>JAZEWT010000019.1:784886-802292 GCA_036362905.1 Mordacia mordax | reverse complement strand
GATTGGTTCATAGGTTTTTGTTTTTTTTAACTATAGTCCGGCCCTCCAACGGTCTGAGAGACCGAGAACTGGCCCCCTGTTTCAAAAGTTTGAGGACCCCTGATGTAGAGGGAGAACAAACGGGCTGTTGGGATGGGAGGGCGCGGCTCGGTACTGATATACTGGCATGTAAGTTCGGTTAGCGTGCGCAGTGTTGTCGAGCTTGTGTTAATAAAGGTGCTGCAAAATTGAGAAGCTTCCTGTCCTCGTCCCTGGCACCGACGGTGAGTAAAAGCACCAGCACGTTCTGGGAGCGATGGGCGCGACAATGAGCGGTCTGCGTTGGATCGGACTCGGTGTGTTGCCCGACAGAACACAGTCTTATTATAGGAGCACGTATGTCCAAGGAAAAGTAAAATCGAGTTTACAAATACATGACGCTCGATCATTCAGCTGCCCCCGGTGGTTATGGTATATCAAAAACGCCCAGATTTGCATGTTAGATTATTTTAAGGTAAAAAAAATATACCTATATATCTAGCGCAAAAAATGTCACGTTCACAATATTATATTACATCTTTATTTTCATAAAAACTCACAACGCGGAACAAGGTGAACGCTACGGTGGGTGCCTCCCCTACGGAAACAATGCAGTTATATGAGACGTGAATCCCAGCAAGCGCCAGCTCAACCCAGCACTTCATGAAATCCACGGTGCAAACGCAGGGAGCGATCTTGGACAGGTGTAAATCGCACCTCTGCCACGGAGCGAGCCTCGCTGCCGGAAAAGCCAGCACCAAAAACCAGGATATCGGCAGCTAATGCTAGACATGATTCTGAGCAACAGATTCAAACGTGGAAAGGAGAAAACTGGATGAACTGTAGCTGCCTCCGATGTGGGAGGCAAAACGTCACGAATGAGGGAGGAGTGAAACGCGGCTATCCCGAAAGAGCAGATTTTAGAAACAACAGGTGGTTGATGGCGTCACGATCAACAATTACTTCATAAGTACAGCATGGTTGTGAGAAACGCTTGTTTAACGGATTCAACGTGAACACGGCTTGGTTGATCCTCAAATTTTGAATATTACTTTTTAGATGGTAACATTTGCTTCCAAAATTTTGGGTCCAATTTAACTTGGGGAACAACCAGATGCCATACAAGCTTAATAACACGGTTGTTTCGATTTGAACAAGGCAATCCTTTTTGCGTGCTAAATAAATCAAGCTTTTTCAATTGTTAATCAAGAAAACTATCCATGCACCGCGTCAGTTTTGACGAACAAATTACGTGTCGGGTAAGTCAAAGCGTGGAAGCCACACAAAGGACGTGGATGAGTGGGGATTCACACAGCGTCTTTACGAGACAATTTTGATCTATATCTTGTCATAGAAATAATTATGAAGTCATTGGAGAAAGCCTGCAAAATTCTAAATCAAGAAAAAAATCTATAGCTCAGGAATGTGCAGCACTCAGATGACGGTTCAGAAGTCAGTTCTACTCTGGCAGTGGGGAAAAAGGGGAGAAAGAACCTTGCGCCAGGTGGTGTACCATCATTATTATCAACACCCGCTTAATCCCGGACAGGGTTGCGGGGGGTCGGAGCCTATTACGGTAGTCACAGGGTGCAAGGCGGCGCCGTGCCCAAGATGTAACGTCAGTACAACGCAGGGCACATTTTTGGGGGCAATTTACTCAGCAGGCCAATTAACCTAGGTAGCAGCATGTCTTTGGATAGTGGAAAGAAACCGGAGTACCCGGCGAAAACCCACGTGGACACTGCACACAGAAAGGCACTCGAGTCGGGAACCGATCTCGGGACCTTCTTGCTGTGAGACGACAGCGCTATTCACTGCGCAGCCACCGCACCGCCCAACATCAGAGGCATAACAACGTGACTGGTTATGGCCATAATGCAGAGCATCGTAGGAAGAGATTAAGTGTTTTTGTTAATTTAACACAGTTGAAGCATAAATAGAAGTATTATGACATGTAATGTGGTGGTCGAACACAGTATAGATGAGATTAAACAGGTAGATCAAATACTTAACATGAGTGGATGACCCAATTAGTGAGGTGTGCAGGGAGATTAACCAAGGTGATCGTAATAGACAAGTGATAAGGTGATTGACCACCAGTGAGTGGAGTGAATCGGTGAGCAATATTTACCCATCTGGTGTAAAGCCACCGCATTTCACTTTGGCGTGCAAGTTGGTCAACCCGGTAGCATATAACACTGCAGTCTAGATTACTTGTCCCTTTAATATCGACCTGAGTCCCTCTCCAGCTCAAACGCAGGCGCGACACGGACGCAGCCGTGTTCGTGTCGCTTAGACGCTGTGGGAACTCTGCGCGTCGTCGTTCTCACAGTGCGCGACGAAGACCCCGCGTCCGTCGTCATGGTTCCCGCACTCGAGCACGGGCCCCTTGTGCCCGAGCGGACCCGGTTTTTGCGGCTCGATGGCATGGAAGACTCCGCGCTCTCTCCGCTGCCAAGTGGCCACCGCGGCCCCGCAGGGTCTGGTGACGGACGGCGCCCCCGCTGCGGACTCGCCCTCCCCGAGTTTGTCGCTCTGGTCGTCGCTGCTGCACACCTCGTATTCATCGCCCGATTGTCCTAGGTAAATCCTGTGTGCGCGAGGAGTGACTCGAGACTCGCAGCTTTCCTGCAAAGAGAAACAACTCAACTATGATTCGTAATTAAATTATTGGGTTAGGTCATGTAACGATCTGGGCCCTTCAACACTCAACATAGCCAACAAATGAAACGGTTTACATATACAAGCTTTATTGCGTCAATTTTCCAAACGCACATTTAACAACCAAACAAAAGATACAGAGACAGCTGGAAAGAGACAACCAAGAGGGGTAGGAAAACAAGCAGAGGCGGAGAGGCAACTCTACAAACCGGGAGACGATCGAAGTCGTTATGACTGGCACGGTGAGAGGAGTTCGGGTACCGGCGTGATGCACAGTGTGCCCTCGTTCCCCCTGCGGTCCCTTGGCTTGGTGCGGGTGGCAGGACTCTGTGATGTTTCTGTGGACATAGCTCCAGGGTTTAAGATTACAACAGGTTTTACCGTATCTGGCGATTATGCAGGTGTTAAGATCCCAAACACCACAAAAGACACATTTTACAATGCGTCCAGTTTGCAAAAGCCACACATACTAGTGGCAAAGTATGCAAACAGGTAGCTTTGATAACCTATGCATTGTCCTTCAACTGACCGACCATCACCTGGCAGTGGCTTTCTTTTGAGCCTATTTGCCGGTGTCAGCCGTTGCCAAAAGGCAGTCAGCTCAGGACAACGCGTTATCAATACTTTATAGCTTAGGTGGAGCTGTTAACGCTATGGGTACTTTTTTGCCAGTATACATATATAAGATTACAACAAGTTTTACCGTATCTGGCGATTATGCAGGTGTTAAGAACCTAATATAGCTCCAGGGTTATTCGTCTCGTCCAAGTATAGGCCAAGGGCTTTGTGCTCTTACTATTTGAGCGTGGTGTGCCGCATTGCATACCATTGTCGCAATAAATACACGGTTTAGGCCACGTAAAATATTATCTGGCCAAATATGTGTCGTAAGACTATCATGCAAACCTAGCCAAACACTTGACACTTTCACCAGTGGTATGGAGCAGCATTTGACGCGTACCATACACGGCCTCGAGATAGGGGAGCGGAGAAGTCGAGCCCCCTCGGTGCTGTTGTGGGAACTGCTTCTCCAACCGGCTCTGCTGGGCGCCCTCGGCCTCCAAGCTGCAAGTCACACAGAGCGAGCATCGCGACACCTGACGTCTCGTATTATGCAGTATGTTTTGAGACATCGACTCTATCAAACTGTGATGATGAAGCTTGGAAAGCTATATAGAGTCCATAAAGAAGTCACAAACACCTTGTGAAAGATCTGAAAACCCAGAAGATTCCTCGTGGCGATCTTCCACAAAGCCTCTGCCCCGCAAACTGTGGCAGCAGATGCAGTTACACTTGATGCACACATGAAAAATGTAAAACTCTTTGGCAGTGAGCAAACACCGTGGTCGCCCAGAACAGACCGTGGAATATATAAGGACTCCTCAGTCCTCTATTGTCAAATACATGAGGAGTGGAGGCATCACAGTGATGTCTCCACTCCACATCTCTTGCAATCATCTGACTCATCCACCGCAGTGTAAAACTATGGATGTTGCACATATCAAAATGAAACATGAAGATAAAGAATCTACTTTATATTCTTAGCAATAGTAAAACCATTACAGCGATTGGCACAATAATCTAATCTGAGCTATCATGGAATGGATTTTAGCACATCTGACTAAGAAGACATCAAGCTTGGTTTACTTTTCTATGCAAAAGCCTTCGTCTTCAATTCCATTGACTGCTACTGTTGTATAATCCGCTCAGAACTACGTAATAGAGCCCAAATTCGGCAGAGGCTGAAATCCTGCTGTCATATCTGGGTGGAACAGCCAGTTTCGACCTCACTGGCCCTGATTGTTATTATTTGGAGCATCGCGGCTGCTGTGAGTCATGCATTGAAGCTGATTCTGTCACGCGGACGTACGTTTTGGAGGGGTTGCAGCAAAGGCATACGGACGTAATGACGATGGCGATGAGGATGACACAGCCTCCCAGGATCAGGTAGACGGCCATTCTTCCTGCGCATGCCAGGAATGTAGTGCACCCACACACAGACCTGGCAGTGAGTTTGGTTAACGTGTTTCGCTCGGTAGAACTCGTGTTTAAATGGAGCTATGCTCACCCCTAAAGTCGCATGATAAATACTGTCACCTGCTCCTAAAGCGTAACGTCGAGTGGCATCACACAAAGTCATGCCAAGTGCTCAATGAAAGTTATTATAAGTGCACTGTGAGTTACACAGTGCTCCAAGTAATACATCCCTTCACGGTACTACTAAGAAAAATGCACTGTGATTTATTCGACCGTATATCAAAGATAAGCAAGTATTCATCAAGCGAGAGCTGTCGTTCTAACCAACAGCCGGTCGCGAGCGCCACCTAATGGTATGCGGAGATCAGACCCAAGTGGGCTTTGAGGTGCATAAGGATGAGAATCCCTCGAGGACAAACAAGTCTATGTGAGCAAGCTGGTTTGGCTAGCGTTCCTACCATCGCCTCCATAACAATCAGAATTAATTGTGTTTGATATACCCACATGATATCACAACGGAACGCCTCATAGCGCTTACACGCGGTAAGGAACTTGCATGACATTGCATCTCAACACGTTTGGAAGTACACCCCTAGTGGCAGCGATCCTTTTTTGGCGCAAGGCTACTTGATACCTGGTCTTCAAGCGGGCATGAGTCAAACAGCGGGTGATGATTGCCATATAAAATCCGGGTCAAAAATGAGAGATGCAAAATGTTGATGTGACACTGGCACATAATGGCCTACTGTCTTAAAAGACGTAGGGAGATTTTTTACGGCCACCCTGAAGTAGTGGACAGTATTTTATGGTTAATAAACATTGCATTATTAACCTGCGTGTCCTGCCGGATCTGAACTGGTTATCAGATGCAATTATGCCTCGCTATGAAAAATTGCAGTCATTCGGCCGTGATCAAATCAGGTTCCTAATTATGATTGTTTTCTCTTAATCAAAACTACCATAAGATGGGACAGCTCCACTGAGATTGTGGGAACAATGTAACAAAATACAAATCCGAAAAAAAATTACTTCACACTATGAATGTCACTCGCCAATGCTGTACACAGCAACATTGGAACTTATTTTTGAAATATTGGTGGAAAAAGCATCAACAAAATGGTGAAAATTTTAACCATCTCACGACTGAGGGACACAAGCAAGCCGAAGAAAGGCTAGGAGGCACCCACGTGGTTAGCTGGCCGCAATATTTTCCAGACACTGCGTCCTATAAATTGTGAAGTTATTGGCCAATTCATTAATGAGGGTTTTTTACTTGTGGAAGGAAACTGGAGAACCCAGAGGAAACCCATGCCCAACATACAAACGCCACACAGAAAGGTACCCGCAGCAAGGATTGAACCATGCTCTGTGCAGCGCTTTGTGACCCTCGAGTGAAAGGCGCTATAGAAATGTAAAATATTATTATTATAACCTTGGGCAGAACATTTCCTGCCGACTACATTAACAGGGCGAGTATCCAAGTTCTAAAACTTCAGCTTCGTGACAATTCAAATCCTGGAACTCTGGGTCGACCAACCATACTGGCATGCATGCGTACTGGCTTAAACAGCAGTTGTAACTCGATACTCATAGTGGCACGTTTGGACTTGCGTGGTCACAGAGTAGAATAGAAAGCACAGAGGAGAGAGCCGAGAGAGAAAGAGTAGGCGTGCATACATAGCGAACACACTGCAAGAGCAGACTCAGAAATACATATTAATAGTTCAGCAGTAATATGAATTGTGTGGTTTCAACCAGCCGGGAGTTTCCCCTAGGGGGGAAGCAATGGGAAAGTTGCGAGTTTATATCCTGGTTGATGGTTGATTAAGCCCATCATTCACAAGATGAGCACTACTTTATCTGGACGTCAACTCTGGTTGTCCGATGTGCAGCCTCATCCCCGTCATGGGAATGTGGACTTTCCATGAGCACCTTAAGCCTTATTTGTCATAAATTATATCGACTTAATTGAGTAGAATAATGCCCATTGGCATTATTCCCCCCACTGGAATTATTATTGTTTGAGAATGGAATCAGTCCAACAGCCCCCCCCCCCCCAGGGTTGATAAAATTGCCTTCACTCTATGGGAAAATGAACAGTGGCTGTCTTGTGGATATATTCACCCCCATGCTTGAAAGAGGAATTTGCACCACTGGCTCAGGTCTATAAATCGTAGTTGGGCACATCCTTAATAACCACTTGAAGAGGAAATCACGTTGACTTCATTCTGAGACTTGACAGTCCTATTGAACTTAAATGTGCGAGTCTAATAGAAACAACATCACACGAAATTACAAAGCACTGCTCAAAAAGGAAATCGCTAAACGTCACTGTGCAGTGAGCCTCACTGACATTTTATTGGATAACAAACTGTTGCTATGATTATAATGATAATGGATACGATATAAGACTGAGTGAAGTATTAAAATATCAACAGGATATTTACCTTCCCTCTTTCCCATGACGCCTGTCCCACTGCTGTCCCGTCTTTGTCGATGGTTGCTGAATCTAGATTATCTGTGAATCCCCATCCACCGTGGGATGGTCGGCTCACTGGCACAGGCTGATATCCTGGTACCAAGGCCATCCAGCTCGTAATGCTTGATTAGCTGTAGCCACTTCCAGCCTGGTTAGAGTACTGCAACTCTTTTGAGTGGTTCATAGAAAGGTGCAGGTGTGGCAAGGTACCACCCTCACTACAATACTAAATGTTGCTATACATCTTCAAGAATTTGGCAAAAATACACGAATATATCCACAAAAATTCGTGAGATGAAACAAAATTTCAACCTGGAGAGAAATTCTAGACTTAAAGAGGTTACATTGCAATAGGCACTATGCGAGGCCTCTTTTGTCTCCCTAGTGACAGTGTTTACAAACCGCAGTAGGTACTATTTTGAAGTTTGATTCGACCTAGGGAAGGCCTACCAGTTCAAATAATCATCAGTCATGTTGGCCGTGTCATTAGACCTCGGATCGCATACACTCAAGCGCACTCAATAGGACAGAGAGGGAGAGAGAGAGACCATATAACCTCTGCACTCAATTTTGAAATAAAAACCAGGAACTTTTTGATGTGGGACAGAAATGTTACCGCTGCGCGACCCAGCCACTCTGTAATGCCACAAGTGTAAAAGACTGCACTGAGTTCACCACCAGGTGACACGCGGAAACCGCAGAGATGCGCACGTGGCATGTGTGTGGACAGCTGTGGGCCGTGCGCGCTCGCACGCACGGTGCACGGTGAGCAGGACGGGCTCGCTCGCGCCCGAGCTCACGGCGTTGCTGGCGAGGCACGCATACGAGTCGCTGTCTCCTAGCAGCACTGGCGCCAGCATAAGTGAGCGCCCATCCGCCGAAAGCCGGTGCCTCGAGCTGTTGATTAGCGGAGTGCCTCCCTTTAGCCACGCGTAGCCGGCCCGGGTGCCGTTGACGTGCGAACAGTTCATGGTCACGGCCTCCGCCATCTCCACGGCGACCGAGGAGGAAATGACGACCACGGGCTTGGAGATGGGCACTGAGCGTGAAGAAAACGCATCATGGTGCTCGCGTCACCCGGCGACTGTTTATGCCAAACAACTGCACTTATTCCATTCATGTTTCTTGATATGGATTTGTATGACAGACATAGGAACGCATTGATTAGGGAAAACATGCATGCTAAAGACGTCATTCTCGCTATTTGAAAAGTATATGTAAATGGGCAACATGTCAATGGAGGGATTGTAGCTGGTAGTAGAGCATAATAATAAACAAATAATGTAAAGCGTCAATTCTCCAGCTGTGATGGGTTCGAGTACCAGTTACAGCATGGGAAAAAAAAATCACTATTTATTGCATTCCCTGTTTCGTTACTCTTCATATGGGTTAGTACACGAGCAAGGGTAACCTTTTTTGGCTATGATTTATCTAATATGCATTATTATATATTCATCTACTTTTCAGACTCATCCTGGTTCTGTAAATCACTAATGCTATTCATCTGAAATGTATTGATGTCACAGTATCAGGGACATTAATTAATATAGGTTACATCACACTAACCCCGCAAGATCCCAGCCTATAGGCCTTCAGCCACAGCCTCAACGCTGACCTAAAACAATGTTGAACTATTTCCACATCTGTAAACATTGACTCAAATTCATTAATTCATGAATTACACTATGGGCACCTTTTTTCCAGTATACATATGTGCAGGTGTAAAGATCTTAACACCTGCATAATTGCCAGACACGGTAAAACCTGTTGTAATGTTATATCATGAATTACAGTAGCATGACAGCCATCCGTTCATTCACCTGCGGTCTGTGTTGAAAGATACAAAGTTATATCAGTGTGGGTTTGGTGGATGTGATGGTGACATCGTCAAGCCAGAATATACCACTCAGGATTTCGTGGAGTGTGAACCCTGGTTACGCACCATCGACTGTGAGCTGAATGGAGTGATGTCCAACAACAGTGTCCTCCGTGATGGTAATTTCTACTTCGTACGTCCCTTCGTCAGACTGCCGCAGAAGCATCAGCTGCAGCGAACCGTTGCGAAACACGTGGACTCGGTCGGAAAATTCCACCGCTGGCGCTTGTCCCTCTCCGCCAAACGACTGCACCACCATCACTGTCTTGGAGGCCGACGATGAGTGAGTGCCGCCGCTCGTCGGCCGGACGAGGCGCCACTTGATGACGGGCATGCCGCCGCTTTGCGACGTGTAGCGTACGGAGAGCAGCGTCGTGCTGCCTGCGGTGCCGCGCACCGGCCCCGAGGGCCCCGTCACATTCACGGCCCTGGAGGAACCTGCGCAGTGGCAGCGATGAGGGCATCTCACTGAGTAGTCTCTGGTGTACAGGAGTCGGTATAAACCATATCAAGCACCGGATCGCGAAGGCGTGGCCACTTAACCAACCTGAAACTTGATCGAAGTCAACCTTATCAGACCCAGCCCAATCTGACGCCTTGAGATGGTGTACATGCACAAGCAGTTGACATACAGAATTTCAGGTCAACTTGGTTAAGTAAAGTTGGGCTAAGCTCAAGCTGAGTCAAATCAAGCAGGAGTGGTGTCAGTCTGGATCGACTCAAGCCATGCTGTGTCAAGTTGTGTCAGGTCAGGCTGGGTCAGGTCAAGCTGGGTGGCGTAATACCTGCGGTAAGCGAGGCCGCTGCGGCCAGCAGGAGCAGTGCGCGCATCTCGCCGGCCCCGCTGCAAGTGGGCGGGAGGCGAGTGGGAGGGAGTCAGTGCTGCTCCGAGGAGACTCCCGGTCGCTCCTCAATCCGACACGAAGAGACGTTTGATGACAGTTACGCGAATCGCATCACAGACGCTTCAGTTCAGTTCTAATTCGGTGGAAACGCTGACGACGAACCCGATTGCATGTAAAGTGGTTTTCTTTTTCTCCAAAAGAATTTGCTAAGAATGGGCGAGGTCCTCAGGAGGAAGGGGACGTGATCTGCATTCATTGATGACCCCGCCCTGTGTGCCCCAGACTGCACCGTGCATAAGACCCAGGCACATCTTTTGCCTTGGATGATAGCATAAGTTCGCAAGCCAGTCCACAAAGTAATCACTTTCTATATATACAATCACGATGGTTTTATGTACGACTGATCCACAATCAATACAGTATATCTAGGGCCTCTGAGCCTTCAGCATCAATACTGAAGCCTAAGAAGTTCAAGATCATCAGTGCCTTAGGACTTGATTGATATTTGATTTTTGGTCGGATCACGTAGGCAAAATGTGTATTGTAGACCCTCGTCCACCTTACACAGCCATTAATAAAGTTATGCTGAACAGCAATCCACGTGCATTCAGCAACTGGGCACGGACGTTTCAGTCAGCACCATCAGGCAGCTGCGTGAATTGTCTGAGGAACGGATTATCCCCAGAAATCCAAGTCAAGCATTATCAGATATAGTACCGCTCATGCTGATCTATATATAATAGTTTATATAATATGAATTATGTAATAATTTATTTCATATGAAGACATGGTGATATGTAGGCCCTGACTCCAAACGTGGCATCAGCTTAGGATGGTAGTTTGGTAAGAGATGGAGATTAGTGGCAAAAGAAACAATCAGGATAGGTCATTGGAATGTGAGAACATTCTACGACCTAGGGAAGATAAAGATAGATGATTTTTTTAAATTACAGCAGAAAGTACCCAGTGAACTTGCAAGCTCTGGATGCGAGTTTCCTGTGACACAGCAAACTTCCGAAATGACCAATGTAACAACACAATAAATCAAAGTACAGATAAATATACAGCAACAATCTCTGCAAAAATGTAACTCCAACCGCAATCAAAAGGCGTGATGCGAGTTTGGTTTTCTGAAACAGTACAGCTCAAACTTTGTGAGATAAGTGGAACTATGTGGATTGATTCGAATCAAGCCCGAATCAGGGACTACAATCTGTTATATAAAGGGGAGTGTCAGCAAGGAGTAGGGATTGCATGAAGAGGATTGTACGAATGGATAATTCGAGTACAGCTATGGTTCAGACAATGCTACGTACTGTACCTGGAAGCTTATGCGTCCACTAAGCAGAGGCAGGATATCAAGGAGCCAGTCGACAATATACTACAGTCAGCTTTAGGCATACTACCGAGGCAGGATAATTTCCTGCTACTAGGAAAATTTCGTGTCCACGTAGGAAGCATCTGTAAAGCACTAAATTCATTATTCGCTCAATGCACTCATACTTTTATGCTGCATTCCATTGGCATTCGTTCCACATCACTTGTGAATATTGTTAAATGTAGGTTCAGGATCGGTATAATTCGTGAACGTATTTACATCAATTCTATTACTGGACTAAAACAATGGCAGAACAGAATTTCTTGACCTATTGTATAATGTCAGCATAATCCGCTGGGTGACAGCCATTATTTACCGGTAGATCACGGTCCATCAATGGTCTGCGAGCACGAGCTGGTGGTCTGGAGAGATCATACCCACTTAAACCAAATGGGCCTTGAGGTACAAATGGTTGAAACCCAGTGGTATAGGATGTATTTGGGTCACTAAAAATCCCATCATTATAACTGTAACAGGATAGATGTGCATTATTATAGCAGAAAGTATCCATTGAACTTGCGATACAATAAACGTCCCAACTGACCAATGCAAAAACAAACATAAAATATAAACACATGAGGTAATATAATGATGTAGGTTTTCACGGCTCGATGCATGACGATTGCTTCGAAAAGCTGCTCTCTCGGGACAGCCGCGTCGATCGCTCTTTCGAGATCGCTCTCAGAATCACAAATATGCAATCCAGTGGCCACATTACGGCGACGGTATACAGGATAAAACGAAATAAAGTTAACTGCTAAATATACAAAGAATATATAAAATACGGCCTATTGGCAAAAGTCGACTATTACCTCGTTGATTGCTTCGAAAGCGGCTGTTCCGAGAGAGCAGCTTTTTCGAAGCAATCAACATGAGGTAATAGTCGACTATTGCTAATAGGCCGTGTTTAATATATTCTTTGTATATTTAGCAAGTAACTTTGTTTCGTTTTATCCTGTATACCATCGCCGCAACGTGTCCACTGTATTGCATATTTGTGATTCTGAGTTACAAGGCACATCACCATGACACCACTGGCCCAAATCCACCACCGCTCCGGCAGTCTCACCACAAAGGGGCTGTTGTACGGACTCTCGTGCTCCGCCAAGCACAGTGGCAACGTGCCTGGCCTACCAACCAGGCGGGAGGCTAGCAGGGAGCCAGCCCCAGGGCTCGCAGAGCCACGCTGATATGGCCTAAAAGAACTCGCACCACAAGCAAATACTTAGTTTAACCATCAATCCCAAAACAAAAGATTAAAGTTGTAGATAAATACGTTCTTGGCGTGTTTATCGTTTGTACTGAGTATTTCCATCATATTTTTCACTTTAAATCAAACCACGGACAATTTTCAGCTTATATTAATCTAAACTTCACAGTTATAAAATTTAAACACGATATTGGTACCAGATCTCGCTACAGATAAAATCCTGCCACCCTGATTCGTAGATATAATTTGCTGGACTGCGGGTTAAAGCCGGACAGGTGGCAACCCTACTATTCTCAGGGGAGGTTCGTTTGTGAAAATCTTGGGGTGGCAGGGTGGTGCAGTGGGTAACATCTGTGTCTCACAGAAAATTCTGCCCAAGGCAGTTCGATTCCCACCTAGGGTGCCTGTGTGGAGTTTGTGTGTTTTACTCGTGTTCTGCATGGGTTTCCTCTGTTTTCTCCGGTTTTCTCCCACAACTAAAATGAAACTCATTAATAAATTGGCTGAAAACTATAGGACGCAGTGTCTGGCAAATGTTGGTCTTGAATGGCTGTAAAGCTGCCTTCTATAAATGCCATTATTTCTATCCCTGCCTCTGGTTTCCTCACGCCTCTCGTGTTCACATCCCGTCCATGACCAGTCGTGGAATTTACGCGTGTTACAAATTATATTATTAATAACCAAAAATACAGTACTTTTGAAATGGAAACCTGCAATTTTAATGCGTAACTACATTTAAAACCTTTTGTATTTAGTAGAATGCCCTCCCTGCATATG
The DNA here is from genome assembly GCA_036362905.1 of Mordacia mordax. Lineage (NCBI taxonomy): Eukaryota > Metazoa > Chordata > Hyperoartia > Petromyzontiformes > Petromyzontidae > Mordacia > Mordacia mordax. Next base: position 789,071 of record JAZEWT010000019.1, on the reverse strand, counting down.
TTACACATTCCACATGCGCCCCCAAGAAGGATGTGTGGCAACGTCATGCGTAACACAACCATTGTGTTTACAGTGCGTGAAGGGGCAGAGGTGAGCCTACATGCCGTTCTCTCCACAGCCCTGTGCAGCGCTTTGTGACCTTCGGATAAAAAGCGCTCTAGAAGTGCAATTATTATAAATGTTTGCTCATATGCATGTTTATGTATTCTCCACATCGGCGCCGTATAGTTTTTGCAGATGAGATCACATCTCCCCCTGCTGATAATATTGTACAACAAATATTCAGTCGTCACAGAGGTAATGGATATGTACGGCAGTGGTTTTTAAACTTTGTTTCTTGCGACCTAGTTGAAAATAAATGTTCATGCACGCGACCGATCAAAGCCTTTCGACTAGCGGTTTCATGAGAGTAAATCATAATATGTGTAAACTTGAACCAACAAAGCGACACGGGGACTGACGCTCGGCCACCCAGTACTAAGTCGCGACCTGTGTGCTTTTATAACCAGTTCTGTACGTTGTATTTCTGCTTGGACATTCATTCCACCACTCTGGCGGTGCATTTGTCGCGATTCTAGTTTTGTACAGGAAAGCCCGAAAATAACTGACATTTGTATTTACATACGTTTTAAGTGTCAGTTACTTGTGGTCCGCCCTGTTTAACAAGGTGGTGTAGGAATTACGAGAATCCATACTACAAACAGTACATATTTAAATAAATTACACACGCACCTGAATGCCTGCATTACGTGATTTAAAATACACAACAACCCTATATTGATGATGCATCGCTACTGCCATAGCTTATGCCTGAAGACTAAGTATTTTCTGTTTACATCTTATCAGCACCAGGGCCTGCTGGCAGTGAATGAGGTGTATAAAATGGTATTCGTATGTGGAGGCGGTGCTATGTGAAGGGGTATTGCCTCTTTATATGTAGTTTTGAGTAAAACTAGGACCTAGATATAGCAGACAAGCGGCCTCGCCTGTAAGCATCGAGCATTTCACAAGCATTAATTAAAGCCTCATGATGAAACCGGTCCAAAACGACGCCAATAATCGTTATCCATGATGAAAATATTGAAGCTCAAATCCAGTTTAAGGCATTCAATCCTTCACCTGGTGATCAAAGTAGTGGTCCTCTTGTAGGACGCAACGTGTTATACAAAGAGTAAATAGCAATTCTCATACACGCGACAAAATGCATGTATTATAAGAGTTTAATGGACACACCGATTGTTAAAGTTACACTCCTGAAGAATAAGGCTCTGCTCTACATCACTTGTTTTTATCACGTTAAGCTGCTTTCGCAAGTTCCACTCCAAACTGGGTTATAAAACGAATACCCTGCAAATTCAACAAATACAAATGAAATGATGTAGGGTGTAAATTAACGTTACGTGGATAATGGCGCACTACTGTACCAATGGGTAACGTCAAGAATGTAACTAATCTCTGCTCCCTTAGCTGTTTTATGTAGAGCATATCCATGGTCTTGGTTAGAAAGAGCGAGTGGGGTCGATAAAATAAGTACCATGCTGTTAAGTCAACAGTGATTTTCCTTTGGATGAATAGTTTAACATCCAACACTGGACATGTAGGTTTGTGTATGGAAGTTGAACACCAATGAATCAATGCCCTTATTCAGCAATCACTTTTCTTTTTTACACATGGTGTATAACTGCACAATTGCCGTCTCAATAGCAGCGGTCTTAACATTATTGTCTCTATTGGTTGCACTGCGTGGCTGGGGCGCCAGAGGATCAAATACAATATAAGCACTTTCGTTATCGTCTCATCTCATTGTCAGAAACCGCTTAGTCCTGTACAGGGTCGCGGTGAGCCGGAGCCTATCCCGGCAGACATAGGGCGCAAGGCAGGGATACAACCACGATAGGACGCCAGTCCATCATTGCGGGCAATTTAGTCTGCAAGCCAATAAATCTATGCAGCAGCATGTTTTTGGACTGCGGGAGGAAACCGAAGTGTCCGGCGAAAACCCACGCGAACACGGGGAGAACATGGAAACTTCACACAGAAAGGCACCCGAGCCGAGATTCGAACGCGGGACCTTCTTGCTGTGAGGCGACAGCGCTACCCACTGGGCCACCGTGCCGCCCATTTTCGTTATCGTCTCTCCGCATACGAATACGTAGCACATTATTTTGGCCTTCCACGTCAATATCCAGCAGCATACGTTTAGAAAAAGACAAGCCCGGTTTAGACCTTTAAGATCTCAGTCGAAAAGCGGTTCGGTTTCCTTGTGCTATATTAATATTTCTGAAATAATGTGTAAACAATTTTTTGTGTATGTGAAGGTGGCGGATGATCTGCTTAGTCATTCTGAGGAGCCTCTTGCTTTCACCCATCATCTACATCAGAGTGAATGGGCGCGGGGTTCGGCTGCGCGCAGAACCCGTCGCATTCCTCATTATCGCTGCTGTCGTTTTCGTCCCAGCTGGAGTCGCCACCATCGTCCCCGTGTTCGTTGAACAGCTCTTCATCCTGGGATCCGTCCAGTGCATTGCTGATTCCCGCTTTAAGGAATCCCTTGACGATTACCTCCGGCGAGATTTCGTCCCAGGCCTCCTTGACGAAGGCGCACACCTCGGGAACGCCGGCACGTTTCATCTTGCCCGACGCGGTGACCGCCGGGTTCTCTCGCGTCATCCAGGCGGCCCACTTGTCCCTGATTCTCTCCTTGAAAGGACCGTTCACGGCGATTTCCACCGGTTGAAGCACCTTGCTGAGACCTCCAGGTATGATGGCCACGCTCACATACTCTTCCTCTAGCCATTCTCTTACAGACTCGTGCACGTGGGCGCTGAACATGTCCATCACGAGCAGCGAGCGGCGCCGCAGCAGCAGCCCACCTGGTCGTCGGATCAGACATCGGGAGATCCACTCTTTCATGACTTGCTCGTCGCAGTATCCGTGTTGCTGGACCGTCACCACCACGCCGCTCGGAGTATCCTTTGGCAAGGTCTTGCGCTTGAAGATGCACATGGGTTCGAGCTTGCGGCCATCCGCGCAGCAGGATAGAATCACGCTGAAGCGCAGCTTCTCGCTGCCCGTGCTGAAGCTGCTGGCGGACACGTTCTGCTCACCAAACGCGTCCCCGACGGGCATCTCCAGCCATACGGGCGTCTCATCCATGCTGACGATGTCGGCCAACGAATAGTCCTCCTTCTTGCGCATCTTGTAGATGTGGCGGTGGAACTCGTAGATCTTCTCGTCGTAGGCGTCAGGCAGGCGCTGCGCTACCGCGGTAGCCCGGTGCCCGACGGCGAGGCCTTTGCGGCGCATAAAACGGTGCACCCAGGAGGGCCGACCCGTGAACCCCACGAGGCCATTCCTCTGTGCCAGCTCTCGGCCCTTGGCGGCGATCGCGCCCGTGGTGAGCGACCCGCCGGCTTTGTGGTCGGCCACCACCCACTCGAAGAGGGCGTTTTCCAGCTCGGGGAAGAAGGCCTTCCTGCCGGAGCCCAGCTTTTTGGCCGTTCTGGGCGTCGCTTTGAACAAGCCGATGCGCTTCTGCTCCCGCCAGCGGCGCACGTTGGCCTCACTCACGCCGAAGTGACGTGAGGCGGCCCTGTTCCCGTGGCCCTCTGCGAACTTGGCCACCTCCAGCTTGAAGCCCACGGCGTAGGCGCAGCGACTGGATGACGACGACGAAGCCATTGGGAGCGAAGGCCAGCAAGGTCCAAACGGCTCCTTGTAGCTCTTGTCGCGCTACTCTAGACCTGGACGTCCCCAGTCAAGTGGAGTCACGAGGGTTGTACAGTATAAAGTGAACACCGTACATACATGTTCCAGTTTGTCACAACTTTGATGGCTATGGGTCGTTGCTGGCCGCTTGACGTTCCGAGCTCTTGCGGGCGCCCTTCGCTCAGCGGCGCGCCAAGCCGACACCACATGAAGCACCCTTGCGCTGCCCCGCCTTCATGTCCCTGGCACTCGAGGCCGCGCGCTGTCGTCACGGAAGTCACGGACCGTGACTCACCACAGCATGGGCGCCGCCTACCCGATTGTAAGACGCACCTTGGCTTTAATGCGAGGAGAGCGTGAACATCCCTGCGTCTTATAATCCGGACGATACGGTAGTGGACGTGTGGGGCGTGGTCACGCAAAGCGAGGGCGGCAGTGGGGCGGGGCCGTGGGAGTGATGGGGCGGGGCCGTGGGGG
>JAZEWT010000019.1:762765-781304 GCA_036362905.1 Mordacia mordax | reverse complement strand
GCAAACTCCACACAGAAAGGCACCGGAGCCGAGAGACTCGAACCCGGGACCTTCTTGCTGTGAGGCGTCAGCGCTAACGACTGCGCCACCGCTCCGCCCACCGTGGGTGCTAGTTTCTGAAAACCCCCGTGGTTGGTAAAACAATGATGGGATGAATGATTTACCGGAAATTGAAGGTTAGATTCTTTGCCGGTGAATACACAATTGGGTGTGAAAACTCTGTATTTAATAAACTTGAGACATATATATACAGTATAACATATAATAATAATTGCACTTCTAAAGCGCTTTTCACCGGAGGGTCACAAAGCGCTGCATAGAGCTGTGGAGAGAACGGCACGTCAACAATAACATCACAGTAGATCAATGAAAGTAAAATAATAGCTAGAAATGAACGAAAGACAGAGAATAACTTAAAATAATTGTTTTATCAAATGAAGGAAGGCATAAGTGTTCATTGAACTGTGTGAATGAATATATATTTAAGATTTACTTTTATTAATCATGTGAATAAATGCTATTTACATTTAATATGACTTGATGAAGATTACAAAGATAATGCCGATGATGTTGATGGAGGTGGGATTGGTTAGAGGTATGAGGACTACGCTCACAAGTGACAACTAGACAACTCTCAACAAGGACTTTTGCTGTAATGTCTTTCTGTTGCACAGGGTTCGTGGTGGGCCAGGCTGGGCTGCTGGAGAGCTTGCTCATGTTCGTAGTCGCGTACATCATCATTGGCCTCACCGTGCTCTCCGTATGCGCCATATCCACCAACGGCGCCGTGCAGGGAGGAGGCGTCTACTGTATCCTCACACTCTACGCCACTGTTAACGGGACTTGCCTCGTATACTAACGTGGAACCCCCTTTAAAAGTGATGCTGCCTCTGGGTCAATGATACTCATGGTGCAGGCGGGAGACTCATCTTGCTGCTCCTGCTTCGTTTGCTCTTTAGGGGCCCTCTTCCTATTTTTCCACCGTTGCCCTTCCCCCGCTCCCCTTGTCTGTGTATTCATTTTCCCCCGCTGCTTTATTAACATTTTTTAATATGGTCGACATGGCTATCCCAAAATAACAGCTCCTGACAAATTCTCAGTAATTAAAGCAATTTTGGAGAAACAAAAGTTTGTGGTCTAGGACTTCCCAGGTGGCAGTTGATATGCTAATACTGAGTACCTGGGCTAGTGCTGTTTGTAACACGGAGTGAAATTAAATCATATATCCGCCAATAAAACCACACTGAAATGAAATACTCTTTCAGGTGGGTATTGCTACAATGACGTGCTTGGTGTGCAATGATTGATTACAAAAGCTGTTCTTTCATGATAGCCGTGTCAAGCGCCCCTCCTCTCTCCTTCACGACGTTTTTCCTTCGATGTTGGAAGGATTCGGTGTTATGTGACCGAGTGTATGTGACTGAGTGAGATTCAACACAGCTATCCTGAAAGGGCACCTTTTGGAAGCAGTCATTGTAATCACTGTGTTTGTCACCTAGTCTAAGTCCAGTCTAAGTAGTAACCAAGCAACACCTTACATTTTAAGTTCCAACAAGATTTGTTGAAAGGAAAGTGATTTGATTTAGGCTGGGTGTGTGAGTACAAGCCCAGAAACGAGAGTTTTATTCCTGTTTACGACAACCAACACAAGTAATATATCTTAGCCAGTTCTGGGTCTCCATAAAGTCGACTAAACGTGAAATGAGTACCTGGTGTGATTTGAAAGCATCACCACTGGCCGGACATAGTGTTAGCCACCCACTCCCTTGTGTGCCCTGGTGGCCTTCATTAAGTCTTGTTAACAACACATTCATGAAAAGTCTGTTAAAGATATACGTAGGATCTTTGTGTGAGTGTGTGAAACTCCCATGTTGCTCATGAACATCACTCTCTGATGAATATTTCAAGCGGATTCTCTTTGCCAGTGATCATTGCGTGGCCATCACTTCCTCAGTGGGTGAACGGTTGTCATTGTGAAACGATGCAGTTTCGTGCTCATGGGCATTGGCACGAAGAGCACAGCTCATTGCTGTGTGCCGCGCCGCGAGCCTTCCTGTCTCACAGGGGGTCCCTGTCCCCTGTTGTTTGTGGCAGCAGCTGCGTGTATTGGAGAATTGAATGTGCCAATTGTGTCATGGCGGAGCATGAACTGACGTTATAAATGGAAACTTTCGGAAAGAATGTTGAGTGATATTTTAACAGCTTTTTTATTATTAAAAATTCACAAATAACATTAGTTTTCAAAGTATCCTCCCATAAATTCCTCTACCACCCATGCAAAGTTCAAAATTTTAAATCCATGCAAGCCCCTTTGATCGCTCTGATGGCTACATTTCTCATTGAAATGAGAATTAGGTCCAGAAAATGCATCACGAACTGGCTATGCATTGATATTACTATAACAATTTTAACCACAATACAGTGTGCCAGCAATGTTTTATGATTTAACTTTTAATATAAATTGCTTTATTTTGCAGTTATAGTTTGTGAAATCGTAAAGTGTTGTTACTCAGTAGCTACAAGCAGGAAATGATATCCCATAAAAAAAAAACTGGTTATCAGGGAAAAAATACTATTTAAATTTCATCACTACTATGGTGCAAACAAGTGCACTCTCCAACCATATTTTCCCCATTGTCTCTCGGGCCTCTGGGTTTACGTGCTATAGGGAAGGGTCATTTCCCTAAACACCACACGTTGTTCATAGACATGTTGAGTTAATAATGCCGTTCTCTCCACAGCTCTGTGCAGCGCTTTGTGATAATAATAATTGCATTTATGGAGCGTCTTTCACCCGAGGGTCACTAAGCGCTGCACAGAGCTGTGGAGAGAATGGCACGTCAACAATAACGACATAAGAACGGCAATGCAGCAACAATAGCGAGTTTTTTTTTTTTTGGGGGGGGGGGTTTGTTACAAATCCGAACTGTGCAGAGAACGGCATTTCTCAACAACAACGGTACAATTTAACTGAAAGTAAAATAGAAGCAATAAATAATAGGACATAAATTAAGCGATAAATAATTCTTCGACAAACGAGGAAGGAATAAATGTTCCTGAGCAAGCGTAGGTCGGCAGAGAGCCATCATCACAGCACAATAACAGTGAGCTGCATCAACAGCCAGAGGACTTGAAAGCCAAATGGAATAAGTGAGTCTTGAGACGAGATTTGAAGATGCCCAGAGTTGTATCGTTTGTGCTTGTACACCACTGCCAATGAAACAATCACCAAATGTATTCCTCAAATTAAAGTCTAGAGCATCACATGATACCATTATGATGCATGTTCCCATTATAAGATTCACGGTTGCTCCTCTGCACCAAGCTCACTGGTGCACAGGCTCATGGTTTGAATCCAATTACTGCATTAATTACTATTACAAGTATAATTGCCATAATAATGATGGGCACCGTCTGATTAACAGTGGATGTTAAAGTTCCTGCGACGTGGCAAGAGTAGGGCCCTGCCATTTTCAGGCTCCAAGCTTCCAAATTCTAGAATTACATTGCGATTTATTAAATTGGGATTACACATAGCGATCATCACTCCATACTGGCAAACTATAACCGACTACCGTTGTCACCCAAGTTGATTGCGTTCCCAGCTTGCAACTCTGAGCGTTATCTTGAGGCTCCCAGCTTCCATATTTCTATCACTTCCATATTTCCAGTTCTCTCTGCAACCGCGACTACTTGTTCACAGCAGCACGCACAGCAATGCACACACACAGCGCTGCGCACACAAATACGTCAGCGCACAAGTGCGGCTGTGATTTATAATTTTTAACATAGTTCTTGAGCAAAGGCCCAAAACATCAAATGACCAGCAACTATCAAAGTTGTAATAAGTTTTGACATGTTTCTTTAATTAAGCAATGTTATTGTAGGTGCTCATTATTGTTATAAGAGACTAGATGGGGCGACCCGGCGTTACCCGTGTACATTTGATGGTTGATCCATGTGCGTTGTGCGGGTAAATTTTATGGTTTACCCGTGCAGAAAAGGAATGTGAAATTCATGAACACGAACCCGATGGTGCCTGGTGTCAGAAAATAGCTTGAAATTAATCATGACGAAACAAACATACAATAAGAATGGGTAAAACGCTGTACAAAAGCTAAAGTGGGTTTTCATCATGAACAAAATTTAAAATTCCAATTGTTTGAATGTACATGTACCTACTCCAATGCTTTTGTGTATGCTATTCATGGTTTGTCCACCGGGTGCATGAATGTAAAGATTTCTTCCCGTGCCAACCTTCGAGCAAGCAATGTAAAGTTGACCATGCGAGAAGTACGGGCTCTCGAGGTTGATCCAAGCAACCTTCAACAACTGTCCTTACGCCTTGTTGATGGTCATGGCGAATGCTAATCGACCTGGGGATTGTAATCGCGGCCACGCTTATCCCAACTGGGGATTGTAATCGCGGCCCCGCTTATCCGAACTGGGGATTGTAATAGCTGCGGCCCTTATCCTAACTGAGTATTGTAATGGCGGCGCCGCTTACCGTACCGTGAGGGCACGGGTGTAAGCACAGTAAGCGGTCCCGGTGGCCAGATAAGGCCCTATCGGCACGCGCTAAGGTGCCAAAGACCTGTCTCGGACGCAGTGCCATCGTTCTGTGAAGGTCTCGTGCGATTTGGTTTCGATTTGGCCGAGTTAACCGTGATCAAGCAAGCAAACAGAACGAAGAACGTTTTTATATAGATAGGATGATGGAAGGGAATTCCACAAACTATCACAGTAAGGGAAGAAGCAGAAAGAAAGTTGTTGTGTGTGTGTGTATATATGTGTTTTGACTTACAGTGTGGTGGCTGAACACAGTATACATGAGACAACATGGTCTGGTAGGCTGAGTCTTCAACGTGAGTGTTGAGTGAGCTGGTGGGTGACTGAACACTGGTAGAGGATCTCAACATTTGGAGAAGGAATCTATGAGTGAAGTTAACGGTAACAGCACTTATGGTGTATGCAACAAAAGAGTCAACGAAAATTTGACAAGGTCATTAGATCACCATTACAGTGTTACAAGTCGGGCAGCGATCTTGCCCATTGCTGATGCTATCTGCTGCTCACTTGGCAACAGGAGATGGTTGTTTTGGCAAAAGCATATCAGAGTACACGATGTACAGTGGTGAGAAAAAAGTTTATGAACCATTTAGAATCAAGTTCTATTTGTCTGTTAGTAGAAGGAAGATGAATATGTGATCACATATTAGGTCAAATTTATACAGAATATAGAGGATTCAAAAGAGTTTATGAACCTTTTTCTCAACCCTTGTACTATACTGTTAACAATTGTGGCTTATGAAGGGCTTGGTGGTAGTGAGTGGCTTGAGGTTGACTCACCATCCCTTCACGATCGATAAAATCGGTACCACTTTTTTGGTGTCGATCAACAGTGGTTGCCCTGTGGAACAACCTGTTCCATGCCACGGGAATGTGGCATTTCAATCTTGGGACTGTGAACAGGAGATGAGTGCAGTCTCATTGCTCACTTGTGTAGGAAATTCCTCGTGACTTCTTTAAGTTGGCAATTAAAGCAACAATTGTAATTAAGGAACGTAAGTTTGTATCTCATTTGTGACGAGTCATTCGAAGTATCTCATTTGTATTGTGCGGTTTTTCTCCGTTAGCCTAATTCCACTGTCATCAAGTACTTCATGATTTGCATTAGTGATGAGTCAGTTCGTATGTGCGGAATTTGGAGTTGAGCATCCAGCGCCGTGATTGCGGCGATGACTACTACACACGCTCCTTGACTCAAAGCTGCTCTGGCTGCTGCGGCATCGTCGTCGTTGCAGTTATGATCAGCAGGGCACTGGGCCCTGAGTTTGGAGGCAGCATTGGGGTGATGTTCTTTCTGGCCAACGTCTGCTCCAGTGCCGTCTTCCTGCTCGGCCTCACCGAGGCCATCATGGATTCGTTTAAGAAAACGTGTACGTGCTGCGTCTATGCGTGTGTGTGTGTGTGTGTGCAGGATCGACTCAGCCTCAAATGAGTACCTAGTGCAGTGTCTAAATATTGTCACTAGGGAGACAAAGGCGGCTGAGCGTGATGTGTCACCCACCTCCTCATGTGCCGTGTCGACCTTCATAGGTGCTCGCTAATGGCTCTTAACCCTATAGTCTGTTAAAGTTATACGGGGGATCTTTGTCGTTGTGCGCAGTGGAGTGTGTATGTGGATAAGTGGGGAGTGGTAGTGTGGTGGTTAGTGCTGTCCTATGAACCTAGCTGATTCCCATTCATTACCAATTACAATAGCCATACATTAATCCGTCTTAGGCCTCCCTTAGATCGACGCAACCTTAGACGAGTGCTTGGTGTGGTTTGTAAACATTGCCACTAAGGAAACAAATGCAGCTGGCTGCGGTGCTGGTTACCCACTCCCTTTGTGCCGTGCAGACTATATGGGAAATCGTTATGTATCCACAAATGGGCAACACCCTCTCATGGACGTATTTTTAATGCTCAGCATTTGTGGTTGTGTTGGTGGCCGCGAGCAGCCGACTTTCCACACGGCCTGCCAGACTCGTACATCTGGGTCGTGCTCTATGCCTCGTGTCTCCTGTTCATCTGCCTCGTCGTCGTGCTGATCGGCGCCGACATCTACGCCAAGGCGGCGTTTATCATCTTCCTCTGCGTTATGCTCGTGCTGCTTACCGTCTTCATCTCTTTCTTCGCCGTACGAAATCGGCACATCACCGTCAAGTACGGCAACAACACCTGGCACCTCAACTACACCGGCCTCAACCTCAACACGCTCGACGAAAACCTAAAGGGTGAGTGCCAGCTATGTGGTGATGGTGGGGGTGTCACCACGAGACGCGAGCTGCTGTGCAGCAGCCAAAGATACAAATATAGGTTCCCTATGTAGCCCGAATAGACACTCTTAGGGCAAGAGCTGTTGAGGCCAGAATGACACAAGTGTTGGCGACTAAGCTAGCACCACACTGGCCAGCTTTATCCCCCAGTGCAGATGATTATGCACTGTGCCATATACTTAATTAAGGCCAAGTAAAAATAAGGAGGATGCCCACGACTTGTTTAGATATTTATCGTTTGTGTTGGCTGTGAGTGGACATCGCAATAGGGTTCTGTAGTGTAGTGTGCTAACCACTTTACCATTGCTCACCACCCCCATTTGCCATCACCACCAACACAATCACCATCATTACAACAAGTACCAAGACTAGCACTACACAGCCACTGACTGTCACTCACATTTGAGTTTTAGCATCACCGCAGCGGAACGCAGCTTGTCAGCTCTGCCTGGTATCTGCAACCTTGGATCGATCCACGCATCTCGTTTCATGCATTAAGTCCCTGGGAAATGGCAACAAATGCTGCACCCTGAGAATGTTGTGAGGACTGAGTGTGTGTTGGACAAATACTTAATGATAAGTTTACATTTTTCTTGTGTGTCCTGTGTGAACAGAACACTACACTCAAGATTACACAACGGGGGTGACGATGACTTTTGCATCTGTCTTTGCCATCATGTTCAACGGTTGCACGGGCATAATGGCCGGCTCCAACATGTCCGGTATGTACTCGTTCACACACACACACACCATTGTGCAGGTGAGTCCAGACCTCGAGTTGTCCTTGGGGGCAGCCCTCAGACAGGTTCAGCTTCTGATAACACCACCGATGACAGTCACGGCCGAAAATAAAAACTAGACACGGGGTTGAATTGCATGTTGTAAACTACTGTGTGGCTGCTCCTAACACTCCCCAGATTATACAAAGAACCCCCGCCTAGCCTTTAACAGACTATTGGGCCAAGTACTGTTGGTGAGTTGTTATGAAGGCTGGCACAGAACTTGAGGGGTTGATGACCATCATGGCTGGCTATCTTTATCTCCCATTGCTGATATACACCACACCATGTGCTTACTTAACACCGAGTTAACATAGAGGGGAGGCCCAGGACTGGTTCAGATATTCACCACTAAAGCTGGCTTTGAGCAGAAATTCAACATGGGTCTCAGGATAACCACTCTACTTCCATGCTATACACGCACACGTACATGTTTTGCCACGCACACTGACGTGCGTGCCTGTGCGTGCCTGTGCATGCCTGCACAAGTGTGTCTCTGTACATATATGCTCGTACGTGGCCACGTGTGCGTGCCTATATGTACGTGTCCATGCTCGTGCGTGCTCGCGTGTCCATGCTCGTGTGTGCCCGTGCATCTGTGTGTGCACTAGGGGACCTGAGGGACCCGAGCTACGCGATCCCGCGTGGCACGATTGCTGCTGTGGTGTTCACGTTCTGCGTGTATGTCCTGCTCTGCTTCATGGTCAGCTGCTCCTGCCCCAGGTGACTGCACAGATGCCCGGCGATGGCTCCGAACTCTGAATCGTGTTGATAGGATGAGTTTAAAGAAACGCTAATAGCATCCGCTAATAGCACACTTTGTGACCCCATGGACAGTGATAAAAATAATGATTCGGAAATGAACATTATTGTTTTGCAACAGCGATTGTAGTTATCAATTGATATGTCCGGTGTTGTTGATGGTGTTGGTCGGTAACTCTTAACTGCCGGGCACAGGCATCTTGTCATTTGCTTTTGAAGACATAAGAGGTTCACACTTTCTCTGTGCTTTTAAGCCAGGAGCTGAATTCAGAACTCTGACATATATGCATAGTTGCTGCTCAACTCGTGTCTGTACGAGAGAGAGATGAGTGAGAGTGAATAGAATACAGCACTAGCGAGTAAATGAGTAGATGGCATGGGTTCCGGTGTCTGCAGAGATTTGCTTCTGTACAACTACGTCTTCATGAGAGACATCAATTTGTGGGGCCCCTTCATCACCATTGGCATCTATGCTGCGTCGCTCTCCGCTGCCATGAGCTGTCTCATCGGTGCCTCGCGAATCCTGCACGCTGTGGCGCTCGACGACATATTTGGTACGCTGTTCCTCCACCCTCCTCGCTCCTGCACCCTCCTCCTGCACCCTCCTCGCTCCTGCACCTTCTTTGCTCCTGCACCCTCCTCACTTCTTGTAGGGTGGAGGTGGTGGTGATGATAATCGTGGCGATGATAGTGCTTGTGGTGTTGATTGTGACTCATGGCGGGGATCACAGTGGGGATTTAGTTTTTAATGTGAGAGTCGGGGTCTCATTTCAGATGGTTACTATTGGCTGGTTGTTTCACACAACAACTTTGCGGAAGCTTACGTTAATCAGCTGTAGGCTGTTCTCTTGGCTCCAAGCTGATGGCATCATCGCTATCTAGCGGTCAGTACTGATGTGGTCTAGGCGGCTGTAGACTGCTGTAAAAGCCAATGGTTATGATGGTGATGATGACTGAAGTTCTGATGATTATGGTGGTGGGTTAAGTAATAATGACGATGGTGATGGTGATGGTGGTAGTCGTGATGATTGATTGTGGTGGTGGATTGTGATGCAGTTATGCCACACTCCACACAGGCATTGTGCTCAAGGTAGTGAAGCGGACTTCGCGCTCCGGAAACCCCTGGGTTGCCGTCCTCGTCTCCTGGTTCCTCGTGCAGGTGCCATGCATCAGCACCCATGTGCCACTCGCTCGCATGTCTGAACCTGTCCTGACTTCTACACGTCAATTCGGCATCAGTCGAGTAACCTGCGTGGCGCGTGAACATCACCAAACTGCTGTGACGCCTTTCGTAGGTGTTTGCTGAAAGCACTCACCTCAACTCTGTGTAGTCTAAACAGGGGATCCTTGTCTCTATGCGAGTCAGCTGGTGCTGTTTGCGGGGCAGCTGAACACCATAGCGGGAATCGTGACCATATTCTTCCTGATCGCGTACGCCACCGTGGACCTCGCATGCCTGGCCATGGAGTGGGCCTCAGCCCCCAACTTCAGGTGTGAAATTCCTTACTCTGCACGCTAGCATCCTGCACCCCCACACCTTTTACTACCACACCGTGCACTCCACTTGCTCGCACGGCCACACTTTGACTCTGCACTCCACGGTGCCACTGCTGCTATGCCAACAGGCCGACATTCCAGTTCTTCTCGTGGCACACCTGCCTGCTGGGCATGGTGGGATGCCTCATTATGATATTCCTCATCAGCCCCATCTACGCGTCAGCCAGTGTCGCCGTCATGCTGCTGCTGCTCGTCTTTATCCACTACCGTTCGCCCTCCAGCAGCTGGGGATATATCAGCCAGGCGCTTATCTTCCACCAGGTCTGGCACCACCGCATACCACACGACCCCACACCACACGACCTGCACCATCCGACTCAGCACTACCTTGCACCGTCCGGTATCACCCCAAAGTATGCCGCACAAGTCGGCATCACCCTGCTAGAGAGTGGACTACCAGAGACTGGTCCGTACTCACAAGTAGGATGCTTCACAATTACTGTTGGCGATCAAAGTCTCGACCCTGACATGCACGTGCCGCCACCGCACATGCCGCTGTGTGAGCCACATGTGCCGCCGCGTGTGCCACATGCGTCTTGGCATTATCACCTCTGCCGTCATTTGTCCCTGCTCTCCTTACAGGTCCGCAAATACCTTTTGCTGCTCGACATCCGTAAAGACCACGTAAAGTTTTGGAGGCCGCAGATTCTGCTCATGGTCTCCAATCCTCGCTCGAGCTGCCACCTCATTCACTTCGTCAATGACATCAAGAAAGGCGGCCTCTACATCCTGGGACATGTGGAGGTTGGGGACCTAGGTGAGTGCCATGTCCCCGTAACCCAATGACCACATTACTCAGTGACATCTTGTTCATTTCCCAGTGACCCCGTGACCCTGGTACCTAGATCCTTATGTCCCTTTATGACTATGACCCCGTGTTCTCTTGTCTCTGGTTATCCATAACCCCCGGGGCGAACAAGTCATGGCTTGAAGGAATCCTTGCCAATGGCTAACAAAAATAATGGCTGAGTGGCAGCCTGGGAATGGAACGCATCCGAGAGGATGCCCATTGAGGAGATGGTGCGCGATGAAAATCTGTGTGTGCAAGCTCTCACGATGCTGCGATGCATCGTGGCAGATGAAGGCAGCTTAAGGAGGCCTTCATCCAGTAGTGCATTAACCATGGTTGATAATGATAGTTTCCCCTAAGTGACTATACCACTCCTGTTAAACACAGGATATTTCATAAGCTTGCTCTGTATTCTTAACGCGCTCAATGAACTTGTTTTTTCACTGTGCGGTGGCGTTTAGACTCGATTCCGTATGACCCCCTGGAGAGTCAGGTGAACTACTGGCTCAGCCTGGTAGATAAGCTGAATGTGAAGGCATTCGTGGACATCACGCTTTCACCCACCGTGCGCCAAGGCGTGCAGAACCTGCTACGCATCGCCGGCCTGGGTCTGCTGCCGCATACTCACTGCTCTCACTCACACTGCACTCACCGCTCTCACCGCTCTCACCGCTCTCACCGCTCTCACCGCTCTCAGTCACACTGCACTCACCGCTCTCACCGCTCTCACAGCTCTCACCGCTCTCACTCACACTGCACTCACCGCTCTCACCGCTCTCACCGCTCTCACCGCTCTCACCGCTCTCACTCACACTGCTCTCACTCACACTGCACTCACTCACCGCTCTCACCGCTCTCACCGCTCTCACCGCTCTCACCGCTTTCACCGCTCTCAGTCTCACTGCACTCACATTCGTGTCTCTGACACTCCCTTGTGCGATGCGTGGCTGCTCCCTGCAGGGGGTATGAAGCCCAACACACTCTTCCTGGGCTTTTATGACGACTGCGTCCCTGACGACTACTTCCTGAGCGAGCCGGCATTTGCATCACCACATGGCTCTCGCCGCGAGCGTGACGACCCCGACCACTTCGGGGTTGACAACTCCTCACTGCTGGTGCGTCTCTGGCACCTTCGAGCCTTGTCTCGACCACCACCTCGATGGAGCTGAACATGCCGATAGTTTAGTATTTGGCCATCAGCGGGTATCCCGCCTGGCAGCAACCCTCTGCATGCGCACGATGGCAGTTAAAATACATTCAGCAGCCGAATGGCAATGTCGAGGTTTTCTAGCTGCTACGAGACAGCCTCAGAAAATATATTTCATATAGTTATGCTGTTGCTATGTTGAAGGCACACAGATTAGAGCAGTTTGCTATTTGGGTCCAGGGATTGGGTTGGGTGGCTGCAATAACACGACTATGGCTTGTCTTTAAAAACCAATAACGTTGTCTAGGCAGAATAGATGTACAATAAAGATCTTATTGTTGAAGTAAGCAACAGCATCATGGAGATGTCCTTCCGAAAGGCAACACTTTCAAATGCAACGGTTTTTGTTCAAGATGGGAGCACACAACCTAAGAATTAGTCGTGTGCCTTTTGGAAACAAATATTTAGCAAATAATTAGAATGGATAAGGAAAAACATAAATAAAGGGTTAAATCCTCTTGGCATATTGGGATAATTTGCCGTGTCTTACAGTGAGGCCACAGCCAACATGAAGCAGTGTCCCATGTTAGCAAGAACTATGTGACCAGTTTCTAACGCTTGACTCCATTCAAGTCTGGGTTCCAGGGCTGCTCTTTGCACGACTGACTTGTCCCACCGTTGTGTTTAGCGTCGTTAGTCGGTCACGCTGATTGTGCCGCTACCTGTGCGGCAGGCTCACTTCCCTCCTGTGGACACCCTGGAGTCGCCCAAGTCGCTCTCGGTGCAGGAGTACGTGGCCATTGTGTCGGACGCCATCAAAATGAAGAAGAACGTCTGCCTCTCGCGCTACTTCCACGAGCTGGACATGGCGCTGGTGCACGGCAAACGCCGGGGGGCGTCCCCCACCTCCATCGATGTATGGCCCCTGAACCTGCTGCGGCCCGACTCGGCCTACTACGTGGACGTGTGCAGCCTGTTCCTGCTGCAGATGGCCTGTATCCTCAACATGGTGTCCTCCTGGCGCAACGCCAAGCTGCGCATTTTCCTATGCGTCGAGTCTTCTCAGTCCGGAGGTGAGACGCCGGCGCTGGACATGAGGGAGAGAAGGCAGTGTAATTGATAATAATCACTTGTATTAGCTCTATGCTGATATGTATCACATGTGATGTTCTGGGTGTGTAACATTCAGTCACCTTACAGATGCAAGCAGATGGAAATTAAACCACTTGCTATACTGCCATCATACCCTGGCAGCCGGGAGATGGTGACTTCAGCACCCACGATAGGTAGAGGGTTTCACGAACATGTAGTGATCTACCAACTCTCACCATATCCGTTGTGCTGGGTAAGAGGCCACCTGCAGCATAGCCACCAGTGTTCAGTGGGCGTTGGCTGTTTGCTTGACTCGCGTGTCTTTCTGCCGTCTTCACCATCATCGCTGTTGGTGTTCGCTGTCCGTAGCTAAACTGAAGCCTCTGCTTGTTATCACCATCCGTTGCAGTCCTGCGATGCCACGATCCCTCTCATTCTACCACACCAGATGGTTATTGTCAGTGCTGTTCATGTCCGTTAATTGCTGACCCTAGTTGGCCTCGTGAAAAATGTAACTATAACATCTACGCCTGCCCTTGCTGTGAATGCCGCTGCTGTGACTGCTGTGTTGACACGGCCGTAATGGTACTGCCACCATCCAGGCATGTGCGAATCGAGTAACGAGGTACGCTGGAAGAACAAGGAGGAGAAATTGCGGGAGCTGCTTTCTCAGTTGCGCATCAAGGCTTCCATTCACACGGTAAACTGGGACCACGTGGTCGCACTGCACTGGAGCCGCCAGGTAGGTGGTGGTGTGTATGACAACCGGTGCCCGCCCAACGGCCTCGACGACGACGCCGACGCCGACGCCACGATGAGTGGAACAGGGATCGGTTTCCATGGCACCGGCAGCTCATTCATGGGCCATGTGAGGGGGCAAAAGGGAGGCAGTCGGGTGGAGAAACGGCTTCTGAAGACAGACGAAAGGTTGGCGACGGACAAGGACGACGATGACGACAGTTGTGGATCGAGTGAGGAGGATCGTCCCAGGAGCTCATCGAAAGCGACGCTCAACTGGATGGCGATGTCTGACGAGTATCTGCACGCAGTGAACAGCCTCGTGCTGGGGAAGAGGCTCACCGAACAGATGGACAGAGCCGAGGGGCGGCAGTGCGCTGTGCGCTTTCTCTACCTGCCCAGACCGCCCGCCGACCCAGCCGGCTACGAACGATATTTGCACCAGCTCGAGACTATCACCAACGGGCTGGGGCCCACCCTGCTCATCCACGGCGTGTCGCAAGTCACTAGCTTCGATATGTGAGGTCTCGGGTCTTACAGGTCTTGGCCATTTTGAGTCATGAGGACCGACGTGGAATGGAGACCCACAAGAGCATTTAAAACCTCGGCTCTCTGTGACCTTCGTGCATGAGATTGCACAGACCCATGCCTACGAGAAGCATGCATGCCAGTGCCTTGGTTACAGCTCGATGCCTAGTGAGGGATGTGGGCATCAGAGCCTGTCTGAACATGTCGTTTTCTCTGTTTATCTTTAAATGTATTTTTTGCGTTTTTTGGAACTGTGTTGCTCTTGTCTGTTCAGCCACGAATCAAGGGTATTACTGATCACTAAAAATCCCCCCCCCCATTTCCTGAAATTGTGTCATGATTAATAGTCTGTGGTTGTTAACATTTTAAACAGAGCATTGGCTTTGCCAATGCTTTATTCACTGTGTTGTGGCACAACCTCCTGCTTGGTCATATTTGCTTAAAAGTGTGAAATCAAGGGTCATATCGTCCCGGTCCTCAAATAAACTTCGGGCAGCACTTGTCACCTTCTAAGTGCCACGAGGGTCACCTGAGTTTTGCTAGAGTCTCACCTGCCATAAACATTGTTCTTATCTAGGATCAATCTTATGATTTACCCTCGAAACAAATCTCTGGGAGTTAGTCAGATCCCATCAGGTCGTAGATAGCTGACTAGAGCTTGCCATGTGCTTAAAGTCATTAGCTGCATGGCCGCCAGGAGATAGCAGTACTGTGTCGTGTCTGTACCTTGTATACAGCGTGGTGGGTTTTTACCAGCATCTTCGTTTTTTTTCACACATGACGCCACACTCTGGGTGATGGGATTGGCGTAATGTCCTAATACAAGACTCTCCTGCAAATAGGAACGTAACACTCAGTGAGGTCTTCCCTGGGTAGTTTTGTTTTATCGTTTTTTTTCCTGGGTGAATGTAAACCACTAACTTTTTTTCTCACCACAAGGGAAGGAGGCCTTGGCATGATGGCAGCCAGGCCCCATCTTGTAGACCAGCCAAAGGTGGCACAGACCCCAACCCCCATATCTCCTCTCAGGGTTGGGACGATCTCTGTGTTTAAATGGGTTCAGTATAAAATCCAGCAGAACACTAGCCTTAGAGTTTTTTGCAAGTGTATCACCGTTACACTCTCGTATATGTGAGCTGTGTAAAGTTATGTCTGGTTTAGCTGCCATTAGTATGAATGTAAAATATTTTGGTTATGAGCCAATGCTTCCCGACCGAATTAGCAAAGTTGCATGCTAATGATTTTTCTAGGAGGCCTGCACTCTACGTGTTTACATGTAAAATTTGGAGTTTTCACCCACGGCTCTTTCCTGTATATGGCTGGGTGAATAGCAACTTCTGAGTATATATCCAGATCAGTTGTCCATGAAATCACTCCGTAGAACGCTGGATTGCTGCAATGCATCAGTTGAGTTTTTGGATTGAGCAGGAGTCTGCTTTTTTGTGGTCCACAGTCTAGTTGGTGTTTATACATTTAGTAGGCTTGCTGGGCCTTGATTTTATTTGCACGTGACAGTTGTGGATGGATTTGCATGAGTCACGTGGATTTGCTGTGGACTGGTGTTTTTTATGTGCAGTTTTAAAGCTAGAGGTTCTTATGTGTGATCACTCACGTTTGTTTGGGATGATGATGCCATTACAATCTGCTGCCGTTTCTCAGGGGAGTTGAAGCCCCAAAAAATTGAGGGCTTTGGCTGCCTTTGAGAACAATGCACAGTTTTAAGTGGTGTTTTAGTGACATTGTTTCATAAGCCATGAAATGCACAATTCGCTATGTAATCTAAATAAATTATATTTTTGGAAAATCGCAATAGAAACATGGCCAAATATTTCACCATAGTTTTACCTCCTGAAAATGTAGGGTTGTTCACATTCAAATGTATATTTTGTGCAAATTATGTTCACAATCACATAAATGGATTACGCATGCTTGTGCTGATTTATCTCACAAGACATGACCTAAATTAAGTTTTTGAGCAAGGGCCACGTATGAAAAGGAAATGATGTGTGGAAATTGTGAGTTTGTGATTTTTTTGTGTGCATTTTTTCTTTTAGCATCACATGGCTTCACATTTTGAGCCACTGATGCGGCCACGTCACATATGTGACCATTGCCATCAGTACCTCATGTGTCCACATCCCGCATCGATCACATTCTCCCTCGATCACATTCCCCCTCGATCACATTCCCCCTCCACAGATGTCATTCCAATTCATCAGTGAGGCTTGGGAGAAGGCTGACTGATGTATCAAAATGTTATCGGATGCACGACGCATTCAATAATTTAGTAAGGAACTCAACTCATTCGGTACTTTAGCAAGGAAACAAATTTAATGGCGGGAAGGAGAGCATTATGCCCAATACCACTTTGGTAGCGGAGAACCGGTAAGGCCCTGTAATTCCTGTGCCTCTGTAAATGTTTAGTATAACATCACCAGTGGTCGAAGGATCTCATATTGCTGTTCTGGTAAAGAATACTGCTGGTGGTTTAGCTGGCAGTGCCTATTAGGTGCACGTTTGTGCCTTGCAGGAGGAGGAGGAGTGCAGTTAAAAACATAGGATGGGAGTTGACAACCACTATTTGCTGCAAGGGGCCACATGGTGCCTGATAAAATGCCGCCACGCGTGCATCTCCGAGTGTGTGTGTGTGTTAACATTGTGTGGTGCTGTCGAGTTAGATGTTACGGATTTTGCATTCCACCTCTCGCTTGGCTTCATTTAAACCACCATTTTTGTGTTCTAACATTGCATTGTGCTAATAACAGTGGTGACAATATTTCCTGCTTTGAAATGTTTCACATCCGCTCAACTATATAATAACTTTATTCATGTTTTATAAGGTGTAATGTGAATAAGAGCGCAGCTTCATGGTAGCTTGCTATTTGACACAGCTACCCAGTGGTTAGCGCTGTCGCCTCACAACACGAAGTCCCGGGTTCGAATCTCGGCTCGGGTGCCTTTCTGTGTGGAGTTTGCATGTTCTCCCTGTGTCCGCGTGGGTTTTCGCCGGGCACTCCGGTTTGCTCCCACAGTCCAAAAAACATGCTGCTGCATAGGTTAATTGGCTTGCAGACTAAATTGCCTGCAGTGCCCGGTGATGAACTGGCGTCCCTTCGTGCTGATATCCCTGCCTTGCGCCCTGTGTCTATCGGGATAGGCTCTGGCTCACCGCGACCCTGTACAGAACTAAGCGGTTTCTGACGAGATGAGAACAAGCAGAGGCCTGATGGTGGGTGAGTGACGTGAGTTCTAACCTGCAGTATGGTTCTGGTTAAACACAGCCGAGTCCTCGACATGAGCGATGAATCAATGGACGCACAGCGTCTGCGCAGCCCGTAAACTGCCCGCTATGATCTAAGGGGGATCTCCTGTAACAGTTAATTCCTTGCAGCGGGATATTGCTGTGTGTTATAGGTGGTGGTACCCTTTTTTTTACCATGTACAAGAGCTAATAAATGCCAAACTTTATACTGAAAATGTAGGAAATTTAGTTTCTAGCGTAACGTAGTTTTTTTCATTTAAGATTGTACTAAATAAACGCGAAATTTACTTTTTCTCATTTTATGTATTCCCCTGCTAGATTGAATTTGTGATTTTTCAACTATTAAAAAAGATGCTGTAACATGTAAAAGTGTTGAACTACCATTCTAAATACATACCTCTGAGCCCATATCTTTATTGGGCAATTTGGTGACAGTTGCAATTTTATAGTAATATTTTTTCTGTGGATTAGCAAATGTCGATTGCATTACAAATAAAGAACACTGTAATTCGGTGACATGCAAGCTGCTTGTCATCACAGGCGGGACAGTTGAGCAGGATTGAGTCGCGTTGAGCAGCAGTGAGCCGCTCTCCCTCCGCTTTTTCTGAAGGCCTTACTGCCATTGTGAAATCGTTCACAAACAGAAGAGATAAGGCTGAAAGGTGGTGAGGGTTATTACTGTATGTTCATAACAAGCATAAATTCCCTGTTTCTGCCAACATGTACTCTAGCCTATAGGTATTACAGGCCAATGTTTGCCTTTCCCAGAAAGCGCTGGATTATGGGAAGCTGATGGCCGATATGCCAAATTGTATTTTATGGTGTATTGACCTTTGATCGTCATATTCACTTTCTGTGGTCCTCTACCACAGTAGGATTTATGTACTGCACTCTACTTTTGTTTTTTTTCTGTAAGGTGCTGTGTGAGTAATGATGGATTTAATCGCATAAGTGGCTGCTTACAACTTGATTTAGTGTTTGTGCTGAAATTTACTTCCTCGGTTGTATGTGGTTACTGGTGGCAGCTTCCTCAGTTTAGCATCTCGTGTTACCCAGACTG
>JAZEWT010000019.1:665782-743061 GCA_036362905.1 Mordacia mordax | reverse complement strand
GCGCGCGGCGCGGCGAGGGCGCGCGGCGCGGCGAGGGCGCGCGGCGCGGCGAGGGCGCGCGGCGCGCGAGATATTTACGGAGGTGGGGACCTTAGGAAATTGGGGACGTCCACACAATCGTCACGGCTATCCCCAAAGAACAGCTATGGAGAGCAATTCTCATAAATAGAGCCGTGACAACCTACATCAGTGAAGTGCACATGACGCTCTAGATGGCAAGTTGGTTTCTTTTGGACGATGCAACCATCTCGAGCCTGCAAGCTCTCTGACTTCTGTAATAAACATCTGGTGTAATGGGAGCAGGGGACCTGGAGTGATGAGAGGGGCGGATATTTATTGAAGGCGGGGATTGTGAGAGTGGGCGGGGGCACATGTTGCATCTGCCAGTCATCTCAGACAGCACACTACACCTGTGTCTGTGCCGTGACCTGTCGGCAAGCCTTCGACACTTCAAATGGCCACAAGGTGCACCTGGCCTGGCACAAGCGCCGTGGTGACGTCACCGCCAGTGAATGACGGTCGTTGCTGGGCGAAGGGCGGAGCTTGAGAGCTTTGGAGCGCGCAGGGGTTGACGGGAGGCACGGACGCGTCTATGGAGACGGTGGAGGAGCGGCTGCGGCTGGCGGACGCCTCGGCAGCGCCCGGCAGCGTTCGCACGGGAGACGGGACGGTACGCGACAAGGGGACGAGAGCGAGCGACACGCGGGGCTGGGTGCGATAGGAGGACTCAGCGGACACGGGGGCGATGTCCAAGCCGTGGGGGTCAGGCGGCGATGCCGCCCGCTGAGTGCAGGGCGCAGGCGAGTGGGTGAGGGGTGCGTGGAGCAGCGCCTGAGTCGTGCGTAGAGGCGTAGGTGGGTGGTGGGGTGGTGAGCGAGGGGTGGTGAGCGGAGGAGTGAGTGAAGGGATGCGTGGTTGTCATGGAGTCTCGCGTCCGCTCCCGCAGGGCTGCAGCCCGTGCGTCATGGGGGACGCCCTGGCTTACGAGGCGGAGCTGAGCTCCATCGTGAGAGAGGTACGCGCTGGTGTGTGTCATCTCATCTCATTGTCAGAAACCACTTAGTCCTGTACAGGGTCGCGGTGAGCCGGAGCCTATCCCGACACACACAGGGCGCAAGGCAGGGATATACCCACGATGGGATGCCAGTCCATCACCGGGCACTGAGGGAAATTTAGTCTGCAAGCCAATTAACCTAGTGCAGTAGCATGTTGTTTTGACTGTGGGAGGAAACCGGAGTGCCCCGCAAAAACCCACGCGGACAACATGGGGAGAACATGCAAACTCCACACAGAAAGGCACCCGAGCCAAGATTCGAACCGGAGACCATCTTGCTGTAAGGCGACAGCGCTACCCACTGGTCAACCGTGCCACCGTGCCGCCCACGCTGGTGTGTGTCATTCATTATCAATACTCGCTTAGTCCTGGACAGGGTCGCGGGGGGGCCGGACGCTATCACGGCCGAAAAAAGGGCACAAGGCGGGGGAATACCCAGGATGTGACGCCAGTACATCGCAGGGCACACTTTTTGTGGCAATTTACTCACCAGGCGAATTTTACCTAGCCAGCAGCGTGTCTTGGAGAGTGGGAGAAAACCGGAGTACCCGGCGAAAACCCACGCGGGCACGGGGAGAGCACTCAAACTCTACACAGAAACGCACCCGAGCCGGGAATCGAACCTGGGTGCTTCTGGCTCTGAGGCGACAGCGCCACCCAACTGCGCTACCGTGTGTCTGTTTACATATGGTCATTGCCTCAAAGTGCACCTGCCCCGGCACAGACGCCATGGGGACGTTACTCCCACTTAGTAGCGAGCGGATTTTATTGGTATATACCAATGGGTGTTTCACCTGATCAATGGAAGAGGGTTCGATTGGAGATTTGGGACTAAAATGGACCGCTAGGAAAGGTGGCTCAGTTGAGCTCTTGGAATCAGGAGCCATCCTCAAGAAAGTGACTCGTTTTGGGGCCAAGCGAGGTACCCTTAGAGGTTGTCGCTCTAGGATGGAGGGTGCTCAGCACCGTCTTGGTGAGCGTTCCACATTTGTTAGCAAATGATGCCTTCTCGTGGTGTGGGTTGCAGTACTTGAACTACATGGAGTACGAGGAGACGGTGAAGACACTGGATCGCGAGTGCAACAGCAAGGGGAAGGCTGTGCCCAAGTCCGGTGGCGCCATGAAGGACTCGAACGTGCTGCTAGTGCAGGTAGCATATTCCCGGGGTGATGCTGCTCTTAGCCAACGATGTGGCCACAGAAATCGAATGCCAGTTGCAGACCGTTTATCACAATTTAGCTCCAATCGGAAACTGTAAACAGGAATGGACATTTACGTTACCTCTCAATGTAGTACACGTGTAAGGTTCATCCCAGCGTTTTGTGACCCTCGGGTGAAAAGTGCTCTATAAATGCATTATTATTATTATTATTATCCCCAATCGTGCTCTCCAAGTGCAGCTTTTCGGATTGGAGTGTGCATTGCGCATGTTTTCTCAAGGTTTCACCACGCACCACTGCGGCATGCTTCCTAGAGTTCTATAGAGAGAAAAATAATTTTATAGCTAACGAGTAAAGTTGTGAAGATGGTCTCAGAAGCCCATGGCGAAATCTCTGTATAGTCCAACCCCAAAAATTGCACTTCGTGAAAACGTGGGCCAGGTCCTATATCAGAGAGGCAATATAACAAAGTCTTAATCTATTAACATCTGTTGATGTATGAACTGCAGGAGCAGAAGCGTGAACTAAACTTGGGAAGGAGGTGACCTAGGGAGGGAAAAATAAACTTCTATGGGGGTGGTGGTTCTGGAAAGTGATATGATGTGAATAGATTCAAGGTTTCATCTAAAACACAGCATTAGCAGTGTCTTGAAAGGACTGTACACGTGTATATATTGGTGGGGTTGAAAGGTGACGTAATTTTGGATTGTATGATCCGACTATATTGTCATGTGGATGCTGATGTGATTTGCTCCTTGGAATTTGGCTTAGACGTGGATGGTGTTGTAGATGTCTGTATTAACACTTCTCACCATTTTGTCAAATGAGAATAACCTCAAGGATTTTTTTCCTGAAGAAGGCTTAATGTAAATAGTACCCGTTGATTGCAAATGAAATACCAATGGCTGTCTGGGTGTGCATGTGTGGTGCAGGGGGATCTCCTCTCAGCATTTGACCAGGGCAAGCACTCTGCGTTCTTTGCACTGTGGGAGGAGAATATCCCCGCGACGTTGCGTGACTCGGATCCTACGGCTCAGAAACTGGAGTTTTATTTGCAGATTCACTTTGCCATCTTCCCCATCCAGCACGCAGTGGGCACGCCGGTAATTGTCTTCAGTGCCTGTATGCACATGTCGGCCTCGCAAAGGGAGTGCAAGCAACAAGATAAGCAGACAATACACATCCCTTCCATAACTGTCTCTCCACATAAAAATAAACGTGTATTTTCACACATCCCATCAGCTGCAAGGATTTCTGGGAGTTCAGAAATACGTAAGGTAATGGAGATGGCAATAGCTTGTGGAAGCATTCATTTGGCATTAACTACATGAGGGGTTTTCAACATTTGTACTTCAAGGCCCATTAGTCCCACTTGAATATGGTCTCCATGGATGCCCAGGTGGTGCTCACAGCCCATTGATGGGTCGCGACCCACAGATGTTAAATGGTGGAACTTGACTATGGCTGCTTCGCATTAATATAGAAAAAAACCAGGTGAATTTATTTGCAAAACACAACTTTATTTTGATGTTGCAGAGAAGTATATGACTGAGTGGGTTATTACCTTTGTGCGTTGAAGTGACTTCATGGTGATGCGCCGCGGCGTGTGCGATGCTCACAGGACAGGGCGGTGGTGGAGGTGAGCATGACAGAGTTCAAGACATTCCTGGAGACGCGTGGGATAGCCCTTAGCCAGACTACGGAGTTCCTCCCCTTCTACGCACTGCCCTTCGTACCCAAACCTGCTGCTCACCCCTCCTTCCGCCAGCTTTTCTCGGTATGCGCTTCAGTGAGCCCATTTCTCTAGGCCTATGGGGGTGGATGACCTATGGCTATTCAGCCTGTGATTTGGTTTACTATGGGCGATGACCACATGAGGCTTACCACCTCTATACGCCCTGCACACGATACTTAGCCATCACTGTAAGCATTGTAGGTACATTTAGTTACGTGCACGGTTGTTCAGGCATAGGGAGTAAACGATATATAATAATTAAACGATGTATAATAATAATAATTGCACTTCCAGAGCGCCTTTTACCCGAGGGCCACAAAGCGCTGGACAGGGCTGCGAAGAGAATGGCATGTCAACAACAACAATATAAGAACTGCAAATCAGCAACAATAACTTTTTTGGGTTTTTTTTTGTTACAAATCCGAGCTGAGGAGCGAACGGCATGTCAACAACAACATCAGGACAGTTGAACTGGAAGTTAAATAGTTGCAATAAATTATAGTGTATAAAATAGGTTATAAATAAAAAGATAATCTTAAACAAACAAGGAAGGAATAAATGTTCCGGAGCAGGTGCAGGTCGGCAGAGAGCCATCATCCCGGCATGACAACATTGAGCCGCATCAACAGTCCTAGCTAAAGAACTTGAAAGCCTTAGAGAGCAACTGAGTCTTCAGATGAGATTTGAAGATGCCCAGGGACTCAGCTGATCGAATCTCCAACGGAAGGGCATTTCAGAGTCTGGGAGCAGCATGCGATAAGGCTATGTTACCCATCGAATGGAGGCGTGATCTAGGCACATGCACCAAGCCCGTATTGGAGGATCGAAGTTGTCGTGTTGAGGAGGGTGCCTAAAGTAGGTCACAGATGTATGTCGGAGCAGCCTTGTAGGTGAGAAGGAGGATATTGAATTCAATCCTGTATTAACCGGTAACCAGTGGAGAGACATCTGTACTGGGGATATGTGATCGTGGATGAGTGTGCGAGTGAGGTCTCTGGCAGCCACATTCTGCACACGTTAGAGACAATTGATCAGGTAGGCAGGGGTGCCAGGGAGTAGTGCATCCCAGTAATCTATTCGTAAGGAGATGGAGATGTATATTAGCTTCTCAGCATCAGCGGGTGACAGGATGTTGCACAGTCTGGCTATATTTTTGATATGGAAATAGGCTACCTTTATCACCTCGTTGATGTGTGTCTTGAAGCTCAGTGAGGAATCAAGAGTCACACCAAAACCCCGAGCTGCGTTAGCAACTTCAATGGTCTGATCGTTAAGCATCAATTGGATAGGTTAAGCCTTGGACAATTGGTGCAGGGTTCCGACAAGCAAAACTTTTGTTTTGTCGCCATTTAGTTTTAAGAAATTTCAATTGAGCCAGGCCTTCACAGTTAACAGTGAGGACAACTTGCAAAGACCAGACGCATTTATGGATGGCTTTGCGTGGCTATAGATTTTGATGTCATCGGCATAGTAATGGTAGCTGAGATTGTGGCTGCGCAGGATATTGCCAATTGGTTGTATGTAGATGCTGAAGAGGAGTGGGCCGAGAACTGAACCCTGAGGAACTCCAGACAGAACAGGATGGATCTCTGAGTTTTGTCCTCCAAGGCTGACGAACTGCTTCCAGTCTGAGACGTAGGAGCTCAGCCAATGCAGGGCACAGCCAGAGACCCTTATACCGTCTAGTCGCTCAAGTCAGATCGGATGATCAAGAATTCTTGACAAGCCTTCATTAGCAGCGACGAGTAGATCATCGACTACTTTTATGAGAGCAGTTTCAGTACTATGGCCTAATCTGAACCCAGATTGGAAGGGATCAATGAGGTCATTG
Source organism: Mordacia mordax (assembly GCA_036362905.1). NCBI lineage: Eukaryota > Metazoa > Chordata > Hyperoartia > Petromyzontiformes > Petromyzontidae > Mordacia > Mordacia mordax. The sequence goes on along the minus strand of JAZEWT010000019.1, from coordinate 737,281 downwards.
TTGAGAACGTGTTTCTGGAGTTGTGCGGTCACTGCACGTTCAAGGACCTTACAGAGGAATACCCGATTTGAGATGGGGCGATAATTATCAGGAATCTTGCAATCGAGGCAAGGTTTTTTATTTAGAGGGGTAATCGCAGCACATTCGAATAGTGGGGGAACGATGCCAGAGCAAAATTAGTTATTAAAGAGATTCGTGACGAAGTGGCAAAGGATTTGAAATTTGCCCAGATGATTTTGGATGGGAAGGGGTCCAAGGGGCAGTTTGTGGGCCAAGATCTGGTAACTAAAGAAGAGACATCGGATTCTGTTAACTTGGATAATTCCAGGCGTTTTGAGGTCAAGGTAGATGGAGGAACATTTATTGAGGTATTAGTTAGTGGTTGAGGCTGGGTAGAGATACGGTGGGCTTCAGTTTTTTCTGAGAAAAACTAAATCAACTGATCCACCTGATTTTTATTTATGAAGAGAGCTGGGGGTGAGTGACTGGTTGGACGAAGGAGCCAATTAATGGTCGAGAAAAGAATATTGGGCTTGTCAGGTATCAGCCAGAATGCTGGAAAAATAGTTGGTACGAGCACAGTCAAGTGCCTTCCGGTAGCGGTTGAGGTAGTCCTTAAAAATTTGAGCATGAACGGTCAGGACAGATTTTCTCCAAGTCCGTTTGGCCTTGCATGCATTCGTCTTGAGATCCCATAGTTCAGCAGTATACCCGAGATGTGGTTTTCTGCCTTAAACATAGCGTGATTTTATGGGATCAAAACATTCTGTACGCTTGATATAAGGTGTCATAAACTACAGACAAGCAGAAAGTCAGCCAGTACTAGTGCCAACTCTTGTGCAAGCTCTCTGGTCCTATGTGGGAATGTTTGGGCAACTGCATTCATGAGTGTTTATACATATAGCAAGAAATTTAAATATTTGGAGAAAATTCACTTGGGCAAGGAGGATTACACTCAAGCCCCACAGAGATGGAATACAGATAAAAGGATGCCACTTGTTCTATTGCCATAATTCCCTGGCTGTCCATGAGATGTAACCTCAATGCCCTCGGGTAGGGACATAGTTTCAGGAATGTGCATTGATCCACCAACCATTACTGCCTCCACAGTGCTGGGTTTATAGGCCATATGCAATGGGGCCCTTCTGCGATTGGGATGTTTTTCCATTTGCACTGAGGAGTTCTTTTGCAGAACTCATGGACCCCAGAACTGAGGACGCGGCTTGAGAGGTTCCTGTCACTCACGCTGAAGGCAAACAGCGTTCCTCGCCTTCTTAAGCTGTTTGTATCCTTCAAGCGTTTACTGTTTCATGGTTATAATGCTTATCTTCCCAGAAATACCTCTGGGGGGGTCCTACTAAGTTTTTTCTTCAGAAGGCGATGACTGCTATGTCTAGAGCTCAAGGTGGGTTCGTGGTAATACTTGTACTTTCCAGCAAGATGGATTTGGGTTCAATCTCTGAATTGGGCACCCTTCTGTATGGTCTTTATATGTTCTTTCTACATTCTGTGTAGGAATCCATTAGATTCTGTTTTCCTCCCATAACTGAAAAAAACACAATGTAACTGTATTTGGCTAAACCTGCCACTGCAAGACATTACTTGCAAATTGCTCAGTTTGTTTCAGCATTGCCCATCTACTGCGAAAACTTCGCAGGACCCACCTAAAAAAGAGTATTGAGATTCAGTAAGGTTTGCTTGGGTAAAAAAAAAAAACATTTTCCTGAAAATATCTTGTAACAGCTGATATTTTAGAGTGTTCTTCGCAATGTTTTGATCCATATGTTGGATACATCTTCAGGCAGTATGCTGTGAAAGACCAATATCACTACAATTTCTCTTAATCAAGTAATCTTAAGAGTATGAGAATTTATTTTCAAAACTGTTTTTTTGGGACGTACCTCAGTACAGTTTTTAATATTTTTTCAAATTTGTTCCATGACATTGGGATGAAGGGTATAGTTTTCTTTGCATGGCGTTGCGAGATATTGAATATCAGTGTAATGCAGATGGTGCATGGTGTTTTATAGTGAATATACACTGCAGTAAGAGGCAACATGCCTGGGTGGATAACCACCAGGGAGATGGAGCGATGAGATCGGCTCATGTAGTAGAGCTGAATGGATATGATTTGTTGCATTGCATGACAGTGAGGGGTGATGGTGACATGGGGAGGCCTTCATATAGCAGTGAATGGAACAAAACTGATGTGGTGATGGAGATGTGACATGCATGATCCTTTACAATGTGGTAATGTACAGAAGGAAGGTGGCTACGCGAGTAGGGGTAAGTACACCGTTACTCAATATAAACATACATTGTTTACATGAAACAATTATGGTGTTCCTGTTTTGATGTTGCATATATGTTAACCTTGTGAGTAAAGCTGTCAGCAAGCTCTTTGCCGTTTATAAATGGTTTGTGTTCTCCTTTTTGCTATGCTGTAGGGCCTAGGGTTCTGAAAATTTATAATAATATTTTTCAATTAAAAATTTCAATTGTAATATCCGTCATGGTTGAATGCCTACTGTGACTGTTTTGTTGTGGTTCTAGTGGTTGTGTTTGCGGGGCTAACAGACCTGCAGGAGCGCCTGCACGAGTGTGAGCGCCGTGTGGTGGAGGCTGATCGGCGTGCTACGGGCTACACGCGGCGCTATGGCAAGCTGCAGTCCGACTACCACAGGCTCATCAGCGTAACGGCCGAGCTCGTCGACTCACTCGAGGCCACCATCAGCGGGAAGATGGTGAGCAAGACACTGACACGGAGCAATGTCCTATTCAGGCGAGCATTCAGGCGATGTTTATCACCTGTTTACAGCCTGGAGCCAATGGGAGAAGGTCCGCGTTTCTATGAGGCAGGGAGAGTCATAACACTTCCCCACACAGTGATACTTATTTTATCAACCCAAGAGGGATGATGGGCTGAGTCAAACCCCAAACAGGATTTGAATTCGTAAACTCCTGACTGTCAGAAGCTCTCTGTACTAACTATACTGTAGGAAACACTTGGCAATTCACTCGGTTATATACCACAGCTGACTGAGGGCTGGAAACAAGAGCAGAGTGCCGCCTCAATGTTTAGTCAAGCATAAAATCACAGAATGTTCAGTGTTACTGCTTTGCTGATGATGGCTGTGCTTTTTAAAATACGGCTAGTTCCAATCGCCGCCCTTGTCTCGACTACTGTTGCCACCAGATCACGGCGGAGTACCTTCAGAACATCTGCACGCGCCTCTTCAGCAGCCAGCTGCGCCATAGCCTGGTGCACAGCGTGGACCTGACTCGGCCTGGCACGGTAACTTGCTACCTATGCTGCCCGGGCCTCACTGCCTACATGGGAAGAGCTCAGTCACTCACTTGGCTGTCTCAGGATTTACGAGCTGAGTCGCTCGGCTGTGTCAAGGTTTAGAAGTTGTGACATACTGGGAGTACATGTTATCATCAGCTTTGGTTCAACATAATCAGCCTCTAAACTGGTTTTGATGTGCAGTGTCCCATCAGCAGTTAAGTTAGGTTGAACACTGTTGAGGCTGGTCAAGAGTTTGCTTGTGAACCAAGAAAACAACTGTCTACTGGAAATGTTTGGCATGATCTTTCTAAAATTGGTGTAAAGTGTTTCTTAGCTAAACAAGCATGATAATTATATCAATCTAGGTGCTATCAAGGATAAATGTAGTAATGTTTACGTGAAAATTAAATGAAATGTTTCATGTTCTTTGTGAATTGTTGGACACTGGGCATGGAGTGCAACAGTGTCCATGTCTGCAACACGATTTTCAAGCTCTCCGAGCCAGCAAATGCATTCTCAGACCATATTCTTAACATTTTCTATATAAACTTCTGCCTGTGTTTTATAGGACTAAAAATATAATTTCTTATTCTCTCAAATTCTCTTTCAAGTACGACGACTATTGGTATGCAGAACAGGTAAGTATACATACTGGGGAGGTCTGTGAGCATGTCTCGATGAGCATGCTTTCGCATATGACCCTGCTTGTTCTGCCTTCTGCATCATATAATTAACACCCGTTCCTCTCATTTATACTTCTTTCTCTGAGGTTGTTTGCTTTTAACAATAGAGCATGGGTTATTCTTTATGCATTATGTAAACATTTGTACGATGTCTTGTGAGTTAGCCACTCATTTAACAACTAACGTAACAGTTTCATGACACATCTGTGGGCTAAGATATTGTTCTGACAGTTCAGAACTTCCCATTGCCCTAACTCACTGAGCCTTGCATTGAGCCCTGCACCTGCCTAACCAGCTTTCTAATGCTGCCAAAGCCCAGCCATTGCATGTCTCACCAATGGTGAAAAACCTCTGATTATAATGCCAGATCTCTGTTATAGATTGCACCTCTCGCTATAAAGTGTTGAGAGAGCTGGACAAGTACACCCCATGACAAAACGACCAGAGGCTTGAGCTGATATTGACTTGCAAGCACTATTGATATTCGATATTATTTACAATATTGTTCAAGAATATTCAACAGAAACATATAAGATATTAACATTGTGGGCAATGGTGACAGTTTTTTTTTGTATTTTGCTAAGTCAGGTGAGAACTCAAGAGACCAGGATATGGTCTCGTTTGCACAAGTTACTGCAAAGACAACATCGGAGTCAAATAGAACATGAAAGTGAGCTGTGCAGTCTCCAGTATTAGTCTGCATGAGGAGCTGTGGTTTTAGGCCAGTTCTCACTGTACATTAGTATATGATGAGGTCAGAAACCAAGCCGGAATGAACAGTTAAGACTGAGAGATAAAAAAAAAAATTGCGTACAGCCTGGTCACCATGGAGGAATCGCATTTAGTTTTGTGTCAAACAAGGATCTATATTTAACAGAGAGAGTTTTTGTCAATAATCATCTGGCATTTCACCAGCACCAGTTTAAGCGAACTTGAGTGTTGATGAGATACTGAATGTGTTATTATGTGCAGAGTTTTGGGGCTTGTTTTAAGAAAATTCCAGAAGACCGTGTGTAAACAAACCTCTTATTGTCTTCATGTGGAGAGGCAGAGGTGGGAAACAGAGGAACCTCGTAGTTATTAACTCTCTGAACACCAACGATTATGGCTTCAATTTTCACTCATCACATCTATGTCTTTGCTTATATGTCAATGCCCGTTCATATCCCCCAAGCAAATAGTACCATAATTCTCATTTTTATTATTACATGGCCTAACCCAAAATCAATGAATCATCTGATATAATTACATTTATGGTGTTGAGTAACTCTTATATTAAAATGTGGAACACTGATCGTCGCTTGGGAAGTTAAAAGTATGATTTTTCAAACGCTGCGATGGTTTTGCTAATTTGCTCTCTGCTTCATGTGCTCTGTGTCTGTTCAGGCCTCCACGATACTGAGAGCCTCTGTTGCACCAATGTGAGTATACCTGTCACTGATGTTGCTCACCAATTGTCAAGTCATCGTCAGTGTTTAACTGTTTTTTGTACGAATTAAATTAACATCCGTATGTGGTTACTTGCAATCTGAAAAAGCGTGATGATAAATAATTTCACATTGTTTAAATATTAACAGAAATACCTTTTTTACATGAATATGGAGGCAGTGTGGTGTTGCAGTGAGTAGCAGCAACCTCACAGCAAGAATGTCCTGGGTTTCGGTTCCCGGCTCAGGTGCCTTGCTGTGTGGAGTTTGCGTGTTCTTCCCATTGTTTGCGTAGGTTTTCGCCAGGTACTTCGGTTTCCTCTCACTGTCCAAAGACATTCTGCTGTCTAGGTTAATTGGTCTGCTGAGTAAATTACCCCAAAAAAGGGCCCTGTGATGTAATGGCCTCACATCCTGGGTATAGCCCGCTTTGCGCCCTCTGTCTATTGGGATAGGCTTCGGCCCTCTGCGACCCTGTACAAGATTAAGCGGGTACTGATACTGACGAACATGAATAAGGGTACACGTTGGCTTGGGTGACATGGAATTGTTTTCCAGTTTTATTTACGTGATGGGGTCACTGTAGAGCTCCTTATACAAGTTCTTGGGCCATTGCATGAGCAATTTTGCTGTGTTGGTGGTTTGGATGTGGTGTGTGACAGTACTGGTGGAGTGTACTGTGTGAGATTATGGCTTTGAGTGATATTGCCTTGTTCCTCTCACGCAGGCATCCTCGCGACGTCCCCCTGCTGCCGTCTCTAGACTTCGACAAGCTGCGGCACGATCTGCTGCATGGAACGGACCGGCTCAAGGCGCTGCTGCTGCAGGCTCTGCGCTGGGTTCGCCCCATACCCCACACTCGTGCTGCACAACGCCGGTTCATGGCAGATATACGTGTCACTGCATTCGATGAGGAACGTGATGATCATGGGATCTGGGCATAGGATGACTCGTGATTTTTAAAAAGGAGGTGAGAGAGAGAAATAATTGGTTTGGAGTTTGGGTGATTACCTTTTCTGCTGTAGACCAAACCCAGAGATATTTGTTAGCCCAGGTCAATCAAAACTGCAGTGCACTGGACTGTGATAAAGGTTAACAGTATTGGCACCAGATCTCAGTACAAATCAATTCCTGCTACCCGAATACAAATGCCAAATCCTAGGGATGTCTGGGATAACTCCAGGTCAAAAATGGCAGGAGTTAACTCTTCAGCACATGAGAGCTTTAATGATGCTGTCTTGCTTCTGCATATTAGATTAACGCTAATACGCAATGTCACTGGTAATGTCTCATGTCATCTCATTATCTGAAACCGCTTAATCCTATATAGGGTCACGGTGAGCCGGAGCCTATCCCGGAAACACAGGGCGTAAGGCAGGAATACACCCGACCACGGAACGCCAGTCCATCGCCGGGCATTGCGGGACAATTTTTAGTCTGCGAGCCAATCAACCTATCCAGGAGCATGCTTTTGGACTGTGGGAGGAAACCGGAGTACCCGGCGAAAACCCACGCGGACACGGGGAGAGCATGCAAACTCCACACAGAAAGGCACCCGAGCCGAGAGATTCGAACCCGGGACCTTCTTGCTGTGAGGCGACAGCGCTAACCACTGGGCCACCGCGCCGCCCACTGGTAATGTTGGTTTGCCAAAAATTCTGATGTACATTTTTTGCAGCGCTTGACAAAGTCCCAGCAGGGAGAGCAAAGGGACACGGTTCTACAGGCCTTCATTGCCAACGACCTGCTGGGCTGTTCTGCACACAATCAGTCCACTGTGAGTGAGAGTAGACTGCTGTTTAAGCAGCATTAGTAAGAGTAGTTCTCATGTTGCTACCTGTCCACTCAACACTTTGTGCTGTGTCTGTGAAATCAGTTTAAACTGTGCTGCTCATGAGCCAGCGAACTTCTATCGTGCCTCACAATGCATATCATGTGACTACCACTGAATGTACAGTGCTGTAAGCCTTGTCTAGATCACTATCTCAACAGCTGAACACGTGGCCATTTTATGTTTTAGGTCACCTACTTGAGTAGAGTTCAGTATCGTGGTCATCCTAGCGATGACATAGACAACTCTCGACTGTTTTCATGCTTGTCAGAACTCATCGGTACAATACATTCATGAAGCTGGTGGCCTCAGCAATAATGCAGCCACATTTTCAGCTGATTGTCTGGTTTATATAGTGGGGACCTTGATATTTATATCATGAAGCACGAAGTTATCTTTTAGCTTGTGATTAACAGGTGGCTGTACTAGGTCTGGATTGATTTAATAAGCGGATGTGTTGGGTCTGGATTGATTAAACAGGGTGATGTGCTGGGTCTGCTGATGTCCAAGAGTGAGATTGTGCGACAGTACATAGCCCGCCTCATCAACGCAATTGCATCTCTGGCTGACGGTAAGTGCAAGATGCAGATTAACATTAATTGATTTGAAATAATACGTGAAATGTTGTAGCTGCGCTTATGTTCATTGTGTTATCTTGGTTTTCCAATTCACATGCTGTTCCAAAAATGTGAAAAATTTGTAAATGATTAAAAATTTTTTTTATGAGATGGTGATGTTGATCACCGGCGATGGACTGGCGTCCCGTCGTCGGGTGTATTCCTGCCTTACGCCCTGTGTTTCCGGGATAGGCTCTGGCTCACCGTGACTCTATATAGGATTAAGCGGTTTCAGATAATGAGATGAGATGAGATGTTGATCATGACAGTGGTTTGATGATGATGGGCAGTGGCGTGATGGTGGTGGTATACTCTTATTGTTGGTGTGTTGCAGGGCGCACCTATTTGTCGCAAAGTCCAGTGGTGCTGCGAGTGTTGCAGGAGAGTCTTCGGGCAGAAGACCGCGATTCACTGACTCGGGAAAATGTGTTGGGCGCACTTCAAAAGCTCAGTCTCATGTAAGCCTTTAATAATTTCCCCGGTGTAATTGTCTGATTTATTTTCTTTATCTAATGTCAGCCACCTCTCATTAATGTTTTCTCCCTCCTCTGTGTTGGGCACATCAGGCGAAGCCTGCAGACGGCCATGATCAAGAATGGGCTGGTGCTGTGGCTCATCTCCGAGCTCGGAGACACAGACGCCCTCTCCGATTACACGCTCGAGTACTCCGTGGCTCTGCTAATGAACCTGTGCCTGCGCTTAGCCGGTGTGCTGCTGTGCACATGTGCACAGGCATGCGTGGCCCTCCTAGTCCTGGACACATACGTCCAAGTCATATGCACATAACTTGTACCTGTGCAGTTGCAAGAATCCCGTTTATACATGGGTGGCTGCCCAGATTAAAATTTGCTCTCTCCTCTAGCCATCTGCCCACCTCTATAGCTCAAACCACCTTCATGCTTTCTTACCTTGAGCACTGTCCTTATGTCTGTCGTCTCCTTTCATTCAAATCTCATCTCATCTCATTGTCATAAACTGCTTAGTCCTGTACAGAATCACGGTGAGCCGAAGCCTATCCCGTCAGACACAGGGTGCACGGCAGGGATATATCCACGATGGAACGCCAGTCCATCAGCGGGCACTGCGGGCAATTTAGTCTGCAAGCCCATTAACCTATGCAGCAGCATGTTTTTTGGACTGTGGGAGGAAACCGGAGTGCCCAGCGAAAACCCACCAGTCACGGGGAGAGCATACAAACTCCACACAGATAGGCATCCGAGCCGAGATTCGAACCAGGGACCTTCTTGCTCTGAGGCGACATCGCTACTCACTGGGCCACCGTGCCGCCCTTCCTTCAAATCGTCCTGTGATATTCTTTTTTTCAGGAAAAAAAATACTTATTTTTGCATAAGGTGCAAAATGTGATATTATTAATTAGTCTCATTGTTACCTTACATTGAGGAGTTTTTCATCTTTGCCCTGCCCGCTGTCGGCAGGGAAGAGGAAGTGCGCAGAGGATGCACGCAGTGTGTTCAAGGTGCTCACCGACCTCCTGGGCCATGAGAACCAGGAGGTGAGGGCCCCGTGATAAACAACACACAGGTGTCTTTTCCTGTGTTGTCACATATCTATGGAGAGATATACTGTGCCCTCAGTTTCGGTGCTCACTACCTTTTGCAGCTCATAGTAGTTTGAGCAAAATGCCACTGTACATTCGTGTTGCATTCAGTCATGAAAGGTCTTAAGCCACTGGAGGGGAGTGGTATTTGTTAGAAGTTCTGTAAACTTTACAATATTGTTGGGTGGTGGAAGGTTGTTAACAAGAACCTTGGCATAAAATCGGCATTTGGCCTAACCCAAAAACAAATATAGAGGACCAGTATTTCGTATCGCCAACTGCTGGACAAGTGTAAACCTTTAAATAAAATGGTGAGTAGACAAGTCAGAGAGCTTGCTCAACAGTCACATCATACTTATTTTTTGTAAATTCCTTAAACAGCTGAAGATTTGAATCATAGTCGATGTCTGGGTTAGGCTATGCAATGATTTAACCCAATTTGTATTGAAGAATCCTCCCAACACCCAAATAGCCAAACAAATAGTTATGTGTACGAGCATTAATGTAACAGTTCTTTCAATTTATCGGGGAGTTAAAAATCCACCAATGTAGTGGTTGGCTATGATAAATGCAATCCAGGAACTCAGCATTGTGAGTTTTTCACCACAAATTTGACAAAAAATTTGCATGTTAAATCTGGAGATAACACAGTATGGAAAAACAATTTTAATGGAACCACGTGTAGTTTTACTTAAATGTTAGTGATTGCTAGGTAAGCTCTGTGCTTGTAATATTGATGATTTACTTAGGGAGATGTTGAGCCTGAGCATTTGGTAAGAGTGTTGGGGGGATGTATGTTTCAGATTCGGCCATACGTGAATGGTGCCCTCTACAGCATCTTGGCCTTGTCCTCCATACGGGAGGAGGCCAAGGCCATGGTAAGGAACATTGTCTCTGAGCAGGACCACCGAGCAAGGCCTAGGATATTACCCGGGCATGTAATGAGGCTGAGGGCATGGTGTTTGATGGCTGGTAAAATTTGAAACATGTCAATTGGAGAGAGGATTCCATCTGTCTTGGTGTGGCCCACAGAGTCAGAGAATTAATATCTCAGTGTGGCAGGAATTAATTTGTCCCGTGGTCCAATACTGATATTGTGTTGATTTTTTTTCACGCTAGTCTGCAGTTTTGATTGGCCTAAGCTGGCTGAGAAATGTCTTAGTTTAGTATGGAAAAGGTGGCAACCCAAGTTGTTGAGAAAAAAATCTTGGGTTGGAATTGTTGGTGTGGGAGTCACCCAACAAAAAATAAACGGTACAAATCAGACAACAGAAGTATACAATTCCTCAAGTAGTATGTGGGTTAATGTGTGGTAGTGTACATATATGTACCTGTCTTAATATATGCTGAAACTCCAAGTGTCTGGCGGTGGTCGCCCCTCGAGATCCTTGTAAATTGTGCAGGATGCTCACGCATTGTGGCTTTCTGCTGCAGGGCATGGAAGAGATCCTCAGCTGTTTCGTTAAAGAAGGCAACTTGGAGACAAACAGACAAATTGAATTCATTATAAAGCAGCTCAACTCAGGTAAATGGGCTCACGTTATAGCCATTTGGAAAATCATGCTTAGATTAAGAATTTTATAATTTAAACCAGATGTCTGGAAATGTTTATGTGTATAAGTTGTCATTTGACAAAAACGTCGGCAAATTTTTAATGTTTTCTGCAGAATGTGCCATATTTCTACCAAAAGGTAGCTTCGCCAGTCCATGACCCCAGTCAGTGTGTATGCTGTGGTGATGAACGCGATGCTACGATCGCTGCAGGCTGCGCAAGCTGTGTGTCTGAGGAAGTGAGCTGAGTTGCGTTGCTCTTTTTTATCTGCCTCCTTCTCAAGGACAGCATCAGCATCTGTCCCGTTTGGGTCACGTAAAGGGTGGCTCTGCTTAGCCTTAAAGACGTTTTGGTTCTTACTACAATTGCAGCCTGTGGGACTTGTAACAAATCTTACTTGCATTTTCTGTACTTGGGCACCCAGCTGGTTTACAATGTAGTGCGTGTGATACATGGTAGCAGTACATACCGTAAAGAACTTGCCAGCTCACTGCGTATTTTTCTGCTGTAATAATAAACATCTATGTATTGTGTTTTGCACAACTGTTTATTTTCGACAGATTCTCCAGATGAAGAAGTGGAGTCTGATGATGATGAACAAGATGAGGAGGATGAGGTGATCTCATCAACAGCACACGTTTAAGGCCTGCCACTTCGGATGGAAGGAACTGATTTGAGATTTAGTGATATTGCGCTAAACTATATTGCAGTTTACGGCATAGTTTTGATATACCTAAGATGACTTATATAGATATCCAAGTTTGATCTTTGCCGTGGGCATAGTTATGCAGTTGTTAGTGCTGAGCAAGAACCTGGTAACCTGTGGTTGATTTCTGCTGCCAACCCACCTCACATCAATTTCTCTTTGTCGACTTAGACTGATAGAAGTACCTCATGGGAGGTGTAAATATTAGCACTGAGGAGACAGTGGAATGGGCGTGGTGGTGGTTCCACCACTCTTGCGTTTGCTGTGCCGGCCTTCATAGGTGCTTGCTGATGGCTCTTGCTCCGACAGGTTGTGAAGACTAAATGGGGGATATTTATCTTTGTGCCATGATGTCTAGGAGGAGCAGGATGGCATGGAGCTGGACCTGGACAAAGCGGAGGTGCTGAGGCTGCAGCCAGGAGAGCTCGGGGGGGAGAAGCTGCTGAGCACCGAGTACCTCGGTGTACGTGCTACACCACCTAGTCCATCGTTGCCTCCTTCCCACACCCACAATGCTTAACAGTAAATATTAAGATGTCTGTAATTTGCATATACACAGTAATCCAGGGATTCAGAATCTTTTGCACCTCAAGGCCCACTTGGGTCTGGTCTCCACAGACTATGAGGTGGTGCTCATGATCTGATGTATTGAAACCCAGTGGTTGAAAATGGCAGCCCAAACCCATGCTTTCCTTTCTGTGTTTCATTGTAACTCCCAGCATTCACCTTTCTGCTTCTCATAATGAATGTTAATACTTACTAAGGAACTTGGCAAATAGGCCATCAAATTGATGGGCTTGCCATCATTGCTGTCATTCACATGCAAGTGGACGAATGAATGTTAATACTTATGAAGGAACTTGGCAAATAGGCCATCAAATTGATGGGCTTGCCGTCATTGCTGTCATTCACATGCAAGTGGACGCCGTTTTTCCTCAGGAGTATCTTTATTAGTCCCAACCTGAAATGTGGCTTCAACCTGAACCCATTAACAATTCTAGCATTGATTGTTATAATTGGGCTTAAGTATTTAATTATGCTTTGAAGCCACTTAACAGTTAAATACGGGAGGCGGTGGTTTGATAGGTAACATGGATTATACCAACTATAACACGATGTGCAAATTTTAACTTAAAAAATATATCTCATCTCTCATTATCTGAAACCGCTTAATCCTATATAGGGTCACGGTGAGCCAGAGCCTATCCCGGAAACACAGGGCGTAAGGCAGGAATACACCCGACGACGGGACGCCGGTCCATCGCCGGGCATTGCGGGACAATTTTAGTCTGCGAGCCAATCAACCTATCCAAGAGCATGCTTTTGGACTGTGGGAGGAAACCGGAGTACCCGGCGAAAACCCACGCGGACACGGGGAGAGCATGCAAATTCCACACAGAAAGGCACCCGAGCCGAGACTCGAACCCGGGACCTTCTTGCTGTGAGGCGTCAGTGCTAACCACTGGGCCACCGTGCCGCCCTTAAAAAAATATATATATTACTGTAAATAGTAATGAACCAGAATTACTGTGCATGTTAATAGAAGTGTAGATGTTTATTATTACAGCAGAAAATACACAGCAAGCTTGTAAGCTCCAGATGTAAGATTTTTGCAATACAACAAATGTTGGAACTGACCATCCCAACAACATATAAAATTTAAAGGTAAATTAACTCATAGTACCAATTTGTGCAAAGATACAACCCTAACCATTGGATTCCTGGCTCAGGTGCCTTTCTGTGTGGAGTTTAAATGTTCTCCCTCTGTTCATGTGGGTTTTTACCAGGTACTATGTTTTCCTCCCACCGTCCAAAGACACGTTGATGCTTAGGTTAATTTGTCCCAAGTGCCATGTGATGTATTGGCGTCACATCATGGGTATAGCCCTGTCTTGTGCCCTCTGTTTGCCGAGAGAGGCTCCAGCCCCCCATAACCCTCTAGAGGATTAAGCGGGTATTGATGATGATTAAAAAACCCTAACCATAAAATAAACAGTAAGACACAAAATTGCACACCACAAAAATAACCAATAATTCAAATACATTTATAATAGACAAGCATTATAACAGTGCAATGGGAATAAATTGAAGAAGCTTTTTGATAAACAAAACATATGCAACCCTTCAAAACCACCTATCAATTGTTGCAATTCCAGCGAGGTAGAAATTGCATCTGTAATTGGAATCTCGGGTAATGAAATACATATGTTAACAACGATGTACTTTTTTACATTTGAGATGAATTGTTTATCTACTTCTAAAAATGTACGTATTAATGTGGCTGTACCCTCTGCAAGAGAGTGACACGTCATCCCTCCTACGCTGCCGCACGTGCAGATCCTGCGGGTTCACGTGCATGCACAGAGCCTGTGTTACACATACAATGACACACACCTACAACATTATATAGTAAGCAATTTACTCAATTAGAAATTATTATGAATTTACACATGTTGTTTGTGAAAAGATCTGTGTAGACAAAATGTGTGTATGTGTGCAGATTATGACCAACACGCTACAGCACCGGCGTCAAAGCGTGGCCTTTGTGAACCGGGGTGTGAACGGGCCGCTCCAGAGACCCGTGACGCCCAGCACTCATCGCTTGGCACTCACTATGTACTCTACATTTATACGTATACATATGCATACCATACTCAAGATACCTAAACCATAACACACTGCATATACATGTACAACCACTTACTATATGTACACAGAAACCATACAGACACAAGGTCCCTCACACTGTGAGTTGGTGTATCTGTACCTGAGGGTGTTGTTATCAGTGTGAGCAGCGTTAGTGTAGTGCTGAGCTCTGAACCTACGTTCGTTGCCTGCTCACGGTAAACACCAGTGAGTACTGGTGTAATTTGTAAACATTGAAACTAGGGAGTTAAAAGGCAGCCGGGCATGGTGCTGGCCATTTGTCGTGTACCATGCTGACCATCGGACGTGCTGCTACTCTCTAACAGAACCTGTACTAAGTCAGTAAAGGCTAAACATGGGACCTTGTCTTTGTCTCATCAGGCCGGCTAATTTATCAGAGGACGATGGATTGGAAGCAGCGCACTCTGACGTTAGCTTACGCCCTCCCACCCGGTCGGGCAGCCGCCCCAGCTCCGCTTCGCTAGCCGGTATGAAGCCCTGACACACCGCCTCAATGCACTATGTACGTGAAGCAACATACCCATGTCACGTCTGCAGAATCCTGGCCCTCCTTTCGCATGTTATATATTTACATTGGCATTTTATGTGCCAGAAGTATTTTTTCTGGCACATAAAATATGGCCTACTTTAGAGTGGGCCACATAAGAGGATCCACTAGGCTAACAAAGGGAAAATAACTACATCTTAACATTGGAATGTTTTTGATGAAATGAAATGTATGGAACTTTAACGTGCTGGAGCATTTAAGCAAGTTCCATATCAATCCTTATTTCACAATGCAGTATAACCTCCGTGCCTAGTCATATCCTTTACAGACTTCATTCTCCATGGGTGTATCGTGACCCATTGATGGGCCATGCACTTCACCTAGTAGCCCATGGAGACTATACCCAAGCCTTAAGGTGCAAAAGGTTGAGAACCCCTGCTCGGCAGTGTTTTGAGATGGATTTATAAGCTGGTAAATATATTTAAATGACAAGACTTCTATATAAACTGGCCAGTTGGCTTAGCGGTAGAGCGAATGGTTGACAATTGGAAGATTACAATTTCAAATCCTATTACCCCTCTAGGGTTAGTAAAATTAGTACAATTTTTTGGGGATGTCTAAAGTTGTCCTATGCAAATACTTGCTCCCACTATAGGAATGTGGCACTACAAGCGTTCTCGAAGTGCAGTTATTACCACCACCACTGGTTCAGGACAACACAAGCAATGAGCAGCAGTATATGGAGCCAAACTGTGCTGTGTGTTCTGCACAGATGGAGGGGCAAAAGAGTCCCAGCACTCGCTGAGACAGGCTCCTGCCCACACAGCTAATTCGGAGGCGCTGGTAACATCAGCCAGGTGAGCTGTGCGTGCTGCTGCCTCCTGAGTGGTGCAGCTTGCTGTAGAACACAGGCAACAGCATGACACAGATGATACAGCATTCATTCCTTTTGGCAGGTTTTTATTCTTTGGTTTTAGATTTATCGATAACCTAAATGTGTCCAGTCTCTTCTGGGCAGCCCTGGCAGTGATCATGTAGTATGTGGCGATGCGGTGTTCTTATAGCCATGTTTAAAAGCAATATTTTGGTACCGCGATGCTGAAATTAATTGCTGTGTGAATGCCTCGGTGTCGTCCCTGCGCCGAGCAGCGTGCGAGACATGAAGGTGGCATTCAGCAGCCACCCGCGCATCCCTCGCACGCCCGAGCCCGCGGTCGCCCAAACGTTTCGGCTCAAAACCCCACCGAGTCTAGCTCCGCGCTTCTCCCGCGCTGGGCCTCAGCAGGGCCGGCCCAGCTCCAGCAGCAGCAGCAAGCACAGTGAGTACGCGGTGAGCGCTTTCCTCGGTACACAGCTCGTTGTGAATGTGGGTGGCCACCCACAGCGGAATGGTACGCATAGGTAACCCTCGTGCGTTTCCATTGTAAGAATGGCCTGGCTTGAGTTCCTGATTCAGGCACTTTACTTTGTGAAGTTTTTGTGTTCTCCCCTTTGTTTTGTATTGGTTTCCTTGGGGTTCTCTGGTTTCTTCCCATAGCAAAATATATACAATGTACTAATCTAGGCCACACATGTTATTGCTGAAAAAATGACCTGAAAATTACTTTGAATTATCAACTTCACTCCTGTGAAAACCTGCAGGAGCTTCCTGAAAGTGAGTCATGACTGAGGTCTTCCAAAGTACAAAAGTTCTCATCTTATCTCATTGTCAGAAACCGCTTAGTCCTGTACAGGGTCGCGGTGAGCCGGAGCCTATCCCAGCAGACACAGGGCGCAAGTAAGGAATATACCCACGATAGGACCGGGCACTGCGGGAAATTTAGTCTGCAAGCCAATTAACCTATGCAGTAGCATGTTTTTTGGACTGTGGGAAGAAACCGGAGTGCCTGGCGAAAACCCACGCAGACACAGGGAGAACATGTAAACTCCACACAGAAAGGCACCCGAGCCGAGATTCTAACCCGGGACCTTACTGTGAGGCAACAGCGCTAACCACTGGGCCACCGTGCTGCCCGAGTATAAAAGTGAAAGAAAAATCATTCATTAAACAGGGTTCTTAAGTGTAGTGAGTCGATGGTTGTAGCCTGGCCAATTATGATCTTAATATCACCATATGGTGTTTTCACTTTAACGATTGGTTCTGAAAATCACAAATATGTATTGGGCTGCCATGCAAAGTCCTCTCATACCGCACCGCTTAGGGCTGTGAACAGATTGTCTTTTGCTAATTCTGTTGTTCACGTGTGACCACCATTGGGAATGTAGTATTTCAATAGAACTTATCGTTTGTATTTTCAACAGGCAGCTGGTCATCCAATAAATGAGGTTTAAAACGGATCAAGACCTCGAACTTCTGTGTTTCTGCACCTAAACCCATATTTGTCCCAAGGCTACCTCAGCACAGCGGACCGAGAGCAGATGCTGTCTTCTGGATTCAACAATCCATCGACTCTCCAAAGTTGATACTCATTTCCAACAACCCACCCACCAAATCACGTAATAAACCTTTTGCACGTTTCGTAAATTGCTCGGTGTTACGTTTAGGCAAATGCATAAAACAATCGTTTAATTGACACACAATGGTGAAAACTGGAACAAATCCCTGCATTTATTTCTGGCCACGATGTGACGATTTCTGTAATCGTAAGTGGAGATGAATAAATATACCCCTACTGCTATATATATCCTGCATGCAGAGGCATATTTTTAAAGTATGACACAAGAACACTGCAAGCGACACTCAATCGATTCCGCTATGAAAATTATATAGTTCTATGGACAGGAGGCCCTCGCTGACCACTGCGGAGTTTTATCCTAGAAAACCTGTTTAGCAAATGCACCCTCTAAGTCAAATCCATGACATGGTTAGGAAGATCCACAAACGGGAAGGAAATGGTCACCAAGGGTCCCTTATGCACCCGAAGCCCTCCACTACCTGCTGGTCAAATTAAACTGGAATATGTATAAGCTTTTCAACGTGCCGGTTAGCTGAATAGAAATTCTCAAACAAATCTGATTAGCTGTGCGAGGTTTCACTTAAAAATGCAGACGTCATGGTGAGGCTGGAGTCCAAGGTCAGAATAACTTTGCTGCCTAACCCGGTCTCTGGAATGGCATTTCAAAGGCACTACCAATCAGATTTTAACTCGATACTAACTACAGCTGTGTTGTTGTAATCAATCAGAGGAGTGCTCTCAAGTGTGAACAGTACAGGCACATGCTCCACCTTGACCCACACTACCTGTTGCCCTAGCCTGCAGGAAACAATCTTTATTTTTTTCAATTCACATGTAACGCACTGACTAGTTGGCTAGTGGTAAGAGTGAACAATTCTCCATTGTAGGTTGTGATGTCAAATCCGGGTTGGGGGTTGATTCATACCTTCACAATTGTCATTAATAGATTTCCTTAACGGTTTATATATTAATATCAAGTTTATTTTTCAATGATATTTTCCAATGAAACAATATCATTTACACCCAATCATAACTGCTATTCGAACATCCATATACCTATGCACTTTAAAATACCCAGCAAGAAGTTTTATAACACTCATAATTCAACAGATTTACCATTTTACAAAACACATCCGAGTTCACAGCCCAGCATCATTGTTCGTTGCTCAACAGGCATTCAAAACAGAAGGCGTGATGACAGCGATCCAGCAGTAGCACAGCACCACACCACTGCTCACCCTACCCTGCTCAAATCCTGACTTAAGCATGGGATCGTCAAATGGCAGCTCGCTGAAACGACATTGCACATGCGATGCAATGCTTGAAATTGTACCAACATCTTTAAATCGGAAATAAAGCTGTGGAATGCAAGAGTCTCATTTACTAAATTATCACATTGTCTACTTTTCTTAGGTGTAGAATCATTAACCATGTGGTTACTCGTGGTCAAAAAATCTGCTGTGGCCTATAGGCCAACATGAGATGTGCAGGTATGATGTTAACAATGGGATGCTAAAATAATTGTGGTTTTATATATATTCGTCATGTATCTATGTCATTCAATACAACTTAAGTCATAGACTTGATAAAATTTTAAGCAAGGATATAGAATTTCAAATTCAATGTTTTATGGATACTATATTACCAAGCAATATTGTCATATAGTATCCACAAAACATTGTGGACTTGTAAGCAAAAATCTGGGAGTTCAAATCCTGTTTGACCCAACAAACTTCAGGGAGTCAAATAATAAATTCTGTATTGGTTGTAGTCGGCAGCAGTTAGCTTATTGATGAACTCACGCCTTTTATCACAAACTGGAACCTCTGGCTGAGCTGTAAACAGGAAATAAGCAGCACCTCCATGCGCATTTGAGAAATAAATTACTTTTACATTCCTACAAGGAGTTGTCTGCCAAGGGATAACAATGAGCACGTAAAGTATGGTGTTGCAGTAAATGGCATGAATAACAACAGACACCTACAAGACCGTCATCCCAATGTCACGAGTGTAACAATCTAGATCACGGCCACAATTCACCACTGACCCCTGGAAATTTTGTAATGTTCTAAAGTAACGTGTATAAAACAAATGTAAGGCACACTTCAAAGCCCTATCCAGCCATTCACTACCCTCTGTCCACCCACACAGGTCTACACATCAGCAGAGACGGAGTATCATCCCATCACATCCACAAAGGATTAGCTGACTGGGGAATGCATCTTTAAATCACTGCCACTGCAAACATACCGTATTCCTATTATGGAAATCAGTTAAGTATCAGAACTCATTTAATCCTGTACAGGGTTGTAGAGGGCCAAAGTCTATCCCGGTACACGGCGCAAGGTGGGGCTATGCCCTGGACACGATGCCAGTACATCGCAGGGCACTTTTTGGGGCATTTACATAACAGGCCAATTAACAGACAGCAGTGTGTCTTTGGGCTATGGGAGGAAACCAGAGTAGCCAGTAAACTCACGCGGACATGGGGCGAACACACAAACTCCACAGGCACCCGAGCTGGGAACTGAACCCGGAACGTTTTTGTTGAAGTCGCAGCGCTATTCGCTGCATCAGCGAATAGCGCACCACTCCTATTATGTAAACTCATATATTAAACGCTGTTGCAAGAGACTTTATAATAAGCATATCCATCGTTACAATTACTCATGTTCGTGTATTAGCAGGCATAAGAAGAAACACCCAACACTGTCAGAGTACCCAACTGAAATAAGCTCGGTTCAACGAAACATGAAAATATAAGAAGCCTTTTCTGAGTGGGTGCTATTGCCATGGACATAATCTGAGCTTATCCTCTGGTTCCAACAAACTTTCGTCACGTACAGCATTTGTTTCTTTGGCTGCATTGACCTTGCGCTCGTGGCTCGGACTCACAGAGGAGAGTTCTTCTCCTCCCCCCCCTTGCTCACTTGAACCAGCATTGTGACCCCAGCTGCCGACGTCGCAGGGCATATGCTGCAAGCGGCCTCGCATCCCACGCCCCACAACTAGAGCCGGTGGCATGTAGTCACGAAAACATATACAGCAGCGTTGCCCACACACGGATAAGAGAATTTTTTTTATCACCGTTTCAACGCAGTTTACACCAAATCCTGTGGGAAGACTCAAAAGTTAGTGCAGGAATAAACAAGCAGTTGGGTGATATGTAAAACCCAATCGTCAATGGCTGGTTGGACGACACAGAGATGGAAGCTGATTTACACTGCGATATGCAATTACTACTTTAGTTGAGGGATAAGAAACAATTGTGACATGGATCTTAAAACAAAATAAACAACTTGTTGAAAACGCTCCTAGATTGAGAAGTTATGTGTTTAGAGAATGATAACGTATTCCTTCCCAACACAACATGGATTAGACGCAGTGACCATGCCCAGTGGTTGGCCAGTGCTGGTACAAGCCGATACGCCACTGCCCACATCACCAGCATGTGTATTCGCACACTTCACAGCGATTCCGATTCCCACATGTCCAGCTGTGTTGCCACAAAGGAGATCTGGCAGTGAACACAGGCAGTTGCAGGTCATAGGTTTTATAGTAGTACTCGCACATTTTCCTTTTTGACCACTGACAATGTCACAAGACCCATACAGCTGTACAGAGCAGTATAGAGAGACACACAGCAGTGTGGACAGGAGACCCCATCATGGAGTATATCCAAAGCTAGTGAAGGACATTTGTGACTCATCGACGAAAAGCGTTTTTGATATTTTGCCATGTTGCCCTTCCTTCTTAGTGCCCAACGTGAATCCTTGCTCTGACACCTGACATTTTCACGCAAGTGTGAGCGAGAATATTTCTTTCCCAGATGGCTCGATGACCTTGTGTGCATTGCACCCTCTAGCTAACAGCTCAGCTCTGTTAAGAAATACCCACCCTGCCAGGCGATGCCCCCACTCTTTTACACCACTTACTAGGCAACTGGGACTTTCATTTCTTCATTTGCAGAAATGTGTGTTAAGTGGTGTGTGTATATTTTTAAGTGGTAAATGTGAGTGCTGTGTAATATTTGGGCTGCATGTGTTGTATGTTTAAGTGATGTCTTTGTGATGGTGTATATGGGTAGGTGGCATGTGTTAAGTTTGTACGTTTGAGTGGTTTATGTTTAAGTGGTGTGTGAGGGTTGTGGGGGTTATTAGACCGAATTTCACAGCGCAGGTGAGTAGTATATACGTTGTGGGCATATATGTTGTGCAAGAATGCGTTTTGCTGCACTGATCGCTGACAAATTTGCCTTATACACAGGGGTCTTTGAGCCATTACATGTGAACCGTACAAGTGTCAAAAACACGTATGACATAAAAAAATGTTTAATTGAACAGGTGCATCACCAAGATGATAGAAAAGCGTCCTGAAATAGATATCCCTCAGTGACGAATATTTCTGTGTGAATGCATCCACTTATCAAAACCGTTTCTCTTCTAGTTACAATGTCTGTGGTCTCACAAGTCAGGTCCCTATCATGCATATCTTGTGATTCACGCCTTAATCACTGTTAAGTCTGTTGATTACATTCTGACGCTAAGTAACCAACTGTATTCTTGCAACATCATAGCCATTTAACTTCTCCTTGCGACGGACAGCACACTTTGTAGAGTTTGGCTGCAATGGTTTGGCCGAGATTCAGCAGGTCACCAGTTGTGGGGAGAACAATCGCTGTTGCACTGCTAGCACCGTAGCGGCAGAGCACCAGTCTCCATCGCACTGACTTTATGGACACTACAGTAAAACCCTCAACTTTACACTTATTTTACTTTCACGGTTGTGCTGTATTCTTGGCGAAGCTGCCATGAAACCACAGCACGACAGGAACTGGTGCGAGCAGCATCCAGCATCGCTCCAACACTACCAAACACATGCGTCTCGTGGTCTTGCTCAGCCACTGTTCGTGTCGCTTTCTCGGTCGTAAGCATCGTCATTGTGTCTCCCCTAGTATGGAGCCTACGCGTGACTGCAAGTGCTCATGCATACAGTGAAATGTAATATTGGTATTTACAACTTTCGGGATTCGTGCCCGTTTCTGGAACATATCCCAGCAAAAGGTTTACTCTTATAAGGAGGCCAACAAAATTCTTCAATATCGCATAGAGCCTACAGCACTGGCTTTGTATGAACAATTGTGAACTTTTCTTTTACAGGTTATGAAAATTTTAACACTACAGATTTGGGGTTGTATCATCACAACACAATGGCCTACGATTGCTAAACCATGAAAGCACAGGGTCTTCAACAACTACTTCACGGCAGATACATTGCACTTTGGTAATTCCCGGCACGTCTCGGTGTGCGGCTGTAGAACGGAACGTACGGTTGATGCAAACTTGGTCTAGGGCCTGAGCAATTGACACTCTCACTCTGCGTGTCAATGCGTGTGTGCCTGTGGGGAACGGTGGCTCAGCGGTTCGTGCACTGGACTGCAAAGCCAGCAACCCGGGTTCAAAGTACGTTGACAGCCAACACCAGTAACGCGTTTCTGAACCAATCCTGGGTTTCCTCTAGGTTGACGGGCGACAGGCGGAGGGGCATGATGCTGGTCACCCATGTCCTCGTGTGTCATATCAACCTTAATAGGTGCGTGCTAACGGCACTTGTCTCCTACAGTCTAAGGTTATAAGGGGGATCTTTGTATTTGTGTGTGAAGTACATAAGGCGATCCAGTGCATGAGACCAAGGAAAGCATTTGACAGAGATGATCTCCAAAGCAAAATTCTGAAGGTGGTTGTCTGCTGGTCCCCAGGGTAGGTTCCATATTATTATTATTATTGGCAAGGATTATTCAACATCGCCTTACCAGGCACAATGCGGTTTGAGGCCGAGGCAGTCCTGCAGATGCCATATTCTCATTCGAGAATAGCAATAGTGTAGCAAATTCCAACAGGATATTCGTCTCTGCTTTATTGACTTGGTCAAGGCCTACGATTCCATAAGTAGGTCAGGGCTGTGGGATGTTCTTCGTACTTTCGGGGTCCTTGACTCATTAAGGATCTTCATGATGGTGAGCAAACACGGGTAAAGCTACATAGTCATAAGTCAGAGCCATTCCCTCTGCACCTTGGGATGCATCAGGATGCCCTGACTTCTACATTTAAGCGTTTTTACCACCGTTTAAGGTTTCCATGGATGTACCTGTGAAATTTCCATCCAGTACAGGTACCAAGAGGTTGGTTGATACCTGGGTGCGGTTAAGGGATGGGCCAGCCATGTCATGTATGTCGACGATTTGGTAATAACTCTCAGGAGTTGGGGGCTCTGCTGAACATGGAGCATGCCACAGCCCCTCAAAAAACAAGCATCTGCCTGGGTATCATATGTCACTGAACACTCCACCCCCTCAGTGTTGGGGAGATAGTGGAGAAGTTTCCATGCCGAGGTAGTATGCTTATGGCCGGTACTGGTTTAACAGCGGGGTCTCACTCCAAATGAATCAGGCGGCATTATCTTTTCATCTGCTGCATAACGCTGTGTGGAAGCTGCCTGGCTGGTTACTGCATATGAAGCTTTGGATCTTCTCAGCTGCAACCATGTCCGCTCTTCTCTATACTTGCAAAACGTGGACCCCTCTGGTGGAATATCCGCACCGATTTGAAACTTTCCAGCTGGCATGCTTACGATCCATGCTGGGTTGAATAAGGTTGGATAATGTGAGCAGCTCACAAATTCTCGATAGAGCTGGACAAAGTCCTATTGGCGAGTTCTTCTGCCAGGCAAGGCTGTGTTGGATGGGTCATCTAGTCTGCATGCCCAGCCACCACAAGCCAAAGTAGCTTTTGTTTGGCCACAGAGGAGGCTAAATGGACACTGCACGGGCTGGAGAAGAGAGGGACTGATGTGACACAGCTGAGTAGACTTGCTGAAAACTAGTATCAACGGTGTTAATATCGACCTTAATGGAGGAGAATCGTGAAGGATGCTACGGGGCATTTGGAGGCAGTCAATTTCCAACAGCAGCAGAGGGCAGAGAGATGCTCACAACAAAAAGCAGATTGCCAGGCAGCTAAAACACAGCAAATTGGCAGAGTAGGGAGCACAGGTGGTGCAGGTGTCAGTCATCTCAGTTAGGCAACCCATGGCACCTGGGTATGTTCCGTGACCTCCTGTCAGTGACCCTTCAAAGACTGCACGTGGCCTCAAAAGTGCATACAGCCTGGGACTAGCACCATGGTGACGAATGGCGGTTATTGTTGTGTGCGTGCATACGTGTAGAGAACTGTGGCACAGTGGTTAGCGCACTGTGCTAGGAATCCGGTGACCTGAGTTTGATTCTTACTGGCGGCCAATATCAGTGATGAATAGTCTAGGAGTACTTTTTACGAGTACCAATATGTGTAAAAAAAGGTTTTACCATTTCTGACAATTAGGTGTTAAGATCTGAAAACACCGTATGGACACTTCTCACAGTGTCCAGTTTATAAAAACCACATACACTTATGACAAAATATGCAAACAAAAATTCTTCGATAATGTATTATTTTTTGCAAACTGGACACTGTGAAAAGTGTCTGTGGTGTTTTAAGATCTTACCACCTCTATAATTGCCAAAAATGGTAAAATCTCTTTTCTTTGTTTACATCAGTCATGCTTATCTCAATCAGTCCCTGCCTCCCCTATGTTGACTCAGCCTCAATTGAGAAAGTGATGCAATATGTAAGCAATTGCCAAAAATGGTAAAATCTCTTTTCTTTTTTTACATTAGTCATGATTATCTTAATCAGTCCCTGCCTCTCCTATGTTGACTCAGCCTCAATTGAGAAAGTGATGCAATATGTAAGCATCTCTATTATATAAAAGGTTGCTGGATGTGGTGCTAGCCACCCACCCCCTCACTGCGCTGTGCTCGTTATCACCACTTGCCCCATGAGTCTTTGAAAGGCTATATGGGATACCTTTGTATTTATGTCTGGAGGTGCAGGGGCATGAGCTTATAGTATGCTTATGGTTGCAGTCATGTACACACGTGTAAACACACATGCACACAGGATATGTGACTACACGTAGCATGCAAAACACGTTGGGAATGGATTATTTTAAAAAATGAATAATTTGTCAATTAAAACATAGTTTTGCAAAACGATGCTGCGTAAAGATTTGTCCGTGAAAAACGCCTAACAGTGGTGTGACATCTCAATGACCCTGGTAACCAAAACGTCTTGAACGCCCCTCGAATATAAATACACGTGTGCACATACACACAAATATAACCGACGAATACCAGCACCACTCAGCCATCTCCGCTGCTCCACCACCGCATTGGCTGCTGTCGGTAGTCACCGATCGTGATGTGTGGGCTGTGGATGGTGAGAAGCAGTAGAAAAAGTAGTCTGCCGCGTGTTGTCGACGTCCAGTGGCAACGGACCAGCCCCCGGGCCCAGGGAGTGACGCTCTCCTCGCCGAGGCTTCCTCGAGGAGGCATCAGATTTTTACGGGGACCGGCAGCACCTTGGCCTCATAGCCGTACAGAAATGTGGCCAGGATGACAAGCGTAGCTCCAACGAAAAACACACTGGAAGCACACGCGCACACACACACGTGTTAAAGTAACAAGGCCCTGGGTTCGATTCCCAACTCCTCCTTCTGTGTGGACTTCTTTGTTGATATGTAAACATCCTCCAGGTTCAGTTTTCTTCTCATGGCTAAAATCAAAAATGTGACTGGTACTAGCCAAACATCCAAATTACTGAAAATGTAACTGCAAATTATTCAATTGAGACGAAAATAGCAATATTACTCCCTACTGCGAATATCTGGCAGGACCCTCCTGATAAAGGAGACTTGGTGAGGCTTTTATGAGTAAACAACTGCCATTTTTTTTAAACAAAGAAATACATAAACTGATAATAGTACACAGAGTAATATGCATACAAAGACACTCACATGTCAATATAAACCCAAAACAATGATCCACGTAGTGGCCTCAACAGGCTTTTTGGGTAACTATTGTTAGCAACGAAGGCCGACTTTGCATGAGAGGGTGAGTGGCCATTACCACCCCTAGCTGCCTTTGTCGACCAATGGAGATGTTTACACATCACATCAAGTACTCATTTCAGGCCGAGTTTGCCGAAGGAAAGCCAGGACTGCTTCATAAAATTATCACTTATCACTGATGCCGAACCACACTCCCACTCCAACAACAACCGCCATTTGCCACTACGTGGTGGCGACGTCACTACGGCGCCTGTGCCTGGCCATATGCACCTTGAAGCCACGTGAAGTGTCGAAGACTCGTCGATACGAGGTGTAGGGACAGACCCAGGTGTAATGGGTTGCCTGATTTAGATGATAGGCAGATGCACCACCTATGCTCTCTACTGTGTCAATTTGCTGTTTTAGCCGCCCGGTGCTCCGCACATTGTTATGAGCTTCGCTCCTCTACCTTTCGTTGTTGTTGGAGGGCGACTGCCTCCAACTGCCCTGTAGCATCCTTCTCGATCCTCCTCCACAAAGGTCGATCTTGACACCGCTGGTACCAGTTTTTAGCAAGTCCATTCATCTTCAGGTCCTTCTGTGCCACATCAGTCCATCTCTTCTCCAGCCCATGCCACGCTCATTTAGCCACCTCTATCCAGTCAAACAGTAACTGCTTGGGCATGCGGTGGCTGGATATGCAGGCTACATGACCCAGCCACCTCAGCCTCGCCTGCCAGAGGAGCTTACAAATGGGACTTTGTCCATATTATTCGAGAATTTGTGAGCTCCTCACACAATCCAACTTGATTAAACCAAGGATGGATTGTAGGCAGGCTAGCAGGAACGTTTCTAAATGGCGCAGATGTTCTGCTAGGGGGGTCCACATTTCACAATCATAGAGAAAAGAGGGCATGACTGCAGCTGAGAAGACCCAAGGCTTCGTGTGGAGCGACAGGCCAGGCAGCTTCCTCACGGCGCCGCACAGCTCTCCGAACTTCTGAGCGAAGGCTTCGGTAAACCTCATTCTCGGGCATGGGATGTTGCAAACGGTTGGAGTAGGCCTGCCATCTTCTCTCGGCGAGTTTGAACACCTCCTCCATCAGCTAGGGTTTCTGGGGAGGTCTGGACCGTGTACCCAGTGCAGCCATTCCAGCTGCATGAGCCACAGCCAAAAACTTCACCCATTTCCCTTTGACATCAGGAGGAGTGGGAAACGATGTCAGCCCACGCTGTAAACGATGATGAAAATCTCAGTTTTAATCAGCTAGCCGAGACCAGGCCACTGAGGGGTTCAATGAGGTCCTTGGTGGATGTCCACCACTGCTGTGAAAGAATGGCAGGCGGATCTTAGATGTTGACAAGCCGATGGTCAGAGGTTAGATCAGCTACTCGGTAGTTCCGGGTTTTAAGGACATGGGCCCGCATCCACTGCTCCATCACTATGTAGTTCAGCCGATGTTCTTGCTTGGACCTGGCATGCACCCATGATGTGTGGATGCACCAATAACGGAACAGGATGTTGGTCATTACGAGTCCATAGGCTCCACAAAAGTCTAGCAGCCTCCTACCATTGTTGCTGAGCTGATCTGGCCCATGCCTTCCAATCACTCCAGGCCAGATAGATGTCTGCATCATCACCCACTCGAGCATTAAATTCACCTTGAAGATGATTCTATCCTGAGGGGCTACTTTAGCCAATACCTGGGACAGGTCATAGAAGGCATCTGACTCATCGGCCTTGCCTCAATCTCTCCACTGCTGTTCATCTTTAGTGGGGGTGTGAGCCCACTGTAGCCTGGAACTCACAAGCTTCCAGACCTCACCACTACGTTCCTACACCCCCTTCATTCTTTTTATTTGCAAGAAGAACTACTCCCTGTTGCTTGGCAGTTTCCTGTTCCGAGTGGAGGATTATCCCCCCCCCCTCCTCATGACTGGAGCCAGAACCAGTCTACCGAACCTCCTGTATCCCAAAGGTCCAGGCGGTACCAGTCCAGCTCTTGACAGAGGAGTAGCAACCTCTCCTTTGCAACGAGCGTTCCAACATTTTACGTGGCAACATGAAGCAGCTTTTTGCTGTTTCTAGAGGAACCCCGGGGGTGGGTACTCAGTCTCCTGGCTCCACGAAACGGGGTTTGGCCAGGAGACATCATAAGCGCCTGTCCCAACGGAGGCATCTGGGACAAGCTTGAGTTTCTTTTTCTGTTCCTGGTTGAGTGGTAGTTAGATTGAAGGTGGTGGGGGGGGGAATGGCTACCAGCCACCCGCACCCATCCAGAGCCCCCTTGGCTACTGTGGAAGCTGTGAAAGCAACCACCAGAGTGTACCGACCGGCACCACTCCCCACGCACTCACACAGATCCGCAGCGCACACAGTGAACCATGCACACAGCCACACGCAGAGAACAGCTCGACCTGTACGCAGCTGTAACAGTGTGATGGCCGAAGTCTCTGGGGCAGGAGACCTGTATTACAAACACAGCGGACAGCATCAGCACCTGGTGGGAATGAAGTCCTGCAGCCACATATAGGAGATAAAGGAGGACAGGATAATGGAGAATGACGTGGCAAAGCCCTTGAGGATGTTGTCGGCATACTTGATGACGGTCGCCACCACGAGCCCCCCCATGGCCTGCAAGTGCAGCAGCACAGCATTCGTTAGCAACTATGAAACGCACGCCGGTGCCGCCTATCTTATGGGGTGGTGATCATTTTCTGAACTACAATGAAACTGCACTGCAGGGCAGGCTGGAGCCTCTCAGAGCAATGCTGCTCCCTATCCACCTCGAAGCACAGGCGTTCTCTATCACCATGAGGCCAAAGTACTGGTGACTGAGTGCACAGACTCTGGATCACAATAGTCTGTGAACATGAAGAGATACTGTACTGTTGCTGCTTCATATAGGAATGTGCTTTCCAACCAATGTGATGTGAGAGGTCACATCACAGGGAAGAAGACCAATGGAATGTAGTTCATAACAGACAATGTAGTCAAAATCTTTACTATTAAAAACAGTTGCATCTTAATTTTGTAAAATGAAGTTTAGATTCCGAATGGGACGTGGATCTAAAGTGACAATTACTCTTCATAGTTGTCCTTGACACTCAAGCTGCACTGTGACCTCAAGGAGAAAACCTTTTGGCTCAGCAACTCTTCCTCCACAAGCCACCACGTGGCTTGCGGGGGAAACTCCACAAAACACAAGCCGGCACACAATCATGGCTTGGCATCTGCTGTTCCTCAGTCAGCATAGATTAAATTATCGTCAGGTTGATTGATTCAGAACTGAATTACACGAGTCACTCAATCACTCGGTCACCTTCTTATCACTCTTGTGTTGCTGCTATTAAGATTACCGTTCACAGCGATTCCGCCAGTGTTGAGGACTCAGGCTACCAGCCTGTTTTTTGCTCATCTAGACGGTGTTCAGCCACCACCACAATGCATATTTTAACAAGAAGACTCACTCATCCACTCACTGACCTAATTATTCACTTATCATCCTCCGCATTGCATCACTTGTTTCCTCATGACGCTAGTCTTAACATTTCTCCCACTGCCTTTTTTTACCAAGCTCTTATATTAACCTTGCTCAACTCAAGAAACATGTCAACTCTTATCCATTACAACATTGATCGTGCTGTCTGTAATTGGGTCTGTAGTTGAGTCTTTGGGTATGTGCTCAGCAACTGGGTTTAAACAAAACCTAAAATATAGGTAATTTAATCCACAAGGCTATTTTTGAATAGTTTTGTCAATGTGCAGTTTTATTCCAATTATGTTACGAGTTCTGCCGCACGATAAGGAACTGAGCCAAGTGCTGCTCAGCAGTGTGGCCAGTGAGCTGGGGAAGGTCATGCAGGAGGAGATATTACGAGACTACTTCTAAGATCTCTTGAAGACACTACAGAAGTAGTTCTGATATTTTCTTCCACTAGGCTGTTCTAACACAAGGTGATGCATCGCCCGTTGTGATTTTTCTCAAAGAGTTCTTCATCTCGTGCCAAAACGCCAATAACAAAATCGTAATTACACAGTACGGAAGGTCATCGACTTGCCTGCAAGATGACCACAGCCCACGTGATGCCATTGTATCCCTGCAGGAAGCCTTGATGCCACACCTTGTTTCCATCGTACACCACCACACCGACCAGCCCAAACAGAGTCCCAAACAACCCTGCATGGCACGCACGTGCGACGCGCGCACACACAAGACATGTGCATGCGACCGATAGGTCTCTGCCGACAATATTCTACTGCTGTCTTGTTTAAACATGAACATCAGTGCCAGCAGTAGCAGGGAGATGCAGCAATAAGATGCAAGAGGGAGACGCAGCTGGGAGACCTTAGAGATGCAGGGGGGATACGCTGCGGCGATAAGCAGCGGGGAGACGCAGCGGTGAGACGCAGCAGAGACGCAGCTGGGTCACGCAACAGGGAGACGCAACAGGGAGATGCAATAGGGAGACGTAGCGGAGAGACGCAGCTGGGAGACGCAGCGGGGAGACACAGTAGGGAGACGCAGCGGGGAGACAAAGTAGGGAGATGCAACGGGGAGACGGCACTCACCCAGCTGGATATTACGGATCCACACGGACTGGCGAGAGCCCTTGAGGATCTTCTCAAAGTAGACACCGGCAAAGCCACTGGAGACGCAGGCAATGAGGACTGCGATGAGCCCAACGAACTGCGAACCCATTGACAGTGGCTGGTTGTGACTTGGAGCCGCATCGCTCGGCAACTGCAAGGATAGAAACACTCCTCACTCTCACCTCCCGCAGTCGCCTCTTCATTATCACCTCTCACAGTTACCTCCTCACTCGACAATACA
This sequence comes from Mordacia mordax, assembly GCA_036362905.1. Classification (NCBI taxonomy): domain Eukaryota; kingdom Metazoa; phylum Chordata; class Hyperoartia; order Petromyzontiformes; family Petromyzontidae; genus Mordacia; species Mordacia mordax. The sequence goes on along the minus strand of JAZEWT010000019.1, from coordinate 706,248 downwards.
GACGCCACCTTGCCCTTATCTCCCACACACACTGAAGACAACGATCCTTCCCCATGTAGCCAAGGCAGGCTGTTAAGTGAGCACCTATCAAAACTGATTCAAGTGAGCGGGTGGTGCAGCTAGCAACACGACCGGCTTACTCTCTCTTCCTGGTGCCAATGTTTACACACTGCCTTCACTTACTTATTCAAGACCGTGTCGACCTGGAAAGGTCCAGGACTGGTTCAGATACTCGTGACAGATATTGGCTAGGGTACATCATTGATAAATATTAATATTGGTAATTCCAGTCTAGAGGGGAATCATTCTTGTGCATGGTTGGCTCTGCCAACACTACTCAACCCTGGCAGAAAAGTGCCCCGTACCAAAGACACTGTCATCATTGGTCTTGACTGAAGAAAGGTTATTACACAAGCGGAGAAAATGAAAGGATGGCAGGAATTCTAAAGTGAGGCAGCAAGAGGAAAGTGGCAGAAAGTTGAGGTATTATAACCACAGTGTGATGAGTGGGTGGGTGGGCAGTGGACTGTTGTGACTGCAATGTGGTAGGTGGGTGAGTGGATTGTTGTGACTGCCGTGTAGTGAGTGGGTGAGCGGATCGTTGTGACAACAGTATGATGAGTGGGTTATTGTAATTGCAGTGTGATGGTTGAACACCATCATACAATGATAGAATGAAACGGCCTGGTAGGCAGTCTTCATTAATGGTGGAGGAAGAAATTCGTGAGGATCATGGAAGCAATATTTATAGTATTAAAGACAGAAGAGTGATTAGGCGGTTAATCACTATTAGTGATGAAGGAGACTGAAGTGAACTGTTAAGTGCTCCACTGCAAATACGACAAAATGATTTTAACTTTAGGCATGTATGTGCTTTGTATCGTAGTGAGGTTAAATATTCGGCGGTAAAGGAAAAGATGTGAAGGTCCCTGTGAGGCTCATGACAATCCCGGGAGTGGGCGTGGAGCACGAGCAGCTCTACGAGCTACATGTGGAACTAATGGCACAAGTCAAAGAGGGAGACAGAGCTGATGACGGTAATTTCTTTGAAGCCAGGTTGGAGCAAAAACGGTTCAAGCACGATCTCTGGCAGTCAGCGTAAGCGCCGTGCAAACAATACCTGCACCAACGCCACTCCCACCACGAGGATGAGCAAGGACAGCCACTTGTAATCGCTCAGCTGCCGATTGAGCATGAACACAGAGAAGAGCGCCGTGGTAAGGATCTTCAGCTGGTAGGTAACCTGCTCGCCGCACACACACGGTCCGGACAGTGCCACGTCAGCTGCCCATACGGGGTGCATAGTGGCATATCACCACGTCACCCAGCTTATGTCCGCAACCCAGTGGCAGTGTGTTGCCCGCTTTTTGTACAGGTTCGTGGTTTGAACTTGATGAACCGCCCAGGTTATTTCTGCAAGCAGACGTTAAAGATCCCCTGACAATGTTTAAAATAGGAAGGCCATGGTGTACTGGATGCCACGGCCCAAATTTGAAAAGATAAACTAAACTAACTCCGATCAGATTATACAGTCACTTCGCCCCCTACCAGCCAACTGCATCTGTGAATAGTTGATTCATGTTAGCCCTGTGCTATAAGAATGGCAGAATTATCATATTTACTCAGCCATTATAACCATTAATACTTTCTAAGTCAAAGATCATGACTCACACCAGGGCCACCGCGCAGGCACACCAACCGTGAGATAGTGAGACCTGCGAGGTTCGAAGGGCTAAAGGAGCACCTGGTAGGTGGCAGCATCCAGGTTCGAAAGCGCCATGTACAGGAGGTTGTTCTGCAGTGTGTAGATACCAGAAGGCACGACCAGCTTGAGCGTCTCCATGGGTTTCCCGAAGATCTCCTCCATCAACACCTTGATGGCCGCGCGGATGCTGCTGCCTGCACAGTGCGTGGTCACGCAATGTCAGCACCGCAGTGCGTACGCATCGTGTCGACAGTGTGCATAGCCCACTGTGTCCATACTGAGCACACACGGTGTCCATACTAACCAGCTTCAAACGTTCTTAGTTTCCAAGATCCGATGAACTCTGGAAGATTGAGGCCACTCAAGTTGTAGGGAAAAGCCTCTACTGCATGACTGGGCTAATGCTTTGTATATCGTAACGAACATTCATAATAATATTATATTATAATTTATCACATGCAGAGTATTTGTTCAATGTCCAAGGTAGACATTCGAGGAGAGAATAATTCTGGGAAAAACCCACAGGATAGTTACACGATATTAACGCAAAATATAAATTCTGGCTATTATGTGCTTCCTCGCACAATTAACCCTTAGCGGGGACACATCCCTGGCAGTTCCCATGAAGCGCAAGCAGTGTTGCATGACACTGACTTATTCTGCTTGCAGCAAGCAACTTGTATCCGACACAAAGCGCTACTCCCTCCTGCCCTGCTTTCCACCCTGTAGCGGCAGCCCTGCTTGTTCTCCCAGCAGTGGCACTGTTGGCTGTCACCCACAGCTTGACTGGCGATCGTAACATCAGCCACTTGTTCTGCAGACTCCACTCACGGCGACTCTGAGCACTGCTCTGAGTCACCGTGAGTGGCATTATGGAGAGGAGTGTGGGCAGGGATCTCACCATGCTCGTAGCTGATGAGCAGGACACAGGCGGCCATCTTGAGCAGCTCAGCGAGCACGACTGCTGTGGAGGCCAGGTAGCGCGGCCCGTCGAGCGGCAGCGTGCGTGAGTAGCGCATGATGAGCACCAGCCCCGTCGTCTGCAGCACCAACACCCCCAGCGACAGGTGCTTCAAGCTCACCATCGCCTCCCGGCTTTCTGGCTCCTGGCACCACCAACATGGCACAGTAGCATCAGCCGAAAACAATGGCAGCTGCCAAATGCCACCAAGCGACCATGACGTCACAGCTGCCATTACGTAAAGTGTTAGACACTCGAAAGCAGAAGGGTTGTCGGAGAGACATAACCATATGTTATGTGTGGTTTGATTAAGGGCACTGACAGTTGCACCACCAGTGCTCATGATGGCAGCATCATCTGGCTTCTGATAAGGCAAAACGTGGGAGGCAAAATGTTGCAAAGGAGAGGGAACACTCGACACTACTACCACAAAAGAACTGCTAAGAAGAGCAATTATTATGAACTAAGCCATGAAAACCTATATTTTTACATGACCGATGCATATAGTTTCCAAAAAGGAATCCGTAAGGACAATGATAACCTTCAAATATTTTTTTTTGGGTTGGATCACGCAAAAATTACTTGTCGGAAACTATCTTCCACTCGACACATCCAATCAGCGAGGTTTTGACATGTGAACAGCACGTGCCAATTCATTCTTCACTTTATAAGCACACCGGTGCGTTAGAGAGCAAACCCACAGAATTTACAATAAAATACGACGTTTCGGCGATAATTACAATCAGCATCATCAGGAACTTGCAGCAATTTTGGACGAGGTGCTTCAGAAGTGTATTCCGGCCTTTGGGTCTCTCTATATGGAAAGGTTGTGATGTCATCGATTACGTGCCCACTTGTGCAGGGATCCAATAGAAAGTCTAATTTATGCAGGTTTGTAACACCTCCATAAATTTGATTTACCTAATGTGTAGCACCTGTAAAAGCAACATTAACATAACGAATATAATTCATGCAAATATATTGCGCACCCCGTCCCCCATTAGATGCCTGCACAAGTGGGCATGTAATTGATGACATCACAACCTCTCTATATAAAGATACCCAAAGTTAAGTTCTGAAGCTGCTCATCCCAAATTGGTACGATTTCCTGATGATGCAGAGTGTAATTATCGGTGAAACTTCGTACTTCATTGTAAATGCAGTGGGTTTGCTCTCCAACGCATCGGTGTTGAGATAGTGCAGAATTGGCACGTTCTGTTCATGTGACAAAACATTTCTGACTGGCTGTGTCAAGTGAGATGGGTTTACGACACGCAATGGTTGCGTGACCTATGTCAAAAAATGGATTTTATGCATATAACATTGGTCACGAAAGTCTATATATCAAATGATACTGATGTTTGCTGTGTAATGCAAATGGCTGAGTGTTAAGGAATCAACTATATCTTGTCAGTTCCTACTGTAAGCAATAAACCCAGAGGTCACTTGTGTTTTCCTGCCTTCGTAAAACTATTCCCTTCCACAACATTGACTGGGTTTCTTTTAATAAGCAGAATAAGCGCAATTCATTTCAATAAAAAAACTACACGCATTTTATGAAGTTTTCGTGTGGTTAATGCCTCTGTAAAACTATGGCCTCCTAAAACGCATTTTGAAGAAAAAAAACATTTCTAGGTAAAATTTAAAAGGGTACGTAATGGAATTAAAAATGGAATTTAAAATGTTAAGTGAAAACAGCAAGTGTACAGCTCTGCATAAAATATCACTATTTTAACACATTGTATTATGGTTTGGGTTTAGACCGTGCGAGTCAAAGTAAAACATTTCATCTGTGATTACATACCATAGTTACGTAAGAGAAACGCACGCACCGTGACGAACACTACCCTATGCACACTGTGCAGACGACGACACAAGCCCCGTGTTGAGTATACGTGGCACGAACACGCTCTGCTTGATCAATCTTGAAATTCAGGTTCTGACACAGACGGAACTTTCCAGCTACAGTTCAATGGCAGTTTTATTGTGTGCACCGAACTCAAGTTACATTCACACTTTGTGTTCACGCATCGACTTACATTTTCTTATACCAACACCGATCGTTGAGGCTTTACACTGCTGTACTTTAACCGGTTTACGCTAACTTTAACCGAATGTGAAAAACAATCTTTAAACACCCTCGCAGTCATACACAGGCAAACACTATAACCCGTTAACATTACCGTCGCTAGGGCTACAGAATGCACACCTGTCTAACCAATAAGGTAAATAAAACACATTACCTCCGTGACAATGGTCTCATTCTTTTCACTCTTGCAGACCCCCATGTGTGCTGCAGCCACACACGCAACTTACCACGTATAGGCTGCCTGCAGCACGTGTGCTGCAGCCACACGCAACTTACACGAGGACTCGACTTCCCACCCACCACTGCCACTACGTCACTTACAACCCCTGTATCCTTTATACCACTCTGCCCGTCGCTTTTGCACTTGTACGTAATCATACAGAATGCACATCATTGCGATTTCTACTCTAATTCATGGTCTCTCCTCTCTTGGCCAATAGAAAAAAATTACACTGGGTTATGTTCAATTTAAAAACTAAGTCAAATAAATGTACCTGGGAAATAAACAATCACCCCTGACTAATCCAATCAATCTAAGACGTTCATCAAAACTATGCTAACCATTCCAAAGTCCAGAACCAGATTGTGATAAAGCCTATTCTGCAGCTGCACATACTTTTTGAATAACTCTGTCTTCTCTGTGCACGTGGTCGATAATACTATTTTGCATTTTTAAAGTGCTTTTCACCCATATATTCATTTTATCAATTACGAATACATCCACACTTGCAACTGTTACCAGAATTAATAAACATACTCTCAAATACAAATTCTGTGAAGTTACCTCTCGGACGATTGCCACAATAATATGAATGCTATAACTCGGTGGGTTTCAAACTTTTTTTTCTTGTGATCCCGTTGAAAACAAATGTTCCTGCCCGCAACCCAAGAGACTTTTGACTCGAGCCAGTAAATCATAACGCGTTAATTTCCCCGTGTCCGCATGGGTTTTCGCCGGGTAATCCGGTTTCCTCCCACCTTCCAAAGAAACGCTGCTAAGTTAATTGGTCTGCCCCGTAAATTGTCCTTAATGCCCTGTAATGTACTGGCGTCATAACCTGGGTATAGCCCTACCTCGCGCCCTCTGTCTGCTAGGATTGGCTCTGGTCTCTCGCGACCCTATACAGGATTAAGCGGGTATTGATGATGATGTTAATGTTTACGTTACGAATGCGCTGCTGTATGATGCCTGTTTCAGTAAAGATATGTAATTGGTTTGATAGATATTAACAAAACCCCATCGCTGTGCTTTGCCTGATGCTTCTCGTGACGTTCTTATTTTTTTTATAGCTTTATAACTTATGTTAACGTTTTGTAACATGTTGTAAACTGCAGCTTACATTTTCAATTTGACGTCAGCCACACCGATAAGGCTGCCTTTTAATTCAATGTATGACATTCAATCAATCGAATGCTATCGAATACACTTGCGTTTTGTACGCTGACAAAGCAGTTTTTAACATCTACTTGTGTATCTTTGCTCCACTGTGAATTGGGCACCTTTCCTAGCTGTACAACTGTTAAAATGAGCTACACAGCTCAACGATCCCTTCTAGCTTGAAGAGAGACACCAAGCTGCACGACTCTGCTCGACTAGATCTCTGCCATAGAATCTGCTGCAGACTCTTAGATTATCTCAGCCGTAAAGCCGTTACAAATTGAGGATTGTGTTAACGTTCTCAGACACCCTGCTTACAGGTCTATACCATGGACGCTCTTGATCTAGATCCTACCAGAGGTTCTGCTATTGCGGATATCGGCTATATTTTGCTATAGGCTCTCTAACTGATATAGACTGTACTCTAAAATGTGCTATACTCTACCACAGACTTTCAACTAGACAACGCTTATATATGCTTGTGTGCTATGGCGTTTCGGCTTAGACTGCCATAGACTGTAGCGTTGTTAGTGTAGCTTATAACGCCTTCGTGTATACCGTATAGCGATTAATAGGGAGAATGTAGTGTAGGCTGTAGAGTAGACTGTATAGGAGCGTGAACACTGTAGGGCACTGTATATGCTGTAGACTGTATAGTCTGCAAGCTGCCCTGCCCTCACCTGTGTATGGACGATAGTCGGTACTGTAGTCTGTAGTGTAGTCAGTATTGCAGCATGTACTAAAGTCTGTACTGTAGTCTATAGTATAGTCTGTACTGCAGTCTGTACTTTAGTCAGTATTGCAGCATGCACTAAAGTCTGTACTGCAGCCTATACTGTAGTCTGTACTGCAGTTGGTACTGTAGGCAGTACTGTAGTCTATACTGCAGCCGGTACTGTAGTCAGTACTGCAAGCTGTACTGCAGTCTATACTGCAGTTGCTACTGTAGTCTTTACTGTAGGCAGAACTGTAGTCTATACTGTAGGCGGTACTGTAGTCTATACTGTAGGCAGAACTGTAGTCTATACTGCAGGCGGTACTGTAGTCTATACTGCAGTCTATACTGTAGGCGGTACTGTACTACACGCAGCCAGCGCGGGACCACGCGCCGCGTGTCCGGGTTCCGCGCCCCCGCCCGCTCGTTGGCCGCCTAGTATCACGTGACACTCACACACGTGTCACGAGCTCCACGATGAACTCACTGGGCTCAGCGGCGTTACGGTTCATGGATCGCTCGTCAGAGAGATACAATTTGTTACAGGGAATTATCCTGTAATTGGGCTTGCTTAAATTAGTTGATTAGCGAGTCGCATGCGCTGGGGTAAAATGTGGGTACTTCCCACCTCTTCCAAGAGGAGTGTAAGGGCACAACCAACGGTCCGGCCAACATACCACCAGGCGGCCGGCCGGCCGCTTCTCTTGAGTGCCGAGGCGCCATTCTGCTCACGCGGCAGCCACACCAGTGAGACGACGGGAGACTTCTTTCTGTCTTTGCAGCACTGTCTTCAACATTAAAATAACCCTAACAATAACGACATTATAACACCACGCTGCATGCTTTAACTCCCCAGCCTGGCTAACCGCCGCCGCTACATGTTGTCACGTCCAGTCTTCACATTCCCAACCTACTCACCTCTAGCCGCCTCCGCAAGTCTCCCGCATATATCCCTCAAACGCACACGTTCCCTCCCTAACGGGGCCGCCTGTCGATCAGCCTCAAACTGGTACCAACCATTCGAGGCCAGTGTTGTTTACCAGCTCGGGGGATCCTACCCTCCTCATGCGATCTCACCTCTCCCTGACCTCTCCTCCTTCGACACCACTTAGCAACAGTGCTCAGCCATCTACACCACCGTAACCCGACGACCAACCCGACTCCACGGCGCGAGCGTCAGCACGCACCCAGCCTGGCACGGCATAACACCCCACTCGGCAACCACTCTTCACGTCACTCGGCGCAGCTCACTCACGCACAAACCCCCCACCTGTGACATCACGATCCGTCCGCACGGCCCGGGCGCTGTGTGTGGGTGAGCAAGTGCACCTAGCCTGGTGCGGCGCGAGGCTTGGCACCACAGAACAAAACATCGCATACAAAGGCTCTCTGCAGCTCCCTCTAGCGGAGGCACTTTCGCTCCTAACAATTTTACAATGGTTTCACAATTAATTAGTCACCTGCATAACCATGCTTATTTACTGCTTGGCGCGCTGTTAAAATATATATACTTATTCTAAGATTACAATTTCAGTCAATTATTGCAACATTCATTAGGATTCAATGCGTTTTAACCAGATGGGTAGGGGTGTCCACTGAATATTTTCTGGGGCCCCAAATTTCTAAAACCGTCCGTGCTCGAATAAATGTAAATGTAATAAAGAGAAGGGCGGCGCGGTGGCCCAGTGGTTAGCGCTGACGCCTCACAGCAAGAAGGTCCCGGGTTCGAGTCTCTCGGCTCGGGTGCCTTTCTGTGTGGAGTTTGCATGCTCTCCCCGTGTCCGCGTGGGTTTTCGCCGGGTACTCCGGTTTCCTCCCACAGTCCAAAAGCATGCTCCTGGATAGGTTGATTGGCTCGCAGACTAAAATTGTCCCGCAATGCCCGGCGATGGACCGGCGTCCCGTCGTCGGGTGTATTCCTGCCTTACGCCCTGTGTTTCCGGGATAGGCTCCGGCTCACCGTGACCCTATATAGGATTAAGCGGTTTCAGATAATGAGATGAGATGAGAATAAAGAGAAAAGATTTAACAAAATCTGGCAATATTACAAGTGTTAAAGTCTTTAAAGACCAAATAGTTACCTTTCACAAAGTGTCCAGCTTGCAAAAAGCCACATATACTTGTGGCAAAATACGAAAACAATGCATTTTTTCCAGGTATCCATGGACTCAACAGTTCGACCCGAGCCACTAATGCATTGATATTGCGTTGTACTGAGCTTATTTCCTTTTAACAACGCCTAGCAATCGCTGAGACTTGGGCCACAAAGCCGTTTCTGATGTGGACCAATCTGTTTCAAGGACAATACATACATTATCAAAGAATTTTGTGTGCATATTTTTCCATAAGTATATACGGTTTTTGCAAACTTAACACTTTGAACAAGGTGTCTATTTAATGTTCTAGGATCTTAATATTTGTATAGTTGCCAGAAATGGTAAAATTTCTTCTCTTTTTTAGAGGATCAACTCCATTTGCACAGTAGAGTTGAAAACAGGAGCCAACGACGTGGATTGTGAGAAAAAGCAGTTATGCGACTCCTTTTGTAGCTTGTACTGAATGGTTACAAAAGATGCCTTTCTCACTCTTGTGGAGTGAGCACCGTCCGCTCGCGCGCCCCCCCCCCCNCCCCGGGCATTAGGCCCGTGCTCGGGCCACAACTACCCGCCAGCAATTTTTTTCTTTTCATAAAGCCCCCCCATATCACATCGCACAAACCACCGCGCCAATCGCTTCGCGCGGCCGCGGCGCCAATCACTGCGCCACCGCCCACACACCGCGCCACTGCGCTATCCCGCGGCCATGGTGCGAACCACTGCGCCACCCGCTGGGCCGCCACCGCGCCACCCGCTGGGCCACCAGTGAACACACCAGCCTTCACTCTGTGGTTCCATGGGCAGCCCGCGCCACTGTACAGCCCCGCACCCAGCACATGTACCCGCAGAAGCCCTTGCAGGACACGCACACCAAACTGCCTGTTCACTGCTCATGTGAGCACGCTCCAGTTCACCCTTTCACCTGGGCCTCACCCCTGTGAAGCGGTTTTTTAGTCCACGGGATGCGCCTCTGGTAGCCGAGTGCAGCCGCCCCCAAGGTTTTCCACTGAAATGGGGGGAAATGGAAAGGCAGCCCTAGTGGACCGGGGCCCTGAAGCCTTGCAGTTAGGGGGGGTCAGCACCAGCCATGCCAAATGCCACCGAGCAAGAGAGGAGGGAGGTATATGATTGTTGGAGATTGGGATGTGGGAATGGAAGGGAGACAGAGAGGAATAAAGTCCAGAGGTGGACTATACAGAAATGTGAAGTGGACGAAGCTTTAGGCGGTTTTAAATTTGCACAGACTCTGACTTTTAAGTCCGATTTTATTGCTTTTCCGAGCAAATTTGCCAAATACAAAATATACAAGAAATACAATATACATGTACAATTATGTACACTCCGTGACCCACTTCCTCTTCAATACAGTTGATAATGACAGCAAATTGCTATCAACAGTAGCACACCACAATTTTTTTTTCACAGACATAGAGGGGGTCGTTGTCCTCAAACCTGTGGGGCAGGAGGCAGCTTTTGGAGTGAGGCTGAGTCAGTCCAGCAGTGGAGAACTGAGTGAGGCTGAGATTCCGAGCAGATGAGCAGGGAGTCGTGCTAAGACCTATCGCATTGTCCTGAGCTGACTGCCTTTTGCCATCATCTGGCTGACACTGACAATCAGGCTCAAAAGAAAGCCATGTCTGGTGTAGGCCAATCAGTTTGAAGGACAATGCATATGTTATTAAAGCTTGCTGTTTGCATATTTGCCACAAGTATGTGTGGCTTTTGCAAACTACACACATTGTGAAATGTGTTTATTTTGGTGTTTTAAGATCTTAACACCCGCATAATTGCCAGAAATGGTTAAAACCTGTTCTACTTATTATATTTGTACACTGGCAAAAAGTACCCACAGCGTAAACAGCTCCACCTGAGCTACTGAGCATTGATATCGCATTCTCCTGAGCTGACTGCCTTTTGCCATCATCTGGCTGACACTGACAATCAGGCTCAAAAGAAAGCCATGTCTGGTGTAGGCCAATCAGTTTGATGGACAATGCATATGTTATCAAAGCTTCCTGTTTGCATATTTTGCCACAAGTATGTCTGGCTTTTGCAAACTCGACACATTGTGAAATGTGTCTATTTTGGTGTTTTAAGATCTTAACACCTGCATAATTGCAAGAAATGGTTAAAACCTGTTCTTATTACATGTTAAATCCTGTTTAAAAATAATTTTCCTGGTGTCGACGTGGGGCGTGCGAGAGGCATAGACTGCGCTTACGGATCCCGATGACGCGGTGAGTGTTGGGAGAAGGTAGAAGGCTGTACTCCCCGCAAGACCTGGGTCGGATTTATCATAGCATAAAAAATAACACAATTTGTAACGTGCGCAAATGCCACGCCATCGGCCAATTAATTATTATTTTTGTTGTGGGAGAACCCGAGGGAAACCCACGCAGAAAAAGGTGAGCGCACAAACTCCACACCAAGGAGCCCAAGGAGGGCATTGAACCGCATTAAGCAAAACTTTCTTTGTGCGAGGCGCAGATGTCACCTTTGCTCCATCGGGTGACTCTCACAAACGGCTCTCTCCTAATTATAAATTGATTAAAGGGTAACTATTCTATCATAGGACACAATGCCACATTGACAAAACACACATCCCGTCTCAAAACCGTCATTGAGCAGTGTTCGATGCGTGCACACTCAAAATCTGCACTTCTGAACAGCCAGCCCTGTGAGTAAACGCCTCAAGGACTTCGAGAACAGCGGTGTCTAGTTTTAAATCCTTCTTGCATTACAAGTATTTTGTTTACGCGCAGCCTGTGAGTGCGCCGCGCCACCAGGAGACACTGAGCGAGAACGACCTCTACGGCCGGCAGAGGCGGAGACCTCCCCAGCGCCCGCACCCCAATGGCTGTTAACGCCACACGCGTTTCCTCGTGCCTTGCGTGTGGCCAGGTGCACTGGGGCACTAGGAACGCAGCAACAAACAGGTTCCCCTGTTTACCAAATATAGGCCCACAGAGCTTGGACACTTGTAAGCACTGCTTACGGCTGCTTTCCTATTCGCTTGTGGTTTCACGTGCCTCATTCTCTCGCTAAGGGGATATGAAAAAGACTGTGCACGCGATACATTCTTCTACTACATGACTTTTATAACAGGAAACTGCTCATCCACACCCGTGCCGAGCTGCTGCGACATGGTTTGCACAATATTTGACGAGTGACCTGTTTATTTCACCACATGAAATATACATTTTGTTGGACCACCCTACAGACTCTATGAATCAATATTACCAGCAGCATTCGATTTCACAAACTCCGGCCGAGCTTTACCTTTTGGAAATTATCAGCAGAGTCCAGCTTTTAAACAAATATTGCTATAGCTGCACACAATATTGATGTTTGCATTGAGTAGAACCATGTCAAGACGATAGCATGCTCTGGTAATCCAGGTGTTATTCGTTCCACAACAGCGAATGACGAGTCTTTATACATTGTTATCAACGGGGAAGTCAACAAAATGAAAAATCTGCACGTCGTAGCCATATGGCGCTGCACATATTATTAAATATTACATATATTACATATTAGCAAGACAACATGTCACCCAAAAATATCAACACCTAGTTTTTTTCCTGACAATGAGTTTTGATATGCGTTGAGGAATTAAGCATTCGCACAGCATGTCAGACAACAGACCCAAGGTGCGAGTGCGGACTTTATATTCATATTCGACTAACAGGTACGTCACGTCATGATCTCCCTTAACACCGAAACGTTCACTGCAGTCATCGGTTGTCTTCACCCCTGCTGCAAACACGTCATTTTTGCATTGTGCCTTGCCGTTTGTCTCATCTTTAGCCAATGTTTATCAGCGTGCACCACACATCCCTTTGAAACCGTTACGCTTTTATTGCTAAATACATTTAAGTCCTCACGCTAATACTGCCTTATAACAGGGATTGTATTTTGGACACTGGCCGAAACACTCGATGTGTCGAGTGCTATAACATAAGTGGTAAGTGCTTGTTTTTTGACTACTGCCAAATGCAGCCCTTTGATACATAGTTCAACCTCGGGCACGGCCGGACATCACGAGCCATGTAGGTAATACGCAGGTATGGGCATGCTGAGAGCAGCTGGGCACGACTGGAGTGGGGGGCAGCCATGGAAAGGATACCCGCTGGAGATGCGGAGTGGCACCATTTCTGGCAGCTGCTTATAGAAAGCTGAGGAATCTGGGACGATGCAACGGAAGCCGCTTGATAAGAGGTTTTACAGATTGCATTAAATACTGGGGCATCTTCCTCATAAGTAGGTCTCGATCGTTTGGCGAGAATTACATTCCACCACGAGGTCTTGACCGGAATATAGACCTTAGTGGATTTCAACACCCCAGCATTGGGCAGGGAAAGTTGTCCTACATAGACATCTCTCGACTTCCAGTGGGGGGAATTTGGAGGACCAGCACTTGCGTTGAGTCAACTGGGACCCAACACAAAGCGCAGAAATGTATGCAGCTCATAAATGTGACCGCACCTCAAGGTGCTGGTATTAAACAAGGGGGTGCATCTACCGGGAACTCAGCCGTGGCGTTTACAGTTATGTTTACAGTTATGTTTACAGTCCGGAACGGCAGCTGGAATGCTAAAGGCAAGATATATAATTCAGCCAATGTTGTAATGTCAGTGTGAATGAAGATGCTTCGCAGATAAGGGCACCTGTCAAAGGCAGATGAGGAAATAATCCACCCTCAACTTCACTGGCAGAGTCTCTCAAGGGTATGTAAAGCAGAAAAAGGTAACCTTCCAAGGGACAAAGGTTGATAGATATTCAAAAAGAGGGCCTAAATTCAAAAAGCGGATTTCACGACACCAGTCTTCATCACTGGATTTGGAATGTCTCGGTCTTCATAAGTTCCCATTACAAACACGGACTCAAATCCTCCCTGCTGCAAGGCAGGTTTCTGTGAAGTGACCAGACCACGGAGCCATCGCCAATTTGACCAGGTAACAAGACTTGCACTTCGTACCACTGCGATCTGTGTTTTGCAAACTGTAATGAAAAGCTGGGTATTGTGGCAACAAAGCAGGTTTATAACGCCTTGAACTATGCCCAATTTCCCCAGATGTACAAAAACAATCGTTTAAGTCTGTTCAGTAAATTCCACGAGCCACCATACCACATCGGTGCTTTGGGACAATTCCTGTCGCAGAAGAACCTTTAAATTGTGAAAAGCTGACCTTTCATTCCAGATAATTATAACAATTTTACCCCAGTTTTTAAAACACAAGTCACTCAACAAGACAATACTTGCTTGGCGAGTGTCCGATGCAACAGGGTGGCTGCTCCAATTTGCTTATCTACCCGGCCGAAGCAGGTGCATCTAAAGTCGGAAATGGCGAGAACGGTCAAAATGCGGGTGTAGCTTTGAGACATTTTCAGTTCAACTTGGGAGTAACCCCATAGCCATGCTGGGGGCAGGATTAATTAAACAATACAGTCCTCTATGGCACCGTTATAACCATTTAGTAACCAAGCCCTTGAGGAGCTGCAGAAACACTGTTACATTGGGGAGTCTGTACCTCTGGCCATATCAGTGCAGCAGGTGTGAGATGGCATGCTTTGCTGCAGCTGGTACCTTTACATTGATCACAAAATATATGATCGAAACTGTTGCATCTTCCCTGTTTTCTCTTCAGGATTCAAATTGTTCCACAACACACAAGAGTCTGGGCACTCTCACCCTGTTAATCTATTTTGCTCAAATCTTTCCCTTTACTCATCCACTGTAAGCACTTGTCTTTAAACCAGGTCAGAAATGATTGTTCCCGTGAGCAGCTAAGACAGCTAGAGTATGTAGTGCGTGAACTTCCTGCATGACGCCGCTTGGTGTTATCCGAGGCCTAATGTGAGATGGGTGAATCTACGAGCTCTTTATAGGGCATTCTTTATAGTGAGGGAGGGTGGGATGGTTTCATTTGAATTGATAATGACGGGAGATTGTGTTAGTCGTGGTGAGAGGAGGCCGTGTTTGTGGTGATGGTGAGCGGTCGTTCTGTTGCGTCTGCATTGCGTAGTGATGGCGGGTGCTATGCGTTGTCTGCTGGGTGGTTCCCAGGTTCGTCTCCTCTCCTCGCCGTCTCAGTCCATGCTCTCCTGGTGGTTGGCAAAGATCCCGGCTTCCCAGCGCAACGCCAACGCACTCTTGCGTGGACTTCTGCTACCACCAGGAGAGACCTGCACATGCACAGAGCAGCCACTCATCGTCACGGCTCGATGGCACCTTCGCACAACAAGACTTCGATGCTTCATCTCTTGGCAGGTGTTCTTGAAGCGAGGAACTTCCTCTTCGTAGACTCCACACCACCGAGATATTCCCACTCAGTGCTCCCCTGTCTCACACGAACCATTGCCTCTCATCATACATTGTATTCAGGAACGACCACGATGAGACAGCTGAGTGTAGCGCAGTGACCGATAACAAAAGGTTTGTTGGCAGACTAATTAACGGTCAGGGGTGGAATTGCAGACACGCACGCAGGCTCACATCTCCATTAGAGCAGGGGTCTAGGGGTTCTCCCACAAAAAACATTGAGTTTGATGCATTTGAGATGCAAAATAACCATCCAAATTTAAAACCACGAAAACCTAATAAAATCATCAATCCTACCCCCAATTCTACCCACAAAAGTCAAATAAAATGTCTAAATAATTTTTTTTGGTGATTGCAACTTTTGGAAAGGTGTTTCCATGTGTTGTCACCCAAACCCACCCTTGGTGATGATGCAATGGGGCAGGGTGCAATCACCTGTGCGGTACCGGATTTGCTGCCTGGGCTCGGGTCTCTGTGGTGAGCCGGATGTTGATTTCCCTGCCCGTTGGTTATTGGCTCGACCTCTGCTGACAACACATATATAGCATTAATGGCACCTTCTCATCGCAGATGACACGAATGCAGCCAATACCTTGTGGCTTCCCCATAAATACCTCAGCTCATTGTCAATCTGGTGCTGCTCCATCACATATCCACTTGTTTCCAGAAAATGTGGTCCGTTAATTAACGATAAACACGGATAACGGGCAATTAGCTACCACTTCCAGAAGCACGAACACCAGGTCGAAACGATAAATGGGCAATAACATTTTCTAGGTATCAATGTGAGGGTGAGGTTAGGAGGAGAAGGCTGGATGAGCAGAGTTTCGCTGCGGAAGGTCAAACACCGCGCAGATGTGTGGACGACGCCACGTCGATTCAACTTTCTCGAGTCACCCACCGGCCGCGTGCGACATGGGAGATGTTGGAGAACTGGAAGAAGACATCGCGGGGGCGCCTCCCCCCAGGGCTTGTCGTGTACGATCCCCGGTGGCTGCATTTAGCAGCGAGCCGTGCTCTGGTGAGGCCTCCGGTTTTCCGGCGTTACCGTAGACGCCCTGGCGCTGCCGCTTCAGCTCGTCGTCACGGCGGTGCGCCTCGTGGATCTCCCGCTCGATGAGCGACAGCGTGTTGCTCGCCCGGCGCAGAGACGAGCCGAAAGGGGAGAGGGGCCCCCCACCCGGCGGGGAAAGTGGGGGCTCGGGAGGCTCACGCAGCATGGGTCCCTCATCCAGAATTTCCATCCGAGACTCCAAGATAATCACGTTCCCCGTGTCCCACTCTGCCAGTAAATTCACCGGTTCATCCGTGAATGTTGGGTTAGAGGACATAAAAATATCAAAATTAAGGTGACGTTACCCTCCACCACTCAGCACAGCCAAAGGACACCATATCGTGTACATGCGTGTAATGCACCTATTGCTGTTTAGTCTATCAGGTTACCAATTAGTTAAAAAACACAACGTTCAAAATCAAATGAAATTAATAAATTTCTGTAATTGGTTGTCACAATTCGACTCTTCTTTAACAACATGAATCCATTGCAAACAAGATAAGGGACAGGAGAGAGTGGATCCTCACACACGTTCATCAATACGTGCATCGTGAGATCGAGGTCTGTCTACATTACACTGTTGTCATGAGGTCAGATGTAAACAAGACGCTACTTTTTTCCAACACAGTAATTAAACTAAAAACTGCATTAAAACTCGAATTGATTTCCACAGCAAGATATTCCTTATTTCATAGACATAGCAACTCAAGATGGTAACTGCTCACGAGATTCATCGTCAGTCTCAGCACATAGTGCTGTGTGTAAATATTGCCACTAGAGAGACAAAGGCGGCCGGGTGTGGTGTTGGTCACCCACCCCCTCTCGTGTGTCGTGTCGACCTTCATAGGTGCTCGCTAATGGCACTTGACCCTACAGTTTTGTTAAGGCTATACGGGGGATCTTTGTTTTTTTGTCTTTGGTCGGGAAATTGTGGGGAAGACGGCAGTGAGGTGAGGGACAGAGGTGTGGCACATTTCACCTGTGCACAATACCTGGTGGTTGGGGTCAGCCAGTGATGGAGATTGGGGATGGGTTCGGGTTAAAACTTTAGGAGACTTGAGGGGTTTATGCTTAGAATTGCTACCGCATGTTTAATACACACTTGGCCAGTAGAACACAAAGCCACAAAGTTATTGTGTTATGGATGAAACGTGTTGTGCATAGAATCCAGTCTGCCCTTAAGCCCAAGATAAATGGTGCGATTTGCTTTGCAGGTAATTATTGCATTATTGAAATGTTGCACAATAACTTCCAGATCGTGTTCTTCATAATACACAGATGCACATGCACGGGTATTTTAGTCAATCCACTGCTTTCCGAGGTTTTACCCAAAAAACAAGCAGTGTGTTTGACCATACTTCATTACGCTCAGCAGTGCGGGCTTGTGAAGGTGCGAATGTATACGTCATCATGTGGCGGTCTCAGAGTTGTTGCTGTCTATTGTAAGTGTGGTGAAGTGTGATCTATTAGCTCGTGAAACTAAACACCACCTGTTAAACGCGTACACAAGAGGTACGGACGCCGTACATCAAGTGATACCCTATGACACGCAACAGCATACATCAGACACGGCAGGCCACTGTAATATTTTAAAAGTTGCTTTTCAAATGCGAGTGAAAGAGCGAGAGGGAATTTGAGTGTGGATGCGCTTTGGTTACTCACCGAGGCTGCGGGCCGCACTCTGCGGAGTGGAGGTGAGTGGTGCACCCATGCGGGCCTGTGGCTGTAGCACCTTATGCTCCACGATCACCACGTTCTCGGACGCCGGCTCCAAGAGGAGCCTCTCCCGGCTCGACTGCCTCACGGGACCTGTGGCCACAAGCACCCCACATGCAGCCTTTACAGACTGTTAGTGGGTGCAGTTGGAGAGTTGCGCCTGTAAATGCCGGCACGGCACAAGAGGGGGTGGCCAGCACTACAAGTGTGTGAGCGAGGTGGTGATCACGAACCCAGTTTGCAGCAAGCGTCTGTGTGGTGGGTGGTGCGTGCTTGGCTCCACGCCTCAGCGGACAAATCTGCTAGTGGAGGGACCGTTATACCCTTACGACAAATATTTTTAAGTTTTCATAGATTTTAAAATAAATTGTAAGTCGCAAAGGGATGATGGGTGAGTGAAGCCCTGAGAATTGAACTCAAATCTATTCAGTAAGTCGGACCACAATCACGATATCGTTAGTTGGTCTTTAAAACATTTTTGACGGTCGTAGTGATGGGTTATTGTGACATCTAGGATACGGACACTACAGGTGTCAAATGCTCCTCGGTGTCCCATGGCCTACACAAGGGGTGGCTGTAGGCAAACACGACGCGCGTAGCGGGGCGGGTGGCGGAACTGCAGTGCGGCTCCACTAAAGGGCGCCAGCGCGCCGCCGAGAGACGCGCCACCGCCAAAGCCGTATTTTCTCACCGGCAAAGGCCACTCATGACTTGCGCTGGGTCAGCTGGGCTGTCCGTCTACGACAATTTTATTATCGTAAATCTCGCTGCAGGGTGACGCAGTGGTAACATCTGCGCCTCAGAAATAAAGTCTGACCCCTAGGGCGCCTTTCTATGTGGAGTTTCCATGCTCTCCCCCTGTTCTGCGTAGCGTCTCCTTTCCTTCGGGTTCTCCGGTTTCCTCCCACATCCAAAAAAATACTCATTAATTAATTTGCCGATAACATAATAATAAAACGCAGTGTCTGGCAAATGTTGGCGCCGGCTGACTGCGTGGCTGCCTTCTCCTCACCTCTCTGTGTTCTCCTCGCACCTCTGTAATGATGCAAGTCGCCCTGGATGAGGTCGTCTGCTAAATAATAATTATTCATAATAATATCCCTACAACCTGGAACAGACTTTCCCTGCGCCATCGACCTCGACGTAAAAAAATCTACACAACGCCTCTCGCCATTCTCTCTCACGCTGAGCTTGGCTTCGTGCCTTGGTATCTGCATTTCGTCCCGGACCAGGCGAGGAAATGGGACACATTATACATTGTATTATTATTATCGTTATTATCCGCGTACCAATTGTCCTACTGTAGCTGTTACCTGCCTGACAAATCGTTATAAACGGACGTCGCACAGATAAGATCGGTGGCCTACAAATAGCGGAGAAAAAATCCTATTGTCCAGACCGGATCAGTCACTGGATCAGTCACCGGAACTGCTTTGCTTTCCGTTATCTGAGCTGTCATGGGAATAGCAGCAGAGAAGATTAAGTGGCGGCAAACACAGCCTATTGCCTTTATTTACCCACGCTCTACTGTGGATTGAAATTATTAACTTGCCCTGAAAAGCAACAGATAATAGCATCTCCCGTTAGCACTCCTGACATAGAATCAGATTTCCATAGGATTTTTGGTTGTATCTCTGTAGAGAGGTTAAGTTTGGCCTGCAAGTCTTGAAATGCTCCAACGAAGTCATTTTCAGTCTGAGGATATGATATGCAACAGCCTTAGGGTGATGTAATGCAAGGCTGAGAGCATTCACAAACTTTTAAAGCACGCGAGCGCATATCGGCATACCGATTAGTGTGTTATTCCCATTTATTTCTACATCTCATTATTGGCTATGCTATATTTACTGTTGGATGAAGCCTGAACCATCTCTAAAGGGAATGCAATGCTGGTGGTCCTGCAACCCACGAGCCGAGGGTTTCGCATTTGCAGAGAGCATACTCTCAACCGCAGTCCCATTTCGTTCTGTCCCCATCAATCATTTCGACCAGCGCCTATAACCCTTCTTGTGTGGTGGCATGGCCTGCTGGAACTCGGTCGCATCTCTCAGCAGTCAGGACCCACGTTTCTTTTTATTTTAAACAATACAATGTATAATGTACTGCGCATATTCGTTCAACGTCGACACCTCGGGTGGCCTTTAAAGGTGAACAGGGAGCGCGACGCGTGCAATTGTCTTTGTGAATGAGTGCAGCGGCGGGGAGACCTGCACTGGCTGGGGCCCCGTGAGCCTTGGGGGTTGTGGGACTGAGGGGCGGCTCAGGCTGCTCAAAGATCTTCTTGAGCAGGCCGAGCTCCTGCGCTGCGCCACGGTCGTATTGGCCGCGCACGTGGCCGGCCCGCACCAGCACCTCCTCGCGCTGCGTCTCCAGCCGGATGTCTCTCTGTGCCACGAGCGGAAAGACTGGTGCATGACGACGCACATAACAGAGTCGCGTGCGGCACGTCGCAGACAGCTTGTGCGCTCAAGCTCCCAGAACGCGGCCGTTCGGAACCTCGTACAAACCTCTTGTGTGATGTGATACTCGGCGTCGACAAACTTGAAAAGTGCAAACACCTGCTCAGCGAGCCACCTCCACCACTGTACGCTCTTCTGGCTTATACTTTACTGTGTTTAGCTTAATGTTAAACTAGGATTGTATAAATATACTGTTGGAGGAACAAATAAGGAATGGAGGTGAATCCTTTGCTCGGGATTGTTCTGCTGAGTTCACTAAAGTGCTTATTTTTTCTACCTCGTCATCTAATTAGCGCGTCCTCATTGAGTCTGATTGCGCGTCACCCCATCGGCTTCGGGAACCGGCAAAAGGTGTCTATGGCGATGTGTCAGCACAACCTTGCATTGTATTTACGCATTGTAGCTTCACGTCTCACACACCACAACTTTGCCCATGTATTCAATCCACAGAGCTAAGGCATGTTTCACTCTGGAGCTTCTTGAGGTAGACCAAACAAAATAATGTATTGCGATATTTTATCCTGTCCACCTGCCTATGACCAACTTAATGGGGAAAAAACGAATCTCATCATATGAGGAACCAAGCAGGGTTGAGCCCGGATGGTGGTGGACCTGTGACAGCACACACAAACAGGTTGCTACAGGCTTAGGAGCCATGTAGTGGGCAGTGCCGAAAAAAACTCACTGTACTGTTTGGCTCCGTGTCAATTATCTCCTACCCATCACCCAATCACACTGGGCAGTGGGGTGGAGTACGGTCAAAGAGCCCCTGACTGCTTTCATCATTTGGAGCAATGCTCATTCAGCAGTGGAGTGACCAAGGAGGGCTGTGCATGTAAATGTTAAGTGCATCTAGCCGGTGTTCCTGCAGCTATTTCAAGCATGTCAACAGTTTAATCACATCCAAAGCTGGGATTGAACACACGCTATACTCAAAGGCTCCAGCAAGTTAGGCCGCGCATGGCCATCTGGATGCTCTATTTCACCCGAGGGGCGGGGGGGTCACTCCTCCTCTGCTGTTGCACCTTTGGTCTGAAACGTCTCCTGGTAGTGAGAATGACTATCTGCGATTCGGTTTCCTGTTGAAGTCAAGTTCAAAAGCTTTGTCTTCCCCTCCCTGACTGCACTCATCAATGCAACCTTCACTAGGGACCATATAGTAAACTGCTGTGGATTCTGCCTCTTTAATGGAGAAAGAAGACTAACATAACTACATGGACTGTCTCGCAAAGCTATCTTTGTCATGGCAAGCAAATCTCAAGATTGGCCTTTAGCTCCTGAAGAACATATTGCTGCTGCAATCACATGCAAGGACATAACGGGAGAGAACCTCCCAACTTCACCGCAGAACAATAAATGTCCCCCGCTGCTCCTTGAGATTCTGAGGAACCGACATGCTGGACACATTCCGCGTGCAGTGTAGCAAGTTAAGCAGTGGTCGTTTCATGTTTCATCAATTTGAATGGTCGTTGAGCGCTGCACATTGTGGTGTTGCTCCTAATCGCGGCGCGTCGCCCGTAATGGCAGCGCGTTGCCCATAATAGCGATAGCGGACCCTCACTCAAAATGGCGACATGTACTTCGACCTCAATGCACCAGCATCCCCGGAACACTTTGTTTCAACATCACATCCAGAATAAAGCTTTGGCACTTCCAGCCATCTGATAAAATCTCCTCGGATCTATGGGAATGAGTCACCGTGGATTCGTTGTCTCCTGCAGATTAATGGCTTGGAGGTAATCCCTTAAGGTGTAATCTGTGTTCCATGGAACAGTAGAAGGTTAGCTCAGACATTGACATTGGCTACCATGTGATTATATATTAATCGTGCCTGCATATTTGTCACAATTGAAAAACAAGGAACGAAAGGAGGTTATCTCGCGTTTAAGCATAATTACATGCAATCTGTTAAGTTTGTTTGTGATAAATATTCAATTATGAGCTGAAACAATAATCGGCATTTAACAATTTGTATAGGGGACCATTTAATATAATAATTATAAATTGCACTTCTGGAGCGCTTTTCACCCGAGGGTCACAAAGCGCTGCACAAAGCTGTGGCGAGAACGTTTGATGGTGTTGCATTGTAAAGGTTATTACGACATTTTTTCCAGATCATTGCATGGCCTAACCCTAAAAATCTATTCTGAATCATACGTGCCCAGATCCACGGTGGCCAAGTAGGTAGTGCTGTCGACTCACAGCGAGAAGGTTCCGGGTTCGAATCTCGGCTCAGGTGCCTCTCTGTGTGGAGTTTGCATGTTCTGCCCATGTCCGCGTGGGTTTTCGCCGGGCACTCCGGTTTCCTCCCACAGTCCAAAAAACATGCTGCTGCATAGGTTAATTGGCTTGCAGACCAAATTGCCCACTGTGCTCGGTGATGGATTAGCGTCCCATCGTGGGTATATTTCTGCCTTGTGTCCTGTGTCTGCCAGGATAGGCTCTGGCTCACCGTGACCCTGTTACAGGACTCAGCGGTTTCTGACAATGAGATGAGATGAGACGTGCCCAGATCGCATCTCTATTATATGGGTGACCGAGCCTTCTCGCACACTGCTCCAAAACACTGGAATGCCCTTCCATTGGAGATTCGGTCAGTTGAGTCCCTGGGCATCTTCAAATCTCGTCTCAAGACTCACTTGTTCCATAAGGCTTTCAGGTCCTCTGGCTAGGACTGTTGATGCCGCTCACTGTTGTCGTGCTGGGATGATGGCTTACTGCCGACCTGCGCCTGCTCAGGAACACTTATTCCTTCCTTTGTTGAACAATTATATTTCTTTTATTTTATGTTATTCTCTACATTATAGCCATTATTAACGTTCATTTGAACTGCTCTAATATTTTTGTTGTTGACAAAGTTCCATTTATCACATTTGCAAAAAAACAAAACAAAAAAAGTTACTGTTGTTGATTTGCCGTTCATATGTCGTTGTTGTTACTGATATGCTGTTATCTCCACAGCTCTGTGTGGCTTTTTATGACCCTCGGGTGAAAAGCGCTCCAGAAGTGAATATATTATTATTATATTATTTCTGGTGGAAGCTCAACAGTCACGTTAACATCATAAAGGAGAATATAAAGGAGGCGTACATACATACATCTGCTGCTCCGCCAAACGGAACTTCCCAGGGCTCGCATAGAGAGCGTTAAGCGGGAGTGGCGAGCGTGGATGTGTGAGCCGAGACAGCGCCGGCAGCGTCTTGATCTCCACGAGCTCGGTGCTGCCACGGCCGCCGCACGCAATGCCGTTCATCCCCCGCCGGCGCCGTAGACTCTCCTCCCTCCGCAGTGACTGCTGGATCTCCTGCTCGATCGGCGTCGCGGGAGCCGCGCCGTCCGGCTCATGTGGACTCTGCAGGGAGTCCGCCGACATGGCACTGTCGACCATGCTGGTGCCGCCACCGGCCTCCAGACCGAGATCAAGAGAACCGCTGTCTGTGAGCGGCGCATCGTCTGGCGAGTCTGGGAATCGGTAACCCGAGTCGCTGTCGTCATCCACCTCGTCTTTGTTGTTGTCGTGCAATGGCGAGGATTTCGCGTTACACGTAGGTAAGCCTCTCGACGCGCTCCAGCTGTGCAGTGGCCTGCTGTTGCTACTGCTGCCGCCGCCACTTGCATCACGATCGCCCGTCGCCACACGCCGCGGGGAGAGGGGAGCGGGCGGCGAAAGCTCTGTCTGGCTCGCCTGTCGCTCTATTAGCAGCCACTGGCGCCGTGCGGCGGCGAAGGTGAGGCCAGCGCGCTCTCCGTCTGCAGCGTCGCTGTTGCCCTCAGCCAGCAGCCCATTTGGCACGGCGGCCACCTCAGGGCTCCATGGCTTGGCCGCACCCGCCGCACTCCGGTAGCGAAGCATCAGGAGCTGCTCCTCCGCGTCGGGTTTGCTGATCGAATAGGGGGCTTCTATCTCAGCCAACGTGCTCACTCTCTTTTGCTTCTCTTGTTTCAGCAGCACATCATCCTTAGGAATCTTGATTTGAAGGTTGGTTGTCTAAAAAAAAAACAACTCATGTCATAGCATCAGCAAAGCAGACATTGATGGCACAGCCGACGTCTGAGGTGACACTCCATTCCTCACCCGTGCTGACTTGTGGAGTCTTATGGATTTTTACGAGGCTACTGCTTTTGGATGTTTGGCCAATGGTATGTAAGCTGAAATGCAGGCATAAGAAAAAATATAGTAGGCAATGCATCTGCTTCCCACAACTGTCCCTCTACAAAAGAAAAAAAGTATTGTTTACACATTCTATAAGGCACACGTCTTTTGAGTATGCATAACCTGCTTCAAAAAAACCAAACTCTGGGCCGATTTTGACAATTACTGTCAAATTGGCAGCAGTCAGGCCTTGGTCGAGAATCAGAAAATCGCATTCAAAATGATGGAACTCTTAGACGGTCAGGCAAATGGAATTCGTAATAAACTACTTTTATATTACATATGGGAAGACGGGCATGTGAAGCGGGCACATTGCGGATGTTTTGTTATGCGTGTAGTGGGCTCTGGTGTAGTTTTACACGCTGGCGTGTGTGTGCACACCATGCAATGCCGGCTGATATGCTGCCCGTCCTGCTCGTGATGAGCCTCTATGACCTCCTCATGCACACACGAGTCATTGTCCATCCTCTAACAATCGCTCAAGGGGAAGCAGCGGTGCAGGGGTAGGCGGAGATAGGAATTCGGCAACCACGCTCATTCCCCAGCCATGTCTAACACCGGTGGTGAGCACCACCTGAGCCAGGTCCGAGAATCCCCTTCACCGACACTAACCAGTGTGGTGATTGCTTTTATCCAAAGGCAAAAGAAATAAAGTGCCCGTGGCTCTCCTCGCCAACCGCTGAAGCGTTATGAGTTTGGGTCGGCTCCACATTGCAATGCTCAAGCGCTTGATCAGCCACAGCCCAGGTGCAAGTGCGATTGCTGACAAAGACCACGATCTCCTCACTGCACCATCGACGACTACAGCATGACGAATGCGTGTCGAGTAGCGCCTGCTTAGCTGGTGAGATGCATTACCGCTCACACGAATCTTTCTGGCAACTCCGGGTTCCTCCAATGTTAAGCAACTCATGGCATTAGCCGAACAATTAGAAGTAGGACCAACCTACACGATCTTGAGACTCAGGTGGGTTTTTTTGTGAGTAAATAGTTGGCATTATTGTGATCATTATTATAATTATCTGTGCACAACGCCTAATGCGACGCTTGTGGTGGGTCCTGATGCCTCGCCCACTGCTCCTGAAGCCAGCATATTTCTTGCGTGAGGTCAGGAAAACCAGTTCAAACCACTCGCTCCCACGCCCACCCACCTCACTACCTGTAGCTCCATCACTCCCATATCCTGAGCATTTACATTTTGGGACTCAGCACCTCTGCTATGACGTTTATGATGTCACATTTTTTATCGATGTGAATAAGACAATTGAATGTGTATACACCCAATAAACATGTTGTTTATATGCTTGAGTGTACAAATATTTAATACTGAAGCATTTTACACATTTCTTTTTAAAGATACTGTGCATTGTAATTATATATATGGAACGGTTCACACATTCTAATTGTGCTTTTGCTATTTTGTGAAGGGACGAAGGCGTTTCCATTCAGAACTCTTGCAGCCAGCAGTTGTACCACGAATATAGGTCTTGTTATTCACACTTGGCTGCACCTTTTCTATACCCTGCAATTAAGAGTGTGTTGCCTGCTGATTAACATAATGGCTGTATCATTCGGTGTTGGCATAAGTTAAATTCATCTAAAAAAATAAATAAATGAACTTTTTGGGACGTCAAAGACGTGGTTGGACTGGACCCACTCTGCGCTGGCCTATGAGCCATTCCGGCCATCGGACACCACAGTTGGTTGGAGAAGTCATAAGTTTCAAGTGCCTGCTGCTGCACACACGCAATGGCGCAGCGGCAAAGGTGAGTTGCTGGGGGCATTGAAACCTAAATTGGGGAGCTGCAGCCCCTCCACACAAGAGGGAGCTTTGCAGGCAAGCGGGCTCCCGGATCGTGAAGTGAGCCCCGGCCACGGGAATGGTTGCGGAATAAACCAGTTTATCAGGTGCAGGCCGATTCTCACTTTGTGTCGCTCGGGTTACAGCTCCGCTCGCCGCTCATTGCGGAATACTGTACACTCACATGGCAGGGGTACAGTATGGAGCATGGCGCGCGGGACTCGGTCACCCAGAACGCATCACAACATCTCCTAGGCGGAGGAGGATAAAGTCTGACGTAAAAAGAGATTTGGTTTGACCCTTTCTGGCAATATTATGGAGTGTCACAAGGCACAAACTATGTAACACAAAAACCACGCATGCTTGTGGCAAAACATCCATGCAATATGCTATGATATGTTATGCGCTGTCCTTGAATCTGATTGGCATACACCAGACACAGGACAGAGAGTGTTAGGTTGGTGAGCACCAGGACTTGCCTGGTACCTGGATTACGAGGTGAGGAGACAGCGGTGCTGAGTCTCCTCCAAGTGTACATTCGCCTGTGGCTGGGCTTCCTCCAGATTTCCTCCCCTATGATGGTAAACCCGCATTAATGAAATCGGCCAAACTTCAAAATGCAGAACCCTCCTGGAAAGAGTCTGGACGCTCAGTGAGCTTTCCCGGGTAAATTATTGACATGATTATTTGTTATAGCAAGCAAGCAACCAACCCATGAAGGTGGTGACAAGGTGTAAAATTCTCCTTCTACGTGACTCGGGGACACTGTAAACCATTAAATGTTCAAACTAGTTTACATTTCTGAAGCAATCCATTAAAACATTATTGTTTTTCCACCACAAAACTATAAAACACAGACTTACTCTGCAAACTGTAAATCGTGACATTAGATGAGCCCCGATGCAGTGGGCAGTGATCCACGCCTGCGTTGGGGAGGGAAACTCAGGCCATCACTCGCACGGGGCTCATGAAATAAGAAAAATATTTGTGGGAAATTTAACAATGGTTGTGGAATCTGTACAATTGACTCTAGCCCATGCAATTAAATACTATCCAATGTGTACATGTGGGTTGAAATGATCTCGCGTTTGTATCGGAACACTCATTGTTTGACCAGCATAGGTTGACGTTTACAATGAAGCTTACAGACTATTAAGCTAAACATGGGACATTATCGTAAACACGTGGTATAACCAGCTAACACATCAGGAGCGATAAAGAACGGTGCCATAGCCCAGCGAACGTGGGTCTTCCGCTTACTGCCCAAACTTCGTTGTTAGGGTTAGGGCTGATTAACACTCTGGCTGTACGAACTAACATTTCACACCGCCAGTTTCAGTGTACACTTAAAATGACCTGTCATTTAAAATGAGAAGGCAATTGTACCAATGTCATGGTACAAATCTGCAAATGAGATATATGAACCACAAAGTGCTGAGTCTGGATTACACGAAGCACAGTGGTCATTGTCTCATACTGGCAGACTAAGCCCATTTGCAGGCCGGCGCTGAGTCACATTGTGCCGTTTAGGGATCTCTGCCACGGAGAGTGTTCTTTCAAGTTTGTTCCGATCAGAAGCTTGTCACGAGCAACGCGCTACTAGACACCCCAGCGTTCTGGAGCGTCTCTTTTACAAACATATTCTCAATCTGAGAAGGAAAATCACGTCACATTGCCATTATATTTACCAGGGCAATACTGCCATGATCAACCTTTGCCATAAGACACTTCATCTCGACCGCAGCCCATAAGCCACAGCTTTTGTTCACTCACTGCAGAAATGCAGGAAAGCACATTCACGCAGTGACGTGAGCGCAATGGTCGTGGCCGTGTTAATATCTACGTGCCAGCAATACGGGTGGACACGGGAACATGGAACCAAAACTATAACTTGCGTAGGAAAAAAATGCTCGATGAAGGATGTCTGCGATTACATCGAGACACGGGAGCTTGTGGAATACGGCCACCACTCTTACCCAGCAGGTCGCGACCCATCACTGGCCGCAAGTGACACCTAATGGTCCGTGGAGACCAGACCCATGTGGGCCAAGCGGGACTTGAGGTGCAAATGGTTGAGAACCCCTGGATTAGGGTACACATGCAGGTTCAGGACATCATGCGACCCATTATGAAGAGTGGACTTGGGCAGGAAACGTCATGGCAGAGATGGCTGATGGTCAAGACGAAGAAGAAAGTGCCAGCCAAGGAACGGAATGCGCCCAAGAAGACGTCCACCCAAGAGATGGAGTGATGATATCCGCTTAAGTACAGCTGGCCGGGCAGATTATTGAATCACTAAATCATGGCTGAAGATGGCGGTGGCCTTGGTCACCAGCAGCAGACTGAGTATGGTTCCTGCTGCTGCTGCTGATGAAAGGAGTCAGGGTTCCGCGGAGCGTGGGAGCGAGCGGCCCGTGGCTTCACGCGTGAGCGGCGTCCCCGGGGCTCATAATAGCCCCTCACCTGATCCCCCGTGGAGAAACCAAATAAGTGCAGAGCTCCCCCACAGTGGACGTGGTTATGAGCCATGTTCCCCCCCTCACTCTCCGCTCACTCCTCGCCCTCTCCTCGCTTACACCTCACTCACCATTCTGCGCCCACTCACCCTGTGCGCGAGTTGTCACTTGACAGGCTGTGAAACACATCGCGTGTGCCTAGTACACGCAATATACTGGCTCTGGGAAGCGGTGGAGGGGTGGTCAGCGCACCACATTACAAATTCAGCGGCCCGAATTTGATTCCCACTCACGACCAATGAAAGTGGCGAATATTTAAATCTACCCTGGGCCACTCCTAGGTAGACTCGGCCTTAAAAAAATAGTGCCTGATGTTCTGTACAATCAACATCCGCTGTGCGTGACGTTGGTCACTCACCCGGTCATGCGCTGGCCTTCATAGGTGCTCCTTAATGGCACTTGTCCTAACAATCCAGTAAAGGCCAGATGGGGGAGCTTTGTCTTTGTAGGCAGTTACCCGTGTGACATCGGTGGAATTGTCCTAAATTGTAACAGCAGCAAATAAACACGAAGCAAAAGATGCTTTTCCAGATAGAGAACCGAGTTTTAGCTGGTGCGGTCCAACTCTGCTGGGACACGTGACTTACTGCTGAGACCATGTCCTACCTTAATGTCCTCATCTCCCCAGGAAAACCACGCCGAGCCCCACGACTCTTTTTCAGGAGGATCCTGCCACATTGCGATATTCGGTGAAAAAACTATTCACCTGTGTTTTAGCTATGGGAGGTAATTGGAGAACTTAGAGAAAACCCTGAGACAACTCATACAGAACAGAGGGAGAACATATCAAGTCTACGAACACACACACACACACACACATTTTCACTCATTCAACGACATTAAGAACAAGGAACGAACGTACATACTCCACAAGGAAGGAATCAGAGCCAGGTACGTTTTTGCCGTTTGGGGCAAATGTTCCCACTGCGCCACCCGTCATCCCATATATCCCCGTTTCACCTGTATTTGGTTTACGCCGTGAGCAGGCGGTGATACATGTTCCCGATATAGTGTGCTGATGTAAGCCGTCACGGCTCCATGAGACCTGATCTCCAAGGCTTTTCTGGCCACCATTACAAATCCAACCCACATCATGACGAATCCAGTTTCTCTCTTGTTTTTCCCCTTGCTGGGCACATGAGCTCGGGTTTCGTTGAGCCTCCCGATGCCCACGGCGCGCCCATCAGCCCTTACCCAGCGACTCGCCGCCCACAGTCTCTCTCAACCCGTACGCACTGCGAGAGCGAACACACGGCCAGGTACCACGCCCTTGGAAGCCACAAAATTGGGTTCCGCGCGGTTGGCGAGCACACATGAGGGCCGACACGTGCGTGCGGCACGTAAGTGTGGCGTGGCGATAGGACCATGTCCAAATGCCTTTGTCGCCTCAGTGCTGATATTGTGCACATTACCAGGTAATCATTTAAAGCCGAGTTGACCTAGATGAAGCACAGAACCCGTTTTAAATATTGGTCAGTGATGTTAGCCGCGAACGGAAGTTGAAATTGCGCTAAGCATGACCTAAGCAGACCTATGAATATGCCTTATGTACACACGCCATTCGGTTTCATAGAATAGGGCTCGCAGTGTCCTCACACTGAACAGCCAGCCATTGGCTAAACGGAGTCTAATCCACTGTACCCCTACCATACAGGCGGGTCTATTATTCTCTGCGTTAGTGCAGATTGTTCACTCCTCTTGGCAAATCATCAAAAGTACCATCGCCATTCGTGATTCAGTATTGTAATATAATCTCTAAAACGACAACCGCTTTTCATCCATAGAACTCTGTAAGCTCATGAACCAGGTGATCTCCTTTAACAAGTGCGTTAATTTATCCAGATGAGCTGTGGCCTGGTTAAAACAATGACGTTCGAACTTGACGGTTCGTACACCGATCTGCGCGTTGTCTCACAGCAAACCGCGGGCTGAAGGCGACACGCGGAGCGATGGAGCAACAGCGGCGGTGCTACAGAAGTTGTGAGCGACCCGGAGAAGCCGCGTCCACAGCTGCTACTCTGCAGCAGCAGCAGCTTCAACACGAGCGGTACACAGAGTTACAGAGCACGCGACGTGTAAAGCCCCCTCCGCCGCTTGGCGCACATGGAGGCGGCCGCGTACCTGTCGCGGTGGACAATCCGCCGCTCCGGTGTCCGCTCTCTCCGCACGCGGTGAGACTTCCACCCCGAGCTATCCCCGAGCGCTCCTCCCCTCGCTCCACCCCCCGCGCGCCGCTCTGGACAATGAGAGCGAGTGGCGGGCGGAGCCTCGAATACTCGGCGAATCAGCCCAAAGCGAGTTCCGCTCAGGTATCGCTGTGCTCCGCCTGCCCCGCTGCAGCACCTGCACGGTCAGCGGTTGGGAATTCCACGTTCCTATGGCCGGGGCGAGTTTACCCAGCGGGGCACTGACTGTTGGCTTCCCCGCAAAGCGGTGCTCGTTATATCGAGTAATGATGGACCCCATCGACATTTAGCCAGCGTTTCAATTCGACCGCATGCCCTCTCTTGCTGTAGCTTGTGATATGGATGGCCCCTGCGCTTGTCTCGACTCGCAAGGACAGCTCGAGTCCCCATTCCCCTGCACTGCGCTGCCGAGCGGGATTGGGTTGCACAGCGGTGGCATCCGCGCCTTTGTGTGTTTCTCCCCCTGTTCTGCGTAGGTTTCCTTCCATAACAACAACAACAAAAAACTCAATAATTGGCTAATGTTTACTCAAATACGATGCAGTGTCTGCTGGGTTTGCACCGTCTGATCGCCTGGCAGCTTCCGCCTCCCACCTCTTTGCGCTTTCCTGCGACGACAACGTTGGAGCTCTTTGTGAAAGGCGTTCCAAAATAAATATAATACTTTACCATTAAATTATTAAGAGGTGGGGTGCCCAAATGATTTCTAATGCAAGAAAACTGAGTTATAATCAAATTTCGACTGTGTTAATAGCAATGTGCAGCCCTGTGTTACTCTACTGTTGAATGAAGGCCCACTCCCAGCAGGGTGGATCAATGTCTAGCGCTCGAATTCTCGCCAAAGCGTGAAAACAAACACGGTTGAATTGGGCGGCCAGTGCACTCTGATGGAATGTCCCAGCTCCACGCCCGCACACAGCCGCCGCCTTTGACAAAGATCCCCGTATAACCTGAAAGAGATGGTAGGGTCAAGTGCTGTTAGCGAGCATCCATAAAAGACCAGCACGGCACACGAGGGGGTGGGTAGCCAACACCACGCCAGGCCGCTTTTGTCTCTCTAATCGCTTTGTTCACACACCGTACCAGGCAATAGTCATTGATGTTGGCCATGAGCCTGAATCAAACTCTGGTCGCCAGGTTCGCAGCGCAGCGCGCTAACCACAGGACCATCGCTCCCCAATCCACGTAGAAAGGCGCGCTGCCCCAGTTCGTTTACAGACACGGGGGCGAGTGCTGCTCAGAGCCCATCTTGTGGGAGCCGATACACAAGGATGGGACCAATAGCACACCACGGCGCTTTTTTCGCCCCAGTTCTGATATTATCGCCATACCAGTCGCCAGGTACACATTTAAGTGCAAGTGGTTCCAGAAGCGATCAAAATTGGTGCAGTTATCGCTCGACACCGATGTCAGCTGTGCCTGGGCATCAAACGTGGGTCTCTGAGGTACGCTAACTACTGCGCCATCGCTCCCCATGCACGTGGGTACATACAACATACATTGACATAGCAGCGGCCCTCTGCACCTGTGTGCTGGGTCACCACACTCATCCCGACGGCTGCTTAAATCTGGATATTTGAGAAGCGTGTGTGTGATTTGTCACATTTTCCTCTTTCTAAGGTTTCCACGCATTCTCACCGCAGACCGTACCCAGTTATTGTTTTCAGACAGGCCTCCATTTAAAGGACTAATAGAGGGAAAAAATGTCCAGAAGTCCATTAAATTCGGATGTCTATATGACAATCTTATTTACAGAGCGATGACAATATCTTATAACATCATGAACACCATGTAACAGTGTAATATATGTTTCTAATAATAAAAATTAAAGCACACTCAAATATAATATATTTTCCCGCTATTTATAATGCAGACTGTCGTCTTAGCTGACAGAGTTTGTTGCTTCCGAAATCTGTTGAATAAACGTAAGTTCTATCGAGGTTCTACTGCATTGTGAAAAAAAAAGTTGGACACCAGATATCGATACAAAAAAAATCGTCGCACATGAACACTTCTTCATCTATACGGTGTCGCATACGTGACGCAGTCTGCGCGTATTGCTGATCCACACACCTGCGCAGGAATGTCCAGGACGCCCTGCTGGATTCAAACCGCGATTCTCTGCGACGCGCTTCGGTCGCAGGGCTACGTCACCGCAGCCCGGTCACACGAGAACCCCTCGCACACGTGTCCGCGTGTACAGGACGGGCCGGGTGTCTCTAAAGCGTTACTGCGGAGACAGCATTGCCGAAGCCATCCTCAAGCACTACAGCAGCACCGCCACCACCTATTAATTCTAATCATACGTGAAGCACATTGATCATTTATAACGCGCACACTATTCGTCCAATGTCGACGGTATTCGTTTGAAGACAGAACGACTCTGAGGCACGAGGAAACCGTGGACATAGGAGGGAGTGAGCCACGCAGTCAGCCGGCGCCTATCCACCAGACACTGCTTCCCATACATTGTGATGTTATCAGCCAATTAATGAATGAGTGTTTTTTTAGTTGTGGGAGGAAACCGGAGAACCCGGAGGAAAGCCATGCGGAACAGGGGGAGAGCACACAAACTCCACACAGAAAGGCAGCCGATGCGACAATCGAATCGCGTAAGATGGGACCTTCGACACTCTGGTACCCCGTGCACAAGGCTTCGACAAGCGGGACCACTTGGCAGAATAATAGTAATAATACTATTATAATATAATAGTATTATTACCATTATAATATAATAGTATTATATTATTAATAATAATAATACTAATACTTCTCGAGCGCTTTTCACCCGAGTGTCACAAAGCGCTGCACAGAGTTGAATGCAGGAGCGCGATCCCATTGAGGGATATCGACTGCATTGGGCTATCGAACTCCAGTGCAGTGGCACCATTATCAGTCCTACGGTGGCAAGGGTTGCTACCGGTTCAGGTTTGAATCGGCGCCAGTGGTCAGTGGCAAGGGTTGATTTTACCGAGATTATTATGACGCTCATTACCCGGAAGAGCCTCACTGAATCTCGAGACTCTTTTTCCGCGAGGCTCCTTTCACGTTTCTGCAGTTGGGCGCGATTCTGCTGCTGTGTCATCCCAGTTGAGTAAATTGAAAGTACATTTTCAGAAATGGGTGGCACGGTGGCCCAGTGGGTAGCGCTGTCACCTTACAGCAAGAAGGACCCGGGTTCGAATCTCGGCTCGGGTGCCTTTCTGTGTGGAGTTTGCATGTTCTCCGTGTCCGCGTGGGTTTTCGCTGGGCACTCCGGTTTCCTCCCATAGTCCAAGAAACATGCTGCTGCATAGGTTAATTGGCTTGCAGTCTAAATTGTCCGCAGTTCCCGGTGATGGACTGGCGTTCCATCGTGGGTAATCCCTGCCTTGCGCCCAGTGTCTGCCGGGATAGGCTCCGGTTCACCGCGACCCTGTACAGGATTAAGCGGTTTCTAACAATGAGATGCGATGAGATTTCAGAAATGGGATGTTTTGTCAATAACAGTTAATGCTTGCTTCCAAAAACTATTTTTTCGTGATAGTCACGTCGATTGCTCTTTCTCTCTCCTTCGCGACGTTTCGTCTCTCATGATGGACGCATCCTCAGGCATGGCTATACAAAAATAGCAGCTTTTGAAAGCATTCATTATGCATCGAGCCGTGAGAACCTATATCAGTGCATAACTGCTTAGTTTCCTTGTTGTTATTCTTGCCTTAATAGGTGGTCGCTAATAGTGCTTGTTCCAAAAGTCTCTTAAAGCCTACACGGAGCATCTGTATCTCAGTGCGTTTCTATGCTTGTGTAAATGTGCGTGTGCTCGTGGCGCGATGGATTACACGCGTTCACGATTTAACCACTTGGGCATCCGAGCCACGCATACGTTGAGTAAATGCATAAACGAGAAGTCGTTAATTAGTGAACCTGCGCATATCTCTGGAAAGGTTTGCCGGTTTAAATTCTATCATAACTTATGCAAAATATCCATTGTCATCTGGACCCTTAACTTAAAGTGACTTTGTGACCACCTGTGTATCAATATCCCAACCTGAGCATAGAGACGCTCCCCTCATTCGTCATTCTCAACGTACAACTTCCTTTGTTAGATATCTCTCTTACGCAATGAAGGTGACACCCACACCATCACTTATTTGCACCGATGTAGCTTTCAAACAGAAGCCTCATGAAAGCCCCAACGTATAAGGCAAAAGGTCGTGAGTGAGCAGGAACACTCGACAAGGCTCTCTCGAGAAATAAAAAACAGCTATGGAGAGTAATTCCCATTTCCTATTGTCCAATGTCTGCAAGCAGGTGCTTAATCACGGTCAATGATCCCTCCACCATGGCTCCTCTCGTTCCCCGTCAACTGAACCTTGCCACCCGTGGTACCGCAGGAAGTACACGTGAACAGATGGCAGCAGTGTGTATCTGTTATAATGTGTGCACGCCGTTACATACTGTACATCACACTCTCAAAGCACTATAGACTAAACGCTCCTCAACACCGCGCTGCACGTTCGACTGCTCATGGCTACTTGCACAAATCAGACTCACATTGTATTACTTGTGCCTGATTTGAGTATTCATCATTCATTGAAAGGACCTTATGATATATAGTACATATACAGGTAATGGAACGCTATATAAGACTAAAATACAGCTGCTGTATTTTATGACGATCACAAGTACAGTTTAGTATTAGTTTTATTTGGCGTTTTTCATTGCATCTTTAGAATTTGCAACGGGCGCAGGTTTCTCTCGGCGGCACGGGGAAAACACAGGCATGTGGTGGGAAGGCAGCCATAACTGGTGCCAAAATGTATCCAAGGTCTGTAGTCCTATATTGCACTGTTGGGTCAACATCATTGATGAGTGATGATTGCTTCTGTAATGCATAGCCCGGGACGCTCGCTCTCCAGAACTCGAATTTGTCGCGCAGCCATGCATCGGGTTGCGACTTGCGCGCGGCACAACACGCGGTGGAGCCTGCTTGACACGTTGCTCTCACCAGCACTGACACCATACACGCCAGCACCCACTTGCAGCGAGGAGACCGGAGGTTTATGCTTTATCCATGCTTTATTAACAACTAAATATAATGACTTCAACATACCATATCGCCACAATGACAGGGCAACGTATACAATACTCACCCCATGCTTCGCGTGCTAACCACTTAGCACTCGGCTACATTCTGACGTGGGTTCCTGACAATCTCCCATGTAGAACTCTCCCACGTTTCGTGCGCACCACATTAATATCCCGACCGACGTCATCCCATCACGTCAGATTACCCCACGTCCTCATCCAATCATCTCCTTATACAACTATCCTCATTTCCTGCCACCTCTTCAGCCCACGTGATGTTTACGAACTCGTGAGGTACAATAAAACTCACTAACACTAAGTCATCCTCACCTGACCCCCTGTCACCCCAGGTAACCCCAACCCGGTCTCCTTGCTCTGGCATAGCTATTGCGATGCACCCGTCCTGGCACTGCACAAGGCTTGACACCACAGTTCCCCTCCCCCCCCCCGATGGGGGAAAGTCCACTTGGACTCTTCTCGCGTCACGCCATTGGCCAGTAATGCTCCCCACGGCCTTCTGGCACCGCATGACGCATGGCCCTCCACCAGGCTCTCGAGATGCACCAGGCACACTCAACCATCTGGCTGCCAACCTGCCACCACCTCTGGTGGCCACCCTGCCACCACCTCCAGTGGCCACCCGCAACACGCGGGCTCTCGGTGACTCTCATTTCCACTGCCACACCTGACACCACCTCTGGTGGTTACCCTGCCACAACATGGTCTCCCAGCGGCCTCTGCTCCTGCCGCCCTACCTCTCCGGGGCTTTTGACGAGCCGGGAGCCCTCCAAGGGAGGGTCGCCCACAGTGGCGTGCCACCCAAGGGTCTTCCTCCGATGCTGAGCCGGCTCTGCGCCTTGGACCGCCTCCCGACGGCTCCGCAGCTGGGCGGCATTGGCTCCACCTCTCAGGACCGCCCCTCGCTGACTCTGCCCCCCCGCCCGCGACCGGGCGGCATCAGCTCCGCCCCCTGTGACAGGGGCGGGGCCCCACGCCACCACAATGGCTTCTCCCCGAGCCACGCTACTGGCACTCTGCCAACAGCGCGCAGGCTATTCGCCTCTCCCAGCTACTCTACGGACGCCCAGCCGCCTTCCCACTGCCCTGCACCCTGACTCGACTCTCCCAGCTGCTCTCCGCACGCTCTCTCTGCTGCGTTGTCTCTGCAAACTACGCCCGCCTGCTTGCAAGCCTCATTTCCGTGGGTCTCTTCTGCTGATCCCGTCACCTCATCTCCTCGGCTCTGCGGCTCCGTCTCTTCCACTCGTTGTCTCCGCAGTCACTGCTCCACTGCTGTACGCCGTCAGAACTCTGCTCGCTTCGCAGTCTCCCGCGTGAACTCGAATCCCACCTTCTGAACATCAAACTGTGATGCACAGCTCGGGACGCTCTCTCTCCAGAACTCTAATTTGTCCCGCAGCCATGCATCAGGTTCCGACGTGCGTGCGGGAGAACATGCAGTGGAGCCTGCATGACACGTTGCTCTCACCAGCACTGACACCATACACGCCAGCACCCGCTTGCAGCTGGGAGACCAGAGGCGTGTGCTTTGCCGATGCTCTTGATTAACAACTCCAGCTACATAACAGTAACACACGACTGGGCAACGTACACACTACTCACCTCGCGTTTCGCGCGCTAACCACTCAGCACTCCGCTACACTCTGATGACGTGGGTTCCTGACAATCTCCCAAGCAGAACTCTCCCGCGCTTCGCGCGCACCACTTTTATATCCCAACCGACGTCATCCCGTCACGTCATATCACCCACGTCCTCAATCACCTCCTTCCATAACTATCCACTTTTCCCGCCACCTCTTCAGCCCACGTGATGTTTACGAACTCGTGAGGTACAATTAAACTCACTAACACTAAGTGGTCCTCACCTGACCCCCCGTCACGCCGGGCGACCCCAACTCTGTCTACTCGCTCTGGCAGGGGCGTCGCGATGCACCCATCCTGGCAATGCACGAGGCTTGACACTACACTTCAAATAGCTGCTCTTTCGGGATAGCCGCGTCGATCCCTGCCCGCTTCTCCGCATTGTGTCCAATCTACTTACATGGCAGATTTTTGGACGAAGTAAATTGAACTAGTCGTGCTTATTCCCAAATTCCACTACTATGAAAAGCAGAATTCTTGTAGGAACTTGAGAAACCCCATTAAGAATTCTACTTTACCGTTTTCACATCTCATTCCGCTGTAACCAAAGACTTCAGAAAAGACCGTGGGCGCTTTCACAAGCCCCAGTTGTGACTCGTGTTCAGCAAGTCAAACACTGCGTTAGCACAACGATCGTTCAATTCCTTTCTAACTGCGTAACGCGTATTCACACAAACAATGGTGAAAATAAACATACGGGCGGAATAAAGGCGGTAGCGGTGTGTGCAGGGTGAGCCTGCATGGGCGGTGACGCGGCCGTGTGAACGCACAGCCATGGGAAGTTCCCCGGGCGGGACTGAGAGCCTTCTCAAGCTCATAATTTCACACGCACCGCCAGCAGCACCTCGGTTTCACCGATCCAGTTGTCCACTGCGTGACAGTCACACATCCAGGCCACAACACATGGTACATCACTACAACTAGATCACCGGAATCATTCAGTCAGAGATGCACTTCCACAGTCGAAAGACATGCTGCCGCTGCCTCGGTTACTTGGCCTACCGAGTCGATTTCCCCCTGTACTCTACGATGGACTGGTGTCCCATTCGCGATATATACCTGCCTTTTGCCCTGTGTCTACTGCGATAAGCTCTGGCTGACCGCAACTCTCTACATGACCAAGTGGGCATTGGTAATGAAGGAATGAACCGCGGCAGGTGCTCTCTGCTGGAAATTCTATATGGATGCCGACAGGTGCCACTGCCCGCGGTGAGGGCGCGCAGATGAATAATGCATGGCGGGGCACGACGCACCGAGCACACAAACTCACCTCGTACTGCTCCCCCTCCATGTCGGGATTCACGTCCAATTACTCAACACAAACAAGGGGGACAAGAGCCTAGTGCCGGAGGAAACGCGATGCCCACGGCACATCGAGCCGCGACAAAGTCAACACGGGTGTGGGGCGCCTCTCACGAACGGCGTCACATTCTCAGAGCCCCGTGTCCCGCAACTGGTGGCCAGACGAGCTCAGCTTAACACCTGGCAAATCCCAGCGAATGTTACCAAAATTGGAGTGCTGATCCCAGCATATTA
Organism: Mordacia mordax; assembly: GCA_036362905.1. Classification (NCBI taxonomy): domain Eukaryota; kingdom Metazoa; phylum Chordata; class Hyperoartia; order Petromyzontiformes; family Petromyzontidae; genus Mordacia; species Mordacia mordax. The sequence goes on along the minus strand of JAZEWT010000019.1, from coordinate 666,829 downwards.
AAACCAATTGGTCTAATCTCAATCTGGCTAATTAGAACCAGCAGCAGGTTAGATGAGGTACATCTGCGCTGGCATTTGTAATGTTGCTCCACCCGTGAAATCCGCTGCCAAATGGTTGGGTCTAATTGGCCAGTCTTGTTTTAATCATCGACTGTTACGAAACAAATAAAAATCTAGAAACAAATAAAGATCCAGAATCTTCCCGAGGTAGAGCCAGTCTTGAAAGGTGAAGCATCGTAAATAAGGCCCTATGAGTGCAACAATCCGCCCCAAAAATGCGATTTTTTTTGTCTGGTAGCTTGAATGTAGAGCAATGTTTGGGCTCTCTCGGCCGGGTGCCCCCATTGGAACCCCTTGAGTCCATCACAATTGCATGTGTACGAACAAGGGTAAAGATGTTTCACTGTGCAATCAACACGATGGCTCTTCTGATACTTTAATCAGCAGCTTGACTTTGAAAACGAATTATTAAATACATTTAAATACGAGAATTGCTCTCTATAGCTGTTCATTTGGAATAGCCGGGTCGAGTGTTCGTTCTCTTTCGCGAAAGAGAAGGATCACACGAAGAACAGTGGAGGAACACTCGACACGGCTCTTCCGAAAGAACTATTGAGAGCATTACTCAATTACATAAACAACGTGTAAACACGTACTGAAGCATACGCTGTCGGGGACGATCTTTCGTCGCAAAGACTCGGGCCCACGTGTCTCGGCAGCGAGGGGACAATGCGTGGGGCTGTGGCCGCTTTGTTAACACGGAGACGCACAAAGGGCGACACGGTAATCCACACCGCCCCTGCGGACAGCCGCGCGGGTTTGTCACCAGGTGCACACTGTCACACGCTGGCACACGGTAGTGATATGACACGGATTTTCGGGGCCACGTTCCGTCGCAGTCGAAGCGCACACTCGGGGTACTGGAGGCCTCAAAGCCATTCGCTAGGAGTGAGTGAAGTACAATGACCATTGGCGAGATATTGGTTCCGAAGTTGAAGATACGCGCATCAAATCAGGTGTCAGAATCAATGTTTCTTGCTTCGTGTG
>JAZEWT010000019.1:640496-665420 GCA_036362905.1 Mordacia mordax | reverse complement strand
GTCATTGGTCCGGTGCTCCGCTCGTTGTTGTTCATTCATTCATTATCAATACTCGCTTAATATTGTATAGGGTCGCCGGAGCCTATCCCGACCGGCAGAGGACTCAATGCGGGGGAATACCCAGAATGTGACGCCAGTACATCGCAGGACACACTTTTTGGGGGTAATTTACTTAGCAGTCCAATTTGCCTAGGCAGTAATAATAATTGCATTTATAGAGCGCTTTTCACCCTAGGGTCACAAAGCGCTGCACAGAGCTGCGAAGAGAACGGCACGTCAACAATAACGGCATAAGAATGGAACATCAGCAACAATAACATTTTTTTTTTAAATATACACATCGTTACAGAACAACAGCAGCGTGTCTTTGGACGGTGGGAGGAAAACAGAGTACCCGACGAAAACCTACGCGGACATGGAGAGAGAGAACACGCAAACTCCACACAGAAAGGCACCCGAGCCGGGACTCGAACCCGGGTTCTTGCCGTGAGGCGACAGCACTACTCATTGCGCAACCACCGCGCCTCCCCGCTCGTTGTTGTGAGCGTCGCTATTGTTGGAAGACTCAGTCCAACTGCCGTCGTCCTTCACGAGCCTCCTCCACAGAGGCCAATATCTGAGGCTGCGAATTAGTTCAGGCGTTCTCAACCTTGTGCATCTCAAGGCCCACTTGGGTCTGCTTTCCATGGCGCACGAGGGCCACAGCGCTCGCGGCCTGCTGATGGGTTACGTCTCACCGGTGCAGAATGGCGGACTTAAGTGGATAAAGGTGTGCGGCAATTGTTGTATGGAACCACTGACATCCCCAAATAAATGACCGCGTAGCGCCGACGTGACCTAGGTGTTGCTGCATTCCCGTAGAGAGTGCAGCGCGTATCTGTGGCTCCGCTTGGGTTGGAAACCCGGCGGAGCCCTAACACAGTCGTCTCGTACAATTGAGTCGAGGCGGCCGAGATGGGTCTCGACAGTTAACAAATTTGAGCTCTCGAGACAGTAATAATAATAATTGCACTTCTCGAGCGCTTTTCACCCGAAGGTCACAAAGCGTTACACAGAGCTGTGGGGAGAGCGGCATGTCAACAACAGCGACATAAGTAGCGGCGTCCTGCGAGACACAACTGCGGCGTTTAATATTTCATCATTATCAATATCCGCTTAATCCTTGTGACATGGTCGTGGGGGGGGGCGCCGCTCTCATATTTACATCAGGTGGCTGTTCAGTTGCCAGCATAAGGCCGCGCATTAAACTCCACCGACCTGCTGTATGTTCGGCCCCAGCATCCGTAATTTATGTATTCGCCGTGCTCACTTGCGTGGTGCAGTACAACGGTACAACCACATAAAACCCACGCAGCTTGGGCAGGATCTTCAACCAACAGTTGATCAAACCAAGTGCGCTGATGTTACGGGAACCTATAGCAATAATAGCAATAATGGGGCTCAAACCAAACATTGCAGTCGCACGGCAAACATTACCGTTGCATTTAGCGCATACCTTCCGCAACCCCACAAAACCGTGGATAAATAATCGCTGGTGTGATGATGCTCTGGCAACTGAGGTGCTCCCGGCCTCTTGAGTTTTTTACCTGGTTATAGCCACCAACGTCACCCGTAACACCCCTCCCCCCCCCAGGTGAACTTTAAATAAACTTGACTGGGAGATGGAACGAGCAGATTACCCTTGGTGGACAAGCTTAACTATTAGGAGAAAATGATGTAAATGCCAGTAGTTATATTTGGTCACACGACTCTGTGTGCTCCTCGACATACGGTACAGTGTGTGAATCTCTCATTAATTCTGTGGCCGTGGAGACAAGTCCGAGCGAGCCAATAGCAGGGCTTGCCAAAGCGTTCCTGGCAAAGCGACGGCGGCAGGGTCCGCTCGGGGTGTCCATTCATAACAGAATCGCCACCCGCTAGGGTTCGCACCAGCGAGGGAGGGAATTAGCATCTGTGCTCCGGCCGCAGGAAATTATTTTTGCCGAGGTTTGGTACCGGTCTTATGTTTTATCACTGGATAGTGCACAGCTGTAAGAGACCAAGCAAAGGACCCGGGGGGAGGAGGGGGAATGGTAAAAAATCACTGTGGAAACGCATTAGGGTCCACATCGCCTTTAGAACAGGGGTCTAGGGGTCCTCCTCCAGAAAATGTTGAGTTCATGAGAACGCATTTCCTGCATTTCTGTAACGTCTGAGATGTAAAATAACCATCAGAATTCAAGTCCATGAAAGCCGAAGAGGTTCCCTCTGGGATTTTCACTCTGGGAATGGAATTCCTGTGCATTCCCACCCAATTACATCCTGCTGAGAATGATGTGTGGTGGAATATATGACCACTGAATGGAATCTTCTTCATTGTCATTAATCGTGGCATCTCGAGGTTGTGATTTGATTTAGTAATTGTTACTGCTTCCAAAAGCTTCTCTTTTGGGATAGTCCTGAGGATGCCTTCAACGGGGAGGCGAAACATCACGAAGGAGAAAAGGATGAGCGATTGACACGGCTATCCCGAAATAGCAGCTTTTGGAAGCAACCATCATGTATTGAGCCGTGAAAACCCACTTCAGTGCAACTGTTATTATTTGCAACACTGTGGTAAATAGAGCATACTCTAATGCGTGCAAGGCTCATGGGAACCCATTCAAGTCAATGCCACTGTCACGCGTGATGGAAAGCAGAATCAGGGACATAGCGTGGTTGGCACGCGTCCTAGTGCAACAATGCAATGGGACCCCTGTCCAGGTTCTTTCCTCCTCTCAGCCCAGACTCTGGGCCCCTCCATACCTCGAGCTCCGATGCAAGTGCACTGCACACGAGACAACGTCTATCATGGCCTCTCCACTGCTGCTGCCCTGTGCTACAGACGCGCGTGTCCACCCTGAGGTACTTGAGAACCAAGATTCCCAATCTAAGAACACGAGATCTGTTGCACCCATCGTTCAGCCAAACCATCAGTATTAATTGACATTGTTACAACGTTTGACAAATAACACAGCAATCATGCATGCAGCCACACAACTCCTGTGTGTTTGGTTTTGAAACCATGCCTGTGCAAGTTCCGACTTGTTGGCTGTCACCAGCCTGGTGTTGCTTGACCCTCGCTAAACACTATCAGCTGCTCTGATGGACCAATGCACTGTCACAAACACCAACATGCTCGCTCACACGTGTGCCCACGGGCCTTCTAGGTACGGCCCATGGTAACACTTCATGAGCTCTTTCTCCAGAAGCTGATCCAGAAACGTCGTAAGGAACAGTAACAGCTTGGTCTAGAAATACCAAATAAGCTGTCTCCTCCTTATTCAGGAAAATTTTCTTAGAAATCTGTAAGTTTTCACCGTCCAAGTCATTCAAAGTCTGGGTTTTTGCCAGTTACACAGGGCACAGTCCTCTCCCTCTTATTTTGTTTATTCCACTAAATAGCCCGATTTATTCTACCTACTAGATGGCAACCCTAGCTTGGTCCTAAGATTTAAAGCTATTTAACTAGGGCCTTATACAATAAAACAAAACAATCAATATATTTGCTCCAGTACATCTGAATAAAATACTATTATTTTGAGTTCTGAAAAAAGGGACGCAGTTGCTACCATCGACTCCCACTCCCCTTCTCTCCTTTGCCTGCAAATGGATCGAGCTATGCCAGAAAAAAAATCAGTTGTTGTGTAGGACTGTGCTGGTGTAGACACGAGTCTCCGCAAGGCGCTCGTCTCGCCGGGTGAACGGTGCCGCATCGCCGACCGCTCGTGCGGAATATTGCACCCACGCGGGACGATACGGTACCGCGCACTCCCGTGTCTCGTCAAACCAAGGGACTCGATATTAAATTCACACGAACGCGTTTTATGACTGTGTTTAAAACCTGCTATGGCTATCATAGTGCAGTCATAACTCTGTGTTTAAAACGTGCTATGGCGATCATAATGGAGTCATCGCAACAGGACGGCTCTTTGTGACGTACGGTATGTACGTAGGGGTGGAATTGTTAAGAAAATCACCCTTTTAGAGCTGAGGTCTAGGGGTCCTCATCAAGAAAACGTCAAGTTGTTGAGAACGCATTTCCTTCATTTCTGAGATGTAAAATAACCATCCGAATTTAAGACCATGAAGACCTAATACATTCCCTCTGGGATATTCATTCTGGGAACGGCGTTCCCGTGAGTTCCCGCAGAACTCCAATGCTGTTAGATAAGAAATGTGTGTTAGTTTGAAAACGCACATGCAATGCATTGATCACCGTAGCTGTGATGGGAAAGGGCATTGCTTGTATCATTGGTGAATGGCAATCCCGATGTCCAACACTGATGTTTACTGCTCTGCCTACGCACGGTGACAACAGGGATGAAACTCTCTGAGCTCCGGCAGTGTTTGTGAGCGACTTGGTGACTGCACATCATTGTGCGTTAAAGCCCTGTACTACATTTCCACTCGTAATGTACGGATTGTTTTGGTGAGCGTGAATTCACTGGGAAATTGGCTAGTTTGCTGGTGAGTTTAACAAAGACTTTCATGACCAATGTACCCATACTAATGCCCTTTTTGTGTTGGGTCACGTAAAAAGAAGTGTCATAAACCCACATCAACCTGACACAAATAATTAGTTAGGTTTGTCACGTGAATAAAAGATACCAATGCTTTACTTCTTCAGCACACCTGTGCGTTGAAGAGCAATTCCACAACATCTACAATGATATACGTTTCGCTGATAATTGCCATTGGCTTAATCAGACACCTTGAGTAAAGGTCGTGTTCCGTTGTAGATGTTGTGGGTTTTCTCTCCAACACATCGCTGTGCTGAAGTAAAGAATTGCCACGTTTTGTCCACCTGCCAAACCTTACCAATTGGTTGTGTCAGATGGACGTGAGTTTACGACACTTATTTTTTACTTAACGCAACCCAAAAGTACCTTGCTAGTGAGTTAGTTTGGTGAGCTGCTGGGTTGATGAGTTATAACGTTTGCTTGTGAATGTTTCAGTTTTGTGGGGAGTTTGTTTGGGGAATTTTCTGGTGAGCTGCCCACTGATTTAGTGAGTTTGCTGGTGAGTGAGTTTGCTGATGAATTTACAGGTGAGTTGTGGAGTTTGTGTCTTCATACCGTGTTCGCTCATCTCCGAGCCGGTGCCCCGCGTTGCAGTGCCGAGGTGGCCCCCCGCGTCCTCGGCCGCTCGGGGTGGGAGAGGCCCTCACTGCGCGGTGTCTTTACGGAGCTCCCGTCCCCCCATCATTCCCATAACCATCACGAGCTCGAGTTATGGTCGCAATGGGCACGGTCCTTCGGCACGCGTCTCCTCCCGTGCTCAGAGTCACTCGGTCATGTCTGTGTTCCAGCCATCAGCGCCCAAGTGCCCGTGCCGGGGTCGTTGGCCCGGCAACGATTTGTATGAAATACAGTGTAGTGCCATTGACACGGTAAACAGTACACACGCCGATTGTAAACGTGATGATGGTGATGATGACGATGACAACGATTGTGAATTATTAATCACAATACATGGCAAGTTATTAAAGGGTTTAAGTACATTGACTATCCACGATATTAATTATATAGTGACTACATTGCACTGTGAGTCACTTGAGGAAAGCAAATCCTTGAACCTTTGGGTTTAAGATCGACCCGAGCTCGGAAGGACAGACTTGGGAATCGACTAGGCCCGTCAACAAGCGCTTGTCTTATTACTGGAAGCCGCACATAAAGAAATGTCTGGCAATAAGCTCACTGGACTTGCAATCCACAGGTTAGCCGGTTCGATTCCATCTCCAGGTAGTTGACATACTGCAGTGGGGAAAGATTCTTAAATCCTGCACGTGTTGTAGTGGGGTAAAGCGTCGGTACTCGCACTCTTCAAAGTGTGAGGAGCCCTTCCGCCAGCAGAGGCGGGAAGCGAGTAGCCATAAGGGTCACACCTCGTTCTGCCGTCTGAGAAGCGCAAGCAATGACTGCAGTCAGCGCTACAGCCACTGCAACTATTACCGGTTCCTAGCGTTCAGAACTCAGTCTCAAAACGGTTATCGTGTAACAGCAGGGGCCGAAGAGACGAACTGATATCACGACTGGAGTTGGGATTGCGAATCCACAGAGCCTGTTCATCCAACACTCGTGTCGCACATGACGAGGTGCGTTGGTCGTGGTTTTGTTCAAGCGTGATTCACGATTTATCAGCAATGCGTCGCGTGAGTGTAGACTGCCTCCTCGTGGTGATTGTGAGTTAGGGATGAGGTTGCATGAGCGGAGCCCGCGGTGGAGACCTCCTCAGGGTCCGGTGTCCCAAGGGCGGGGGACAGGGCTCAGAATTACAAGTTCTCGTGGCCAGGGCTGTTATAGCTCCACAACACAATCACTTGCTATCCCCAGAAAGAAGGAATTTTATGGTTTTAACTCTGTTGACCGTCGAGGAATTACGGGCCAAGTTAAAACCGAACCAAGATTTCAACCACTATAGTGATTATAAGAAAATGTTTGAAACACGAGATAACTCTACATGACACCACGATAGAGATGAAGGACGTTGACGAGGGAAGAGTGTGTGAGGGAGGGGTCGGCTTTTGAGGAGGTCCCCTCACACGCCGCTCCTGTTCTCTCCCACCACCATCTCACTCTGCGGAGACTCCTGCTCGCCTCGTACAGAAATACCTGACACATTTCAAACTACATTAAATGTCCGTCGGTTCTGGCCCACCCTCTCTATACTGTGCTCTGTACAGTATTGTTTAGGACGCCGCACGGCTCGGCGGTCGGAGCGCTGAACCGACAGCATTGATCAGATTCTGAGTTTGAATTCTGGTTTCAGCTCCCTGTGATTAAGCCAGCAAATTCGTGAAGCGTTCCTGTGATTAAACCAGGTTCCTAATGTATAACAAGCCGGTGGTCTCAGACCGGTCACCAATGATTGCACGAGAAAAAATGGTCCGACAAATAAAAGATCCATTAGTTTGCGTTCACTGACCATTTATCTGCAGCGTGATGACGTGTCGTTAGAGTGCAGTACACCTCAGTGTGTGAACACAGTTCATTTAAATCGATTTTGCAAGTTATGTTCTATCTGTATACACAAGCCATTTCCCAAACTGCGTGATGCACTTGCTTGGCATGAGTTCCAAATAGATTATTTGCCGCATGACACGGCACCAACAACACGGTGAGAAAATCATTGGGCAAAAAAAACATAAACAAGTGAAATAGGTTGTTTCGATACGCTCCGGTTAACTCTGGTTCTGAGAGGCACCATGGATAGTCGAGTGTTCCCAATGTACTTCACATGCCACACGCACTTCACAGACCCCTTCAACTGGCCAGCATTACATCACTGCCAAGATATGCCGAGGAGCTCCGCTCCCAGAATAGTGTCCATGGTACACGGCCCGCAGAGTACAGTGCGCTCCAGCAGTGGACAATCCATAAAGAAACCACGGCCTTCTGGTCTTCACATGAATGAAACCAATTTAGAATTAAAACATTCGAAACATATACTTTCATCCGAAACTGAGTGTACGTAATGCCATCAACATTTGAAAATATGTCCTGCAAAGTATTGAGATGTCTCTTTATATTATATAAAAAAAAAACATTAGGAAGAGTAAAGTGTTTTTAATGGGTAGAGGGCAGGCTGTTCTCCGTTTTATAGAGAAATTGCACCGCAGGATTAGTAACTTGTATGGTTGTGGACATTTCAGGTGAATAACCTGGGGGAAAGGCATAATGGCCGGCACCTGCCTCGGTCTACTGCAGCTAGGTCGCCTTGCAGGGCCCTAGTGGCATCCGTGGAATTTTGAGCCTGGGTCCTGCAGACGTCCAGATTCAGATTCTCCCGCAGCCTGGCAGAGCAGGCCACGTGCGGAGGCACCAAGGGGCTCCGCGAGCCAGACTTACTCACCGTGGACACTCTGCAGCACCTGAAGCCGGTATAGATCGAACAGACTGCTATATGTGAGGCAGGGCGGTTGTGCGGCTGTGCAATGGTCACATCTGCACATCACATGGACGGTCTTTCCTGAGGCGGTGCGATGATCGCCTCTGGTGATTTTCTGTGCATAGTTTGTGCATTACTTTCTACATTTCCTCTTGAGTTCCCTCAAGATTCTCTGGTATCATGTCACAAACTAAAAAATATCGACTCATTTATTAATTGTTCGATAATATCTTAACATTCAGGGACGCAATGTCTGGCGGGTTGACACCGGCTGACTACATGGCTGCCTCTCCTCCATCGCTCTGCAGTTTGCTGCAACACCTTGGGACCTCTGGGTGAAAGGCGGAATATAAATGTAAAATATTATTATCGCTTTGCGACATTACAATTTTTTTCCTGTATATTCCATGTTGATTTCAACAGCCCACAGAGGATATCACAGAACTGAAAAAGCGTTTACGTCAAGTGATATCTTGTAAATACGCTGCAGGAAACAGTTACCCACATGCCTTTGCTACAGAGATGTCTTTCTTGACACGACGGTTCATTTGTAATTTTTAATTCTCAGGTGTAATTTGCTACAAGTGTTTTAAATTCCCAAAGTTGATCTTCCAATTTAAGTGAAATCCCAAATGTAATGTCTTCGTTATGTAAAGTTATCAGTGACCGGGCTGAGGTCATCAAGCTTACTATCTGTATACTTCCTTCCTTCCGGTTGACAAGTTATTACAATTACTAGGCTGTTTGGGTCCAATTCTCGGGTCTTAATCAGGTTATATACTGTTGTGTTATATGATAGCAAAGTTAATTTGTACATGATATTTATAGTTTTGTTGGAATGTATTCGAAAGTTTAAAATTTTAAACCTACCAAGAACACAATGGCATATTAAAGTACGGCATTTTTTCTGTATTTCTATGTGTTTGTCTCCGTATTACCATGTCTCCGTGTCTCTTCGTGTCCCCGTGTGTCTCACATGTCAAAGACTCACGGGAACACCAGGCTGTGTGTGTCTGTGTCTCTCCCCGTCTCCGTGTCTCCTCTCGTCTCGCCGTGCTCCCAATCTCACGCGACTCCCCTCGTCTCTTCTCATCAAAGTAGCAGTTGCCTGATTTTGCACTGCTTTGTCATCGTCACATCTAAAAACGTGTCGAAAGCGTCACGAAAAACAGTGCACAATCAGCACTTATTAAACCACAATATGATTATCGATGAATTCCATTTTTTGGGTTAGGTCACGTAAAAAATGTTTGTGGTAAACCCTCCACAGCCCGACAACAGCCAATTAGTAAAGTTTGTCATCGTGAACAAAACGTGCCAATTCTTTATCTTCGCACACCGGTGTGTTGGAGAGCAATCTCACAGCATTTACAAATGAAATACGACGTTTCGCTGATAAATGCAATCAGCATCCTCAGGGAGGTTGTGATGTCATCAATCGCGTGCTCGCCCGTGCCAGGATCCAGTGGGGGGTGTGGCAACAAATTACCAAGGTACTGAAAGTTAGGTGAATTATATTAGATCAGGCAGGTGTTACCAATTACGTGAGTCTTATTGGATAACGGGTCCAGATTGTCACATTACTTTAATCAGAGTTATGCAACGGGATTGTTAGCGTAACAGGATATAACTAATACAATTTATAGTTTGAGAATGCATTAAAAATCCGCACGTATTTTTATAGCTATCAGAACGATAAAAATATTTTATTTGTATACATTTAAATAGACTCTCAAATTAGTATAGACCAATGATGATTAATCATACATAAAATGTGAAAGTTGTCAAAATTGTGTGATTTTAATGGCGGCATAATTTTGCAAACGCCGAAAGCTACATTTGTGAATTTTAATATTCTCTTGATGTTTTCTAAGACATAAGTGTTATGTAACGAGATTGTATTAACGTTCAAGATATATGTCACTAATAAGTGTATAGTTTGAGAATGCGTTTACAAGCAGCACTTTGTTTATAGCTATCAGAAGTGAAATTATTTTTATTTTTGATCAATTTCAATAGACGCTCGGATTAGTCTAGACTCTAGACCAATAATGATTAGTTTTACACAAAATGTCAACGTTGTCAAAATCAATTGTGTGACCTTGTTGATAAGCATGCTCTGCAACTGAACTTGTGAATTTTTAATGTTCCTCTGATGTTCTTTAAGGTGTGTACTAATATTTCTACCCGTCTGACCAATATAACATTGACCACATGAATAGGTTATGCGATAAACGCCTTCTGTGGAGAGTTTTGATAGTTTATCTTTAGTTCTAGTTAAACGTATCTCTATTTTTTGTAATGTGCTAAATCTCACTTTAATATTTTGCTTTTCTAGCATTTTAGCTAATTTATCAGTTACTTCGACAATGTATGAGAGTTTGATAGTTTTAATTGCATAATCATTTTCACTTTTTGTATTGTGGGCGGCGCGGTGGCCCAGTGGTTAGTGCTGACGCCTCACAGCAAGAAGGTCCCGGGTTCGAATCTCTCGGCCCGGGTGCCTTTCTGTGTGGAGTTTGCATGCTCTCCCCGTGTCCGCGTGGGTTTTCGCCGGGTACTCCGGTTTCCTCCCACAGTCCAAAAGCATGCTCCTGGATAGGTTGATTGGCTCGCAGACTAAATTGTCCCGCAATGCCCGGCGATGGACTGGCGTCCCGTCGTCGGGTGTATTCCTGCCTTACGCCCTGTGTTTCCGGGATAGGCTCCGGCTCACCGTGACCCTATATAGCATTAAGCGGTTTCAGATAATGAGATGAGATGAGACTTTTTGTATTGTTCAACTTATTTTTATCTTAAAGCTCTGTTAATCTGCGCGCTATTATAGCCGTCTAACTGGAAAACTTTCTTGATATGTAGAAACTCAGTTCTCAAACTTTTGGCATCAGACACTTGTTTTGTCCGATGTATGAGAGTTTTGATGAGAGTGGATTTTTGTGAGGGGTGGCGGTGTGATTGTGCATTTGTTTATCGAAAACCTACACGTACTGACGCTTATTTAAATAACGTGATTGCTAGAAGGTATTTGGCCTACTCTTCCACACCGGCAAGGCGTTATGGAAGAGGTGGGTATTGTAGAGCAGTTGTAGTGGGCTCTCTTCTGGTTGATGATGAGGGAAAGTTAACCAATTTAATTTCTCTAGACACACAACTACACGGGGAGCAATGCATGAAGTATGAAAAGCGTTGCAACTGCACCGTTTAGCTGCTAATTTTATTTCGGTTGTGAATTTTTTGCAGCAAAATGGCATTTGTACAAATTGCTTATGTTTTGTTAAAAAAAAAGGCAGATTACATTTTATTACAAAACAGCTTTCAGCACTTTTACCCTGTGTGCGGTTGTGCCAGCATCTTAATTGTCCGTTAAGGGATTTGCTGTGTATTCACAGAGTATGCAACAGTGAAACTGTATGGGGACGCACGGGAACGTCGCTTCCAGAGTAAAATTTCTAGAGGGGAAAATTCAAGAGAGAACTATTTGCCTCTCATGGTCTAAATGTGTATGCTTATTTAACATCTTAGAATGCACACAAATGCAAGAAAAGTGTTGTCAGAAACTCAAAATTTTCTAGGGGAGGATCCCGAGACCCCAGAATTCCAAAGTGATTGTTTATTTCCCCCAATTCTACAATTATGTACAGATGATGTGTACATTTGGACTGGGCTCCACCGTCACCGTGTGACTGCATGCCGATGGTGCCGGACCCCGCGCTACCCCGCCCGCAGCACTTGGGGGCGACAGAGGTACGAAGCTGGGCCGGATTCTCGCAGCGGAAGAGGAGGCGCCGAGATGCAGGTGGCCCGCGTGGCTGTGGACAATTTCAACTTTGAGCATCTGCATTGTGCTATCATCTGGTCGCTGTTACAAACGATATTCTCCTGGTCTCCCGAGTTCTTACATGGCTAAAACCATGGGTGGAATTGGAGAAAAAAGACGGGTCCATTATTTGATTCACTTTAATGCAGGAGTTCTCCCTCCATAAGATTGAGTTTTGACAACACATTTCCTACTTTTCTATAACATCTGAAATGTAAAATAAGCATCCAAATTTAAGACCATGCAAGCATAACGGATTCTCTTTGGGATATTTATCTCTTAAAATGACATTCCAGTGAGTTCCGGCCCGATTACATAATGGTTAAAACTACATAAACCTGCAGTCGGGCTTTTTTAAATGTAGTTTGATGTATGAAGCAATGCACTTGATGGCGCATTAGGGATATCTGCAGGGCAGTAGTGCACCCAGGGGGCGATGAGCGTGGCAGTTGCCCCCTACTTGAGACCCAACATATTAGTACAGTATTGTAATGACATTTAATGGAGAACATTTAATGAAAATTTTATTTTTTGTCATCGATGTAAACTCCCAATTTAAAAAGTTTTGCATTTCAGGACCTCCCATTTCCTTGGGAATGCTGTGGATGTATCTCTCCTACAGAATAAAACCCAACATTTACAGAGGACAGTGGGCCAGGTAATGCCCCATTACGGAATCCAACCAACGACTGACGCTCACATACGATAAACTTTCACGGACAATAAATGCTCGCATATTATAGATGCTCACGTGCGACGGCGTGCAGAGACGTGGCGCTGACGCGGAGAGATGCATGCGAGTTCACGATTATCGCACGAATTTATAAAATCAAGACCTAAAAACCATGAACCCTTTTATAATCACAATGCTTTGTATTATAAGATCCTGTATATAATACACATTTTATATAAAAAAAAGATAATAGACTTAAAAATAAAGGATTTTCTTTGGTATTGAGGCACCGATTTCGAGATGACGCTGAGTGAATGTGATCGGTGCGATAGCTGTGTGAGCGAGATCAATGAGCTTCACAACAGTCATCGACGCTGTAGAGAATTCACAACTCGCACGCACCGCCCGTGAGGGCTCCTCGTGTAGCGACCAGTGACACGCCTTCTATACGTACAATTGGCTACACGTTAACAGTAAAATGCAGCTAATATGTCAATGTAAAACGGGGACATTTCCAGTTGCTATGTTATTTTTTTCCTTTCCAGGCGTGCATACAGCATCTAACACACATTTGTCATGGGTGTAACACCGCAGTTGGCGGTCATTCCTTCTCTAGAGACGTGAGGGCGGAGACCAAACGCTTCACATGACGATGCAGCATTTGCAGGCGCACGACTTCTTCGGGGTCTTGGCGGCTGACGCTACGGAGCCTGCCGTGGGATCAGCCGTGAGCGGCGTGGCCGCGTTCACGTCGTTATCGTCGCCGATCACCACCAGCTCAGCGGTGCCGGCGCCCTCTGGGCCCATCAATGCCTTCCCGGTGTCCTCATCATCCTCCACCTGCTCGTAGCCCATGAACACCATGGTGACGGGCCTCTCGGGATTGATGTCCCCGTCGGAGATTGATGTCCCCCCGGTGGAGTCGGTGGCGCCCGCCGCCCACGGGGTTTGGCCGTCGGTGCCGTGAGTGGCGTTCGGCTGCAGGTACACCCGGGAGAGGCCATCCTTCGTCTCGATGCCCATCACGGCCTCCATGGTTAGGGGCGATGACTTGGCCTGGGGGCTCACCGAGCCGGCGGGCAGCACTGGAGACTCCAAGACCGAAGCGCCGTCGCTCGCATTGGTCACAGCCGCTTTGGGCTCCGGGCTGGGGGGAGCCGATAGGCCGATCTCCGTCGCCGGCGCATCCACGGACCCGGACCCTGTTAGGTCGTCCAGGGGGCTGGCCCTTGACACCAGCGCATCCACCTCCTCCGAGGACATGGGCTCAACGCCGTTGGTAAGCGGCTGACCGTCGGGGCCAATGGCGTAAACCACCTTGGAACCATCGTCGTAGACTTTGATGCCCCGAGATTGTGCGTCTGCGGGGCTCATGGGTGTACTGGACACCACCCTCGTCGCCCCCGTCTTTGCGTCCTTTTCCACGCTAATGGCCATTGCGTACACGGCTGGGGGACACAAACACAACAAGCGGCTGTGCAGCTGTCGTCCAGAAAGAAACATCTTGGGCTCCGTGGGAAACTGTGCTTTTAAATTTCAGACACTGTAAAGTGCTAAAAAATAATCCTGAAGTGTGATGTCAACAGCAGGCTTCGCAATGCCTGCTACTGCAGTGGTAAGAAAAAGTGGAGGCACCTCCTTGGTTGTACAACGTTGAGCAGAAATAACTTCAACCAAACGTTTCCTGTAACTGTTGATCAGTCCTGCACTTCGGCTTAGAGGTATGTTGGTCCATTCCTACTCAGAAATCTCTTATTATCAGGGGCATGACATGCTTCTCACACATGTGGTGCAGACCAGGCTCATGGTGACGACCACAGATCATGTTATACATATAGGGCAGTGGCCACCCAAGCTTACTCCTTATAGTCATTCCATTGATTGAAACACCTGACTCTAATTACCCACTTAACGAGCTGATGAACATAGAGGTTCCCATACTTTTTCTGACAAATAGACTGATGACTAATTTTCTAAATAAATAAATGAAAAATATTTTGTATGCTATTTGTTAAATCACGTTCTCTTTTCTAGTATTAGAACTTAGATGACGATCTCATCACATTTTTGGCCAAACTTTGATATAGAAACAAACAATATAACGAAGTGTTTACAAACTCTCTCTCACCACTAAGTCGTCTACTGCAATATACACAAGGAGCGTCTGTGGGGGGTGAGGGAGGGTCGTACCAGTCCTCTCGCCGTGCCCGTTGGGCCCATCCCTGCTGGCGCCATGCAGGGTAAATCCTGGAGGAAGGTCAGGGATCTCGGTGATGATGTACTGCACCTCTCCTGCACAGCCACGTGGGGACACAACGTAATTTGACCATCTGGCTAATCAGTGTTGATTGGTCAATGGGGGGAGCATAGGCTAAGCGTCACACAGTTCAAGAATCCATGCCCCTGTACTGTCGTTTGCTCATAATGGAGTAGAGTGGCTCCGCAGCATCCTACAACACCAAACACGGTGTTCGCTCATGCAGGCACTAACCAGGTTCGAAACTGCTTAACATCTGCAAGCTGCCTAGATCGAGGGCACAACGCTTACACAACATCGTGCACGAATCTATGATTTAATCAATCTCGTATAAGCACTTGCAGTTAGCAGCGCCTAGTGTTTAGAGATGTGCATTACGGGAAAGATGATGCATGAAACAGGATATGATAATAAGGATGTTAATGAGTCGCTAAACAAAATGCAGGTTTATTACCCATGGATGTACCATGCACGACTGTGACGTACCTGTGCTCATTGCGGTTAACACGATGCTGCTGTAGCTGGCGTGAGGCAGAGTGGCCTAATGTACCATGCCTCAGGCTGCGAGCCTGTTCAATACGTTGTGCAGACAGTACGCCCCTCTCCCACATCTTAATCCAATGCTGGTGAACTTCCAATATTCCATCCTACTGTGCTGATTAAACAGCGAATGTAGGAACTGGCCCACAGTTTGATTGTTTTGAATCAATGCGGCTGAAATGATGCACCTGCAGGAGGCTATGGAGCTGATGCAAGGAATAAAACAATATCTTGATTTTTTTTTATTGGAGAGATAGGTATTGATTAGTTTGAGAGTGGCATGTTGTTGAATGCTAACGCGATTGTCAAAATCAAAACAAGGGTCTCACCATCATCGGGCAACGTGTTCGGTATTTCCTGAGAATGTCACAACACGCGGCATGAGTTTCATCACAATCGTCAATTCATACCATATAGCAAATGCGTGTCTATGCAGTAAACACAGTCTCTACAACTGCAAGTGACAGCCCTATCGACAGATTTCTACGACATCTCGAGCTGCTTCAAGAACATTGATTCGCTCACCAGAGCACAATGATAATGGTAGAGCGTAGGTGATAAAAACAATTAGTTTGCATTTATATTACTCGAGTCGATTGTGTATCAAGACAGACAGATAAGGGAATTGGCAGTATACAGGGGGGGGGGGAGGTCTCTCAAACCCCACTGCATAGTAGCATGGGGTGTGGAATAAGAGTCCCCAATAAATATTATTGGGCGGCAAGGTAGTCCAGTGGGTAGCGTGTGGAGTTTGCGTGTTCTGCTCGTGTCTGTGTGGGTTTTCGCCGGGCACTCCGGTTTCCTCCTACAGTCCAAAAAACATACTGCTGCATAGATTAATTGGCTTGCAGACAAAATTGCCCTCAGTGCCCGGTGATGGACTGGCGTTCCATCGTGGGTATATCCCTGCCTTGCGCCCTGTGTCTGCCGGGATAGGCTCCGGCTCACTGCAACTCTGTACAGGACTAAGCGGTTTTTGACAATGAGATGAGATGAATAAATATTATTTTGTACAGGGGGTGAGTCAAAAATGTCCTCTATATTTTAACACGCAGGCTTTCACAACTAATATTCCAATTGATATTGGATTTTTTTTTGTTATATCGCACATTCGACCGTTAGTCACAACCACCACCATCACCAGACCCTTGCCAGAATTAATTCCTTACGCATCACAGTGAGATGTCTGCACATTCCTTCATTCGTATTACAAGGTATAACTTTATTCGTGGCACTTAATTCGCTCAATGCCACAGGTAGTGGCTCGATGAGAGAAAGACTCAGAGACACAAGGAAACTGCTGTTAAGCTGGTACCAACATTTTCCAGACACTATCATGTATATTATGATGGTATCAGCCAATTAAAATGTTTTAGTCTTGAAAGGAAACCAAAGAACCCAGAGGAGAACAGGGGGGAGAACACAAACTCCTTCCAGAAAGGCGCCCGAGGTAGGAGTCGGAACCTCTTTTTGTAGGGCCTTCGCTCTATGGAGTGCAGATTTTACCGCTGTTTCACTCCGCCACGTGTATCTACACGCGGTGTCGATATTCAGCTAAACTAGAATCCAGAGTGCACGTGTCACCTGCTGGGTGTCCCCTGCGGACGCCTCGTCAGGCTGCAGCTGGTGCAGCATGGCCTTCTCCTGCAGCAGCAGATCATGCTCCGCTCGTTCCAAGCAGTCTACCTCATCCTCCAGCCTGCAGGGCACACGTCACATGCACGTGCATGACGCACACGCCACACGCACCACCATGCGCCATCCTGCACCATATGCATGTGCCGTCACGCGCCACCATGTACCACTGCCTTTAATAAGTTAATGGAAGAGAACTGACCCCACATCGGCATCAGGCGCAATAATTCCGCAACGCGTCCAATTCGTGCACTAGGCGCGTGCTATTAAGCGTGTTTATAATTATTATTATTATGATCAGGGGCATCAGCGTATAGGAGCACGATGCATGACAATTAGTCCGCGCACTCTTCTGAAGTTGCGGATGGGACGGAGCAACTTCATCTCATTACCCAGCACAACAGTCACCCGTGTGCTCGCGCACCCTCGCCCACCCTCACCTGCGCACATTCTCACAGAGCTGCTGCGCCAGGGTCTCGTCCTCCTTCGTGCGCTTCTCTGCCAGCTGGCTCTCGGACGGCGTCCTCTTGAGCGACCCACCCAGCAGCCACTGCTCCCGCATGGACTTGGTCTGCCGGCATGCGCACACGCCACACAGTAAGTCGTCTTATGGGTAAATGTCCAACTTTGCACGAGTTGCTTCATAACATCGCGTATTAATTTCGAATGACGTCACTGGAACCTACGGTAAAGCAAAAGGCGCAGAGAATTTTTTGATGAATTAACCAGGGAATCATGGGTACTTTCTGCTGTAAAAATAAACATTTATCCATCGAATCTATAAACACAAGAGGAGCATAACATCTCTCGGCAGGGAAAACAATGAGGGTGACTCGGTGTACAGGTCGCGGGCACTTAGAGTCCACGACCTCCCTCTGGACCCTCTGGCTTCTATCCCACATTCCAAGGCAGCCAAACATCCCAACGCAGGACCCTCCATAAGCAGTGTTTGCGATTCATAGAGGCTTTCCTCGATACAATAAAGGGCACGATTTCTATTATCATAACATGCAGGATAATAACATGTAATGGTCTTTTAGAAGAAAAAAATCTTTGTTGCGGCGCAAAATCTCGCTAACGTCAAGCCTGGCGACAACTTCATGGAGACATTGTCGTCTCCACTCATAATGAAAGGAGGTTATTGTCAGTACGAACATACCGGTACTCACTACGGCACAAACCAGACAGGCTCTTGGTGTGCGCTACCTTCAGCTGGTGGAGTTTCAGCTTCTCGTCCTCCAGTTCCTGTTTTTTGTTCGCCGTGTTGGTTCGCGCTTTCCTGCGCTCCTGTGCACCATAAGGATACACGGTGGAGAGCATCATCCCGGGTCAGAGAAGAGACGAGCGACACACGTGCATCCCCCGGTGTAAGTCACTGAGGCACCGAGTGCAGTACGACGGGGCAGTGCTATTTAGCACGCTGTGAAGGCTCACGAAACACCTGATGCCACACTTCTTTATTCATTTTTGGATCAGATCATGCCAGTTAAATGTATATTGTACACCCTTCTCCACCAGACACAGAATATTAATAATATTGTTGTGTGAAAAAGTCCTGCAATTTCTAGGCAAATAATACCGCATTTAATTAGCAAATTAAATCGCTATACAGTCGTTGAATGTGCATGCAGGATTTGATATAACAGCTAATTTCAACCACATGCACGTTTTACTGAAACAGGTTTATGTGACCTCTGCAGTTCCAACCAATGCAACTTAATATAGAATTAAATTGAATTGAGACCTGAAAATCTATAGAACCTCCAAGTTGATACCCAATGTCCTAATTAGAGCTGACACCCAAGTGGGAAACCGCAGATCACTTCACACATTTGGAGATGTTTGAGAGGTGGTTACTCTGCCTGGCCGGGAGGTCAGGTCGCCTGGGTAGGAGGGTGGGATGTGGGGAAAATGTGGGAGAGACATGGCCAATGAGAGAAACAAGGAGAAGCAGAGATATCAACACTTGCCCCGCATTGCAATGATGCCTTAAATCATCAACCAAAAACATTGATCATTACATTCATGTGTGCAGTCATGTGTGTGCAAATGTATTATTGACACTAAGCAAATCATATGCCTATGAATGAGTCTAGAACAAAGAAGACTTATGATAAAAAATGAAATGTTAAATATTAAAGGAAAGAACAAAAAACTAAAAATGAGGTACACAGAATGAACGAGGCTGAGACACACGGTTTACTAGGCTGGTTTACGAGCCATATGGACTGCACGAATGTGACAGCACCCAAAACTGCTGACACCAGTCTCGCTTTCAACGGGAAACTTCAATATCTATCTGACATGAATCCGAACGGCACCGTGCTGTGGTCTCGTCACATGCACAGCCATCGCTGCAAGCAGCACCACCTCATCCAGTATGATGCCAAATGAAGCGATAGCATGTTTATAGTTGGTCGCACACTCCGTGACGATCATGCTAATGTATTCTGCTGGCCCCTTTAAAAATCACGGCACTGGCTACATGGGGCCCTGTGAATGGTTTGAATCAATGTTTGGCACTACACCCTCAACCCATTCACACTAACGTGTGAGTGGTTTAGGGCACGGTGCCCCTCAATCAGCCCGCACCCGTTAGTGCGGGAGCGGGCTGATTGATGAGAAGGCTGCTAATGAATACGGCTACACTCTTCTAATTCTAATTGGCACTCCTACAATAATAATAAAAATTGCATTTCTGGAGCGATTTTCACCCGAGGGTCATAAAGTGCTGCACAGAGCTGCTGCGGCGAGAATGGCACGTCAACAGTAGGGAGGACAGATTGTGCCTCGGCCATTCATCTCAGACCATCCCACCTGGATCTTTCCCGTGACTTGTCAGCGAGACACTTCGCGTGGCCTTAAGCGCACCTGGCCTGGCACAGGCGCCGTGGGGACGTCACCACCACTAGGTGGCAGACGCCGGTTGTTCTATTCGGGTGATTACATTGGATGGCGTGTGGCCGTCGAGAGACTACGGTAGCAGAAGCGGCCCGCGTAGGTGTCGCGCGCTGCATGTTGGTCCTGCCAGCCCTATCATCCATAACTCCGACTATCCGTGGGTCCAAGTCGATCCACAAACTGCTGCCACTAAATCTCGCGATCCTACTATTCAGACATCCATCCAGCGCCCTGCGCACGACCCGGATCGTAAATGGTCTCATTTTTGTAAGCAGCTGTGTAAACAAAAATATTTAAAAAATTTCTCTCCATAGTTGTTCTTTTAGGATAGCCAAAACACAGCTATACAGAACAATTCTCACACATTGAGATGTGAAAACCTACATCAATACAAATATCTTTTGGCTCAAGCGACGTAATTATTCATCAATTAACATTGATCCTGAAGCTGAACACTACGTGCATCAAGCAAAGTTTGCGACAGATGTGTTCTCAGATGGAATAAGAGGGAGATGAGCGCCTCCTCGATGCTCACGTGAGCAGGAGATCACCGAGTGAATTACCATCAATATTTGCAGCCTCTGCTGGCGAAGCTCCGCGTCCGCCATTCTCGCAGGCCAAGGCTTCGGGCTGCTCGCAAAGGTCGCGTCTTCTCCCCAGAAGAATCGCTGGGCTTCACTGATATCGCACCGTCTCCCAGATGCTCAGCCACTGCGCTTCCTGCCGTCCCAAAGCCTCTGATGGTTGGGAAAGTCACGCGAGTTGTCAATGTTCAGTCTATAATCCTGGAACGATAAAGCACAATACGTTGAGGGCCCAGAATTATACCGATAATGTACTGAGGAATGCATCACTTGGTCTCAGGCCCAACGTCTTCCATGAGAGGTTAGCTCCACGTGAGAAAAAAAAGAGAGAGCACTGAGAAAACCTACATCGAACAAGAGAGGAGATGCTCAACACCACCATCTCCCCGGCTTGTGAGAGGTGGTCTCTATGTGGAGTCACATAAATGCGTTTATCGACAATCGAGCAAAACAATGAGCACCCTTCCTTGGTGATATATTCTGTGCTCCGTCCATGTAACCAGGAGAGGTGTTCGCTCGTGATTCCACAGAGAATCAGAGAAGTACGTGGAGCAGGGAATCAATGCATCCTCTCTAGCGACACATCGTTAGAAAGGCCGACATCGAACAGCACTACTGCAAAAACTTGAGCCTCACTGAGGACCTGACTCGTCAGACAACGCACTCAACCACCCGGACATCACGCTGCTCTGCACATTTACGCAAGTCATCATGGGTACTCGGAATACGGGTGATGTATAAATACGTGTAAAGTGTACTCGTGCTGCAAGCGGTTGTTCCACATTCTGCTGCGGTGATGCTCGACATTTGAGAACATGCCGTCTCACGTTGTTGTAAAACACTCTCCCTGTTTTTGACGGAGGCATTTGGTGGTGCGAGACCATTGCTCTGCACGGTCGATGGACGCAGATATGGTGATAAGAGTATGTAAGGGGCCCTGCGTGTTTCTCGTTAAGCCGCTTCCACTGTGCGTGAACCTTCAACATATCAGCCAAAAATAAACTTGATGTTATAAAGGCCTATCCTATGCTAATCCATGCAAGATTACCAGTAGCATTCATATGAGCGTGCTTATTAGTGTTTGGGGAAACACGCTGTCTGAGCTACAGTTACGGCTGAAACAACAGGGCAGATTTCTCAAATCCCTCCAGTTGCCTCTGTCCATTAACAGTATAACCAGGTAGGTCATACGCAGTCGGCCGACATATCGTGTGTGGTGGGGTAAAATGTGGGTACATTCACGAAACATCGTCACAGGAAAAAAATGCCCAAATATCCCTGTTTTTTATGCGGTTTTGATCGCTCATGCAGTAAGAGATGATGTCGTAGTTGTTACTGATTTGCCATTCTCTACACAGCTCTGTCCAGCGCTTTGTGACCCTCGGGTGAAAAGCGCTCTAGAAGTGTAATTATTATTGTAATCGGGAACCCTTGGGACCAATGGAGTGCCGGATCGACAAAGTGCCCAACTATTGGAGTTTACGCTTATAATATACCCTTCCTAGATCGCCTATAAATATTGCACATATCTCTACATAATGTAAATATATGTCAATGTTATAAAGATATATAATTGATACAAATATGAAGTAAACGACTAATAATCTACCGTATAATCTATAGTATAAGGCACGTATATATTATACACCATAATAGTCACTTAGGTTAGATAAGTTACAAGGCTAAATCGCTTAAAACTATGAAATGCTGTAATTGCACAACACTACCTATTATCATCTACACTACACTATACACTACCAAACATGAAACACTATACCATACACAATTATACATTATACACTACACTATACACTACTATATATGATACACTACACTACAGGCTGCTATACATTTTGTTGGTTCTATACATTGTTATGTTCGGACGTTTGTTGTGCTGCTGGAATTTCGTATTTAGAGTTTGCAAGCTCTATGATGAAATAATAAATGTCTATTGAGCTATGCTTGAGCTATATATGATACACTACACCATACACTACTATACACGATACGCTGCTCTAATTGTTATCTTCCCGATGCCGTGCGGCACTCAGCTCCACGATTGGTTCCTATTTGCCACTTGCCGGACAATCGAGCTTTCCAGACTAAAAATTGCTAGAGTAATTGACTTTTACTGTATACATCATATTGCTTTGTGAGCCAGGCTTCCCTTGGAGAGGAGACGTCTAGTCTCACCTGAGCCTTCACGTATTTTAAATAAAAAGCTAAGTTCCAGTAATGTACCAATTATTCATGTAGTGTCTCTCAAGGTTGGCTCTGCTCTGGACTCCGTTCAGAAGGCTGAGCCGGTACCATCGTGAACCTGAGTTGGAATCCAGGCAGCTCCCTGAGAAGGAGCAGGGCCCTCAAGTGTAGCAGTCACCAGTGACAAATGCCGCATTACAATAAAGTTGGATTTACATTCCACATGATTAGATATGTTTGTTGTTTGGAGAAACGGTGTTGATAGTTTTATGATCTGCGATGTCTAAACAGTACAAAGAACAATCTCATTAAAAAAAACGTAACCTTTTGAATATTATTTTCTAAAAGTAAAATCTGTGCATTGAGTTGGTTAGGCCGTGAGTGGTCATTGGCACCTGAGGAGCACGATCCCACGCACTGGGTGACAACGCCGTCTACTTTCCATGGGAAATACGCTCTATCGTGCTTCTTCACATGACAAACTTCCTGGACAATCGCACAAGCTTCCTGCAGGAGGTCACAAACATCGGCGCGTATCCTGGAGACGCAGTGAACCCTTCTCCCTGAGCTTCCCAGCTCTCACGCCACCGACAGCGGCGGACACTGTCCACGTCGCCACGCTCTCCAAACGAGGCCCGGTTTCATGTGGGAACCAAGATGACTCTCCCCCTCAATCACAGGTCTACCACATCCACCTCAAGTCCAGGTGTTACAAATTTTCAACATAAGCTGCTGCTGTGCATTCAATAACACTTGACATTATGAAAAACAAGTTCACTGCATTTAAGTTAATTTTTAAATCAGATCTCATCATCATCGCAGGATCTGAGGTGGTAATTATATAAATATATACATTCTATCAGCTAAAAGCTGAGACACGCAATGTGCTGTGGTTGCAAACCACAGCACATTGTTGCAATTGTCATTATATTATTATCATCTCTCATCTCATCTCATTATCTGAAACCGCTTAATCCTATATAGGGTCACGGTGAGCCGGAGCCTATCCCGGAAACACAGGGCGTAAGGCAGGAATACACCCGACGACGGGACGCTAGTCCATCGCCGGGCATTGCGGGACAATTTTAGTCTGCGAGCCAATCAACCTATCCAGGAGCATGCTTTTGGACTGTGGGAGGAAACCGGAGTACCCGGCGAAAACCCACGCGGACACGGGGAGAGCATGCAAACTCCACACAGAAAGGCACCCGAGCCGAGAGATTCGAACCCGGGACCTTCTTGCTGTGAGGCGTCAGCGCTAACCACTGGGCCACCGCGCCGCCCTATATTCTTATCATTACAACGCTTATTTACCCAGCAAAGCTTTATCTACTGTATAACTCTGCTTCATGAAGTAGTGGGAAATATTGCCATATGTAATCACAATTGCCTTAATGTAATTTCGCTAGCATTACGATGTCTGATCAATAGCAGACACACTGTGCAGGTTGTTATCTGTGTTTGGAAACTCAAGAGTGAAGGATCGCAAAAAATGCAAACAAAATGGGACCGGCATCGCTCTCGTTTAGCTGAAGCTATAGCAACCATGAGCTGGTTGGTATTTAACACGCAGATACTTCGGTGAGGCACAGAGCCAGCCAAGTAGTTACTGGGCCAGCCAAGTAGAGGCAAGCCGGTAACGACCCAAGCAGACACTGAATCTGCACGCTTGAAGGCCCGATCTATGGTAATGCGATTTAACACTAGAGGTGTAATGATGCTTCACCCCGTGAATTCATGTTGAGCCGTAAGCTCACCTTGTACTGATCGTACCGTGTAAGAATGTACGTTTGCAATGTGTTTGCTGCAACACAGTGGTCTCTCCAACCTGTTGATCTCGATCGACAGGTTGAAGACCACTGCATTACAGGTCGATCCCAGAGTCTTGGAAACTCTTAACATATTAAACAAACATAACATTCAAAAAAATATATAATGGGACAGTGGGAAACGCCATGGGTCACAAATGCAAGCTGCTGGAAGTAGTGTGCAGCAAGCACAGATAGTTTACAGCAAACACAGATAACGTGCAGCAAGCACAGATAACGTGCAGCAAGTACAGATAACGTGCAGCAAGTACAGATAACGTGCAGCAAGTACAGATAACGTGCAGCAAGTACAGATAACGTGCAAGCACAGATAACGTGTAGCAAGCACAGATAACGCGCAGCAAGCACAGGTGTCACACTAGGAATAGATGAGCGTTATGCATAGCGTACATTATTTGGGTTTCAGTAAAGTAGAATTTTTAAGGGTGGCGCTTGTGTTGTTTTTACATTCTAAAAGTGATCTTGACTTTTAAATTGAGACCACTAGTGTTTTGGGCTTACAGGACTGTTACATTCAACAAGATGTAAAATATAAATAGTCTCATCTCATCTCATCTGAAACCGCTTAATCCTATATA
>JAZEWT010000019.1:620025-640444 GCA_036362905.1 Mordacia mordax | reverse complement strand
ACTCGAGCCGAGATTCGAACCCGGGACCTTCTTGCTGTGAGGCGTCAGCGCTAACCACTGGGCCACCGCGCCGCCCTAAAATATAAATTGTTTATATTTCATTTGCGATCCTTATTTACGCCGATCCATCACCGCCAGGGATAGGAGAGCAGAGCAGGCCTAGGACGGGATTTTCGTGTCAATTACAGATTTGATTTTGCCTCAGGAAACCGAAAAGACTAACATGGATATGAAGAGCAATTTTATTTTACCTGCAGTGCACAATAATTTTCTTTAAACTTCACATTTGTGCAGAATCCCCTGCTTATGAGGGTAGCTTGTGAGCAAACGATTTTGAAAACCACTCCTCAGTGTTTATAAGCCGCTTAATTTGTGTGCCCTGCCCTCAAGAACTTGGTGGAAGTTCCCGGGCGGACGACCTCTGGCACCACCGCTCATTAAATCCGCAGCGTTTATCGGACTCCAGTCGCGCAGCTGCACCGCGTAAACGCACACGACAGCCCACAATGTAATCCTCCATATGCGGAATGCTCGCGTGCAATGCAGCAACGCCGTACGGAGCCTGGGTCGGCTGTGCTCCAGTGCCCTCTCGCACGCGGCCATCGCCACGCATGCCGAGTCAGTAAACATCGGCAGCTCAGCATTCCCACATGAGGAGCAGGCTCCCTCCTCCACCCGCTGTCCCCGCTGGCGAGCGGGAGCCACGTGGCGGCGCGGCGCCACGCCTCATCGTCGGGGCTCGAGGCCCAAATATCGGCCAGAAAAATACTTAAATAAAATACCCATGCCTTCGTTTCTCTCAGCTCTAGGCGGGGCTCCAGCGGGCCTCCTGGGTTATGATGCAACGCAACAAGACGGCTAAACAACAACAGCGTTAAAAGGCAATCGTCATCCTCTGTGTGTCTCCATGTGAGCGCTCCACGAGTAAAGTGGGTGACGGGATGGTGGCCGAGCTTGGAACAGGTACGTCGGCCACGTGGGATTCGCTGGCTCGGCCACAGCCCTGGTGCTGCTATGGGTACTTTTGCCAGTGTAGATATGTAAAAAATAGAACATGTTCTTACCATTTCTGGCAATTATACAGGTGTCAAGATGTTAAAAACACTAGACACTTTGTGAAAGGTGTCTATTTTGCGATTTTAGATCTTAACACCGGTATAATTGCCAGAAATGGTAAAAACCTTTTCCATTTGAGAAGTTTTGGGCAGTGACCTTTATATCTCCGTGCAGCGCTTTGTGACCCTCGGGTGAAAAGCGCTATAGAAGTGCAATTATTATTATTACTTTTACAGCCCTGATGCTGTCCAGAGTAGGGTTTGGCCCTGCTCCCCAATACCTCTAACCTCTATCTTCGAGGGTGAAGGTCAGGGAGCTATTTAACAACGTTTCTATCAGAATAACGTGCAACACGGCCAGTGGACAGGTTAGGTTTAATTAATCTTGTCCAGGAGGAGAGAACCTTTTCTCTCCCGAGGGCTTTGTTGGGCCACACATTAAGACACCCAGCTCAGTCACTTGTCACTTAACGATGGTCTTGCAGTGACAAAACATCAACACTCTCATCGATAAAACGGCCTTAAAAGCAAAGAGTTATTGATGGGCGTGATTACTTGGTGTTATTTATGTTAGTGCACCACTGACAACGTGGTATCACTACATAAATTATGTAACCTTGTGGTGACAATTGACTAGTATGCGCACTGGAGTGAGGAGCAGTGTTATTAGATTGTTTTTTACTCCCCTTTAGCCCCCAATTAGTGCGGCCATTAGGCTTGCAGTGACCGTATCGCGTGCGAGATGTGAAGCAGTTGGCAGCCCCCTGAGGCTAAGGGTCGTATGAAGTGAAGCAGTGGGTTGCATCTAGCCCCCTAAAATGAAGGAACAGCCCTGTAATTGCCCGCTCACACCGCTGCTGGAAGAAAGGGGCACCTACAAGAGTGAACGCTGAAACAGAGGTCCTCAACCCTTTGCATCTCAAGGCCCGCTTGGTCCATTTGTGTCTTGTCTGCACGGGCCACCAGGGGGCGCTCACAGCCACTGATCGGGTCGCAACCCATAGGTTGAGAATGGCGGCTATAGAGGATGTCTGGTCTACTCTTCCAGCCTGAGAAGAGGTATTGAAAGAGGTGGCTGTACCCACACTTTATCCTGCCACAGTAGTGAACCCATTCGCACTGCTGGGTGGACAGCAGCGGACGATGAAATCCTACTGCTGATATAAGCATCGCTGCTGATATAAGCATGTGCTGACAGTTGCGTCACGATGGCGGCTCGTCGCTCGGGCCCGGTCCCGCGCCGCAGTTTCCTTGTGGCGCTGAACGAGAGACGTCACCGCGTGGGCATCTCACTTTCACGCTGACCCCGCAACATCACGGTTGCTTCCAGGGTCGGTGTGGACCTAAGAGTGCGGACCTGGCGGCCGGCGTCAGCTGCGCGGCGTTGCCGTGGTAATGTGATCGTCTGGTGCCAGCACTGGGCCGACACCAATTTCATTGCCATGGAAATGAGATGTCAAGAGCCCCGAATCTGGCTCCTCCAAAGTCACGGCACCGAGAGGCTCTGGAGTCGCTGAGGGGCTGAACTCCACGTGGTCCTGTGCGATGCTGCACGGTGCTGTGCGGTGCTGCGTGGTCGGAGGTTACGGCTAAGCGGCCCCACCACTCGAGATATAACAGCGAGAGGGCCGCACTGGAACCCAGCTGCGCAAACAATGGAACAGGAAATCCCACCCAGCGCTGTCCCTCAGCCTTCCTACGAAACGCAGCCATTCTCACGGCGGATTTCCGGTCTTCTCTCAACTGTTGCTTCAGCGTTCAAAATATTCGTGAATTTTTCAGTGTTTGTGCCAACAAACAATAACATCATTGTGATTTTGTTCACATAAAAGCTGTACTCGTCATTGGCGAGGCGCTCTTGTTCAGTTTCGTGCAACATAATATTTCTCAGGACAATTTTACGAAATGTTTTATCAGAGAAAAAAAACACCACGCACAGTTAATTAAATGCCTGATATCAAATTAACAACGATTGTTCACATTTTGCCATAGTGTTTTTGAGTAACCTGCCCAGAAGTGGCAATGGACATAGCGCACACAGGTTCGTCTAAAGTATCCGCTCAATTTAGCTCTCTGAGGTGTGTAATCGCAGTGTACCGCAAGGTGTTTGTAATTATTTCCTCAATTAGGAAGAATCACGTGGAGCGAAAAATTGCACACCACGCTGAACATCACAGGGTGCGACCCGGAAATGTGACGGAGCACTGCGTACATGACCACCACGTGCACGGCAAGGTGGTGCAGCGGTAACATCTGTGATTCCTAGCATACAGAAGGTCCTGCCCGAGACAGTTCCTTCTCGCCTTTCTCTGACGGTTGTGTACTCTCCCCCTGTTCTGCGTGGGATTTTTCTAGGTCCCCCAGTTTACTCACACAACAAAAAGTAACCCCCCCCTCTCATTCATTCATTGGGCGATACGATAATCATATATAGGACGCAGTGTTTGGCAAATGTAGGTGCCTGATAACGGTGTGGCCTCCTTCCCCCTTCCCGCATCTCTGCGGTTTCCTAATAGTTTCGAGTAGTTCTCTCCATTTTTGACAGGAATACATACGGTGGAGCATCACAAATAGCAATTACTCTTAGTATCCACCTGATGTGTCACAGTCCCCAACTATAACCTCATGCCTTCGGACTGTACTTAACTCGGGCCTCGCAGCCTGTCTCCGAGGGTCGTTCCGCGACACCAGCGGAACCCTTCCTTCACGTGTCGACATGTACCATTAACGTTCGAATGGGAGGAAGCCTCGGTACTCCTAGTCAAGTAACGTGCCTGGACGGGGGGCTCCCGGGTCACCCCCCCCTCCCCGCTGAAGGTAAGGTGTAGCCGCCCCTTTAGGTCTTATCACGGAATACGAAAGTTTCTGTATTGTTTTGTGATTTCCGTCCGAT
The DNA here is from genome assembly GCA_036362905.1 of Mordacia mordax. Lineage (NCBI taxonomy): Eukaryota > Metazoa > Chordata > Hyperoartia > Petromyzontiformes > Petromyzontidae > Mordacia > Mordacia mordax. The sequence goes on along the minus strand of JAZEWT010000019.1, from coordinate 636,496 downwards.
CCCATTGCTACGTGTAGTTGTGAGAATTGTTCTTCTACTGACCGTAGAGTGAGCCGAAACTAAAATAGTGTTGAATGCTTGCACTAATGATCATTTCATTTCTTTGGTTATGTCAGGTGGTAGAGGCGTCTCCAGCACACGAGTTTGGTCAAACCTATACACGTTACAATCTCGAATTCAATTATGAATTAGTTAAGGAACACATTCTTGTAGTCAAGCACAGCAAATGTTGGTACAGTACAGCCTTGACTCACATCCACAGGGAGTGAGAGATAAAGCGTAGCGGCATCGTTACTCATGCGGTTTAAACATTTATTTAGACTTTGTTTGACGTGCCTCGTGCCATGCCCCGCACCAGCGTTTGCCAAGCCACGCGACGGGTCTCGCTCCACCAGTCTCCCTTGCATGACGCACTGCCGAGGAAGCTAATGGTGACCTTACGGCATTTGTGTGTTCTTTATTATTTTTGTTACGCATCAAGGATCCCAGAGGATGAGCGTTAAGCAGGAGAACCCGCCAGGTCGTGGCTTCGTCGCTAAGAGAGTCGGCATTGTTGGTTTCACCTCGCGCCCTACTTTGCGTCGTGTGCGCGGGTTCCATCAACACAAGCGTGGCGGCCGGACGCCTCCCTCGTGGGACTGCGCCGTTCAGACCTTCCCCCAGGCATTCTATTGCGTATTACAAAGTGGCCCACAATGCATATTGAGGAAGCGTGAGGCAACCACGCAAATAAACTCTTCTGCTACTGTGCAGGATTATACGTCACGTATAAATAGACGGTCTGTTCGTGCAAAACCAATAGATTTGTTTATCGCGTCAAACTGTGCGTACGGTCAGCCATTGTTTAATGTTTTGCGTTGGCGAGCCACAGCCAGTGAAACAATGTCATTGGGAAGGCTTCTCGGCTGGTGAAGAGAGACTTTTATATTCCGCAAGATTTTGCACTTCATTGGAAGGCTCGTTTACATGGTCGCAGTGGTGGCCTTGTTTCTTCACTGTGTTACTGTTGACATCCGTCCGATTCGTCGTTGACCTTCCATTCATTCGAGCATATGTCTCTAGATTGGAGGTCGGCTCGACTTGTGAAGTTGGTGCTGCCCCACGCTCACCTAGAATCTCTACTTCATTTGTCAATGAATTGTCCGAGCTGCTTTCTAAGCTGTGCTCCTGTTCTGAGAGGATTCTGATGCTTGGCGATTTCAACATTCATGTTGACTCTTCAAAGAGATCCCTTGCAAGGGATCTCGTGGCCACTGTAAACTCATTTGGCTTCAGTCAATATGTGACGTCTGCCACTCACAGATGTGGCCATAATCTGGATCTGGTTTCCTCAAGGGCATACCTGAAACCAGCATGTCCGTCACTGATCCTGATCTGTCTGATCACTCCGCCCTGTGGTACTGCTACGCATTTCCATCACAAAGCCCAAAGATACAATTCAAAGCCTTCTCTGGAACTCTCTTTCATTGGAAAATCAGTCAGCTGAGTTCCTGGTTATCTCTAAATCCCGTCTCAAGAGTCACTTTTTCCATACTGCCTGGAAGTCCTCTGGCCAGAACTATTGATGCTGCTCACTGCTGTGTGCTAAGGATGGTGGTGCGCTGTTAATCTGTGCCTGCTCAGGAACACGTCTTCCTTTATTTGTTTTAACAATTTTATTCGCTCTTTTACGTCCTTTATTTCTTTATAGTCGTTATTTTACTTAATCTCTTCTGATGTTGTTGTTGACATGCCACTGTCTTCACAGCTCTGTGCAGTGCTTTGTAACCCTCAGGTGCTCGGGTGAAAGGCACTTTAGAAATGCAAATATTATAATTCATGCAGGGCGGCGCGGTGGCCCAGTGGTTAGCGCTGATGCCTCACAGCAAGGTCCCGGGTTCGAATCTCTCGGCTCGGGTGCCTTTCTGTGTGGAGTTTGCATGCTCTCCCCGTGTCCGCGTGGGTTTTCGCCGGGTACTCCGGTTTCCTCCCACAGTCCAAAAGCATGCTCCTGGATAGGTTGATTGGCTCGCAGACTAAAATTGTCCCGCAATGCCCGGCGATGGACCGGCGTCCCGTCGTCGGGTGTATTCCTGCATTACGCCCTATGTTTCCGGGATAGGCTCCGGCTTCACCGTGACCCTATATAGGATTAAGCGGTTTCAGATAATGAGATGAGATGAGAAAATTGAACAAAGATTAATATGGCAACTATATGCATTGATGTTACAGGAGACTACCATAATTTAAAAAAAGATATTGTTGTTGATTTATCGTTCATATGTCGTTGTTTTGCTGACATGCCGTTTTCTCCATAGCTTTGTAGAGCACTTTGCGACCCTTTGGAGAAAAGCACTCGAAGTGCAATTACTATTATAACACATGACACACGTCTGCGTGTGTGTTAATGAACCACTAATATTTGCCTGGGGTTCTCAACGTAGTACAGAAGAGTAAAAAAATATATCTGTATTTGATGGCCCATGAACATTGCAAGGTTAAAGTGTGAACATAGCTTAACACTACCATCACCTGTTCTTCTTCACGACGCAGCCTTGTCCACCCGAAACGTCTCTGACTTTTTCTGCACACAATCGATTTGTCAAGAAGGGCCGCGTGCAGGATGGGTAGGGGCCAGTTTTCGTGACGGGCAGTTGGGTGGTCGCCACGAGTCCAGTGGCTGGTGGCACATTGTCAGGGCAGATGCCCCAGGTTGCGTGTTTGTACTGCGGTGCGGCAGACGAGGGTTCTGGTGGCGGGTGGAACGCTCCGGTGATGGAGTGCGGTCATCTATTGAGCGCTCCAGTCCATCCAGTTGAGGACTGTTATTGTGAATAATGTGATACGCTCTTTCATCACTCCATTATTCAATGGTGGTCCAGGTGAAAGAAAGCCTCCGGTACTTTTGCAATATTTGCGGAGCCTGCTCAGCCACAAAAGGCATTTATGCAGCAAGGCAATACCAATAACGCATCTGTGTTTGCCCACGTTTGGTGATGGTCAAACACTTTGAACAGAGCAAAGCCGTTCCTCAGTTGGATAGTCAAGAAGCAGCAGGCCCTTGAGAAAGTCACTTAAGGAATTCAATATCCATCAATATTTATCCAAAGAATATTTTTGAAAACATTTCATGTAATCTATAATAACTGATATTTATATGGATAATTTGAAATGAATATATTTTGCGGTTACATTATTTCATCTCATCTGTACAGTGTCGCGGTGAGCCGGAGCCTATCTCGGTAGACACAGGGCGCAAGGCAGAGATATACCCACGATGGGACGCCAGTCCATCACTGAGCATTGCGGGCAATTTAGTCTGCAAGCCAATTAACCGATGCAGCAGCATGTTTTTTGGACTGTGAGAGGAAAACAGAGAACGTGCAAACTCCACACAGAAAGGCAGCCGAGCCGAGATTCGAACCCGGGACTTCTTGCTGGGGTGGCGCGGTGGCCCAGTGGTTAGCGCTGTCGCCTCACATCAAGAAGGTCCCGGGTTCGAATCTCTCGGCTCGGGTGCCTTTCTGTGTGGAGTTTGCATGCTCTCCCCGTGTCCGCGTGGGTTTTCGTCGGGCACTCCGGTTTCCTCCCACAGTCCAAAAAGCATGCTGCCTACATAGGTTGATTGGCTCGCAGGCTAAATTGCCCCGCAGTCCCCGGCGATGGACTGGCGTCCCATCGTCGGTATATCCTTGCCTTGCGCCCTGTGTCTGCCGGGATAGGCTCCGGCTTCACCGTGACCCTGTATAGGACTAAGCGGTTTCAGACAATGAGATGAGATGAGACTTCTTGCTGTGAGTCGACAGCGCTACCCACTGGGCCACCGCGCCGCCAGGTTACATAATCCCACTATGTTAATCAATCACTGCATTAACTAGCGCGGCTAAGAGAGAGAAATGTAAACTGGCAGTTGGGTCCTGGAAGGAATCTTTCAAAGCCTCAGCATCAGTCTGCAGGGAAATTGCCGATTGGTGATGGCAAGAGGTAGACTGAGGCTCTCTCGTTATTTTGGCTTCAGTAGTTTCATTACCCGAGTGCAAGAGTCCCAGGGCACACACATTAATCAGTGTAGTTCTGCATACATATAACGTGGCGACACGCCATTCAATCTTTCAGAGAGCTTTTTTCTTAACAATGTCTGGGTTTCCAATTCACTTTTTGTGCATAGACAAATATGTCAAAGTGATGTCCTGTTCACTGAAGGTGGTGCTCATCTGCCCTTTAAAACCCTGAGCCAGTGGTGAAAATTCCACATTCCTATGGTGGAGGCGACCATCCATAGCACAATCGCTGCTGACTTTTCCCACAAAGCGGTATGCAATTTATATACCCCAGAGGGATGGAGGGCTGATTGCATTACAACATAAAAAGGTAGAGTAGGTCAGTCAAGCAATGTGTTTTGTCGTATATACCTAACGGGGAACTCAAATATATTTTCGGAGATAAACACAGCCGTGAAACGAGGCAAGCCTTCTCTACTCTGCGCGTGACACCGAGAAGAAATATAATTTCTTGTTTTCTGACCGCCACTGCAAAAATCCGCTGTGACCTTGGGCAAGTCGCAGAGAAATGGCCGAGAGTCAAAATTGCGAAACGATGTGAGCTCTGGCACAAAACTGTTTACGTACCAACAACATTGACATAATTGTGGACATTCCACAAGCGAGTTTTGAGTTGAGCACTTATTTTCAGTCCGGCCCCACACCGCAACTTTTTCCTCTGCAGCTCCTGCACAGGCGATGAATGTGCACGAGTGTTATTACAAACACCTTGCTACTTTTAAAAATAGTGACGGAGCGAAAATATGTTCTGCATTTCATGAATTCGGAAGAAAATGCCGTACAATGTCCGTAACGTTTGTGAATGTTTAAATGAAATTTTAAACATGAACCACAGCATAAAGTAGGTTAAACACACAGTTTGTCATAGTTAAAATCGCCACATAGTGGGGTTCCGGTCGGTCCTTGAGCACAGAAACTGCCGAGTATAAACGTCTGTGATGCTGACTGCACGCACATAATATTCATATCGGTTTAAAAACTCGGCCTAAAACAAATGTTGACTGCATTGTAACCTGTAACCTACGCACAGTGCCGCCCTGCGTTTACATTACGCACTGTACTTGGCCACTGTTGCGTTTGCAGCAAGGACAGAGACGATTGTGGGGAAGTATGTTTGTTGAGTTTGTACCCGGTGCTGTCCATCGCTGTCAGAGAAGACGGCGAAGGTAGTTGGAGCTAATCAGAGCGCCACGCATTTAATTAAGCCGCCCTTAGCTGACGTGAGGGAGACACCGCAGTAAAATTAATGTGTGGTGAGAACATGGTGGCTGAGCCAGAGTTTAGATTAAAAACACAAGACAGAGGCGCATTGTCATTAAATATATTTTCTTTTCATTTAGAGTCTACGAATGAATAATAACACATGACAAACATACGCCAGAAGTTTACTTATCAGTACTACGGTGTTAAGAACCGTGGATACTTGCTAAAAAAAATGGGACTCCATTCTGCACCAGACATCAAATCTCCGCACATCAAAGCAAAACATCCTGGATTTGATTCCCGATTCAGGTGCCTTTTTGTATTAAGTTTGTATTTTCTTCCCTGCTGTGCATGGGTTTCCTCCAGATTCTCCGGTTTCGTCCCACAGCGAAACAAATATATATAAACTAACTGGAATTGGCCAAATATCCCATTGCCGAACTCTTATTTGGAAATTACTCAATTGGTGAGGAGTGCGGTGAGCTTGACAGGCAGACTGTGATGCTCACCCCTCACTCCTCCCCCACAGTCTGCCTCCCGTGTTCAACTCATTCCTCACCTCCCTTCAGAAGGAAGTTGTCATGCACACACACACCACCTACGAATATGTCGATCGTTAAATACGGACACGTGGCTCTTGGGGTGAAGTGATGACACGAGCGTTGGGAGCGAGGATTTAAACTATCATGCTATTTACCTGGCGCTGAGATTCAAAACAAACGTTATCGCAATGCAACTGCTGCTAGTACTCATAGGATGGCAATTACTTTGTGCGTGTGACTGCGTCCCTATGGTTACCTGCGTATGATTATGCGCATATGACTATGTATGCATACAGTGAAACTACTTACATTAATACATTGTAATGATGTAAGTTTTCACGGCTCGATGCATGATGATTGCTTCGAAAAGCTGCTCTCTCGGGACAGCCGCGTCGATGGCTCTCTCTCCTCTCCTCGCGTTTTGCCTCACACATTAGAGGCATCTAACGTGTGAGCAATCATCATTAATACATTACTAATTCTTTTCCGAGAGATTCAGAAATGTCACATATGTATCCTCATTGCATTAATATATGTACAGTTTAGCTTTCCAATGTACTATTTATATGAATGTTGTATATTGGAAGAGTCCTCTCCGGAAATTTTTAGTTGAAATAAAAACAATGAAGCCTTTTTTCATGGCAAGATGTATTGGCTTCTGAGGCAGCATCTCCCAGTCGTGCACAGCGGCGCACTGAGTGAATAAACAAAGTTGAAACGCAGAGAACGGAGACTTATTCAAGTGACAATAAAAGCTACACGTGACGGATTCTATCCACTCACAGTTCCGTGTAATCAGAGAGAAAGAGAGAGCTGAGCCATCACAACGCCGAATGAAAACCGGTGTGATCTCGCTTGGGCTCCTCAACATTCTTCCTGTGGTTTTGTTTTTAAAAAACAAATCAGTCAGCATTTTCCCCATGATGCGAGAGCTTGATATGATTGGCTCCATCAGGTGGTGGCGGGTTTTAGATTTTGATACCTTTCCAAAGATGTTCTTTGAGGATAGCCGTGTCAAGCCCTTCCTCCTCTTCTCTCTGCAATGTTTTGCCTTCAGAAACCTAGATGATGCCTCCAACGTGGTAGGTTAAACGTCGCGAAAAATATGGGAGTGCTCGATACGGCTATCCTGAAAGAACAGCTTTGGTAAACAGTCATCATGAATCGAGCCGTGAAAACCTACATCGGTTTTAGCATTTTTTTTGTGACATCACTTCACGATCTAACTCAAATAATGAAAAATCAAGGCGAAAGAATAATTCTGATGCGCGAGTAAGGTATCTTCCACATGAATCACAACACATCAGCAGGGGTCTTAAAAGACAAAATCATGTTTTGAAAAAAAGCATTAAAATTATTGCAATAACTTGCATTGTTTCTCACATTCCTCAGAGAGCAGTGACAGCCCGATTGCAAAATAATGCGGCAGCGCTCCCAATATCAGTCCTGCGCGTCACTCACAAACAGCAGTCATGACAAACGACGTGCCCATCAAGATACATTAACGCGTGGAGTTGTGGTAAGGTTATATACATCTCATGTTGCAATTGCTGTGGCTTTCAGTGTCGGTTTTCGTGATTCTTGGGCATCATGAAAAAATACCAATGATGAGGCCTCTCTCACTGAATAAAAATCACTGACAAGAACGTCGCTCGGCCAAGTGGCGAGCCATTGCCCTACCCTCCATCCTCACATGCCATTGCTTGGGTTGCCCCATAGTTCAGACAATTAGTGGTGGCTTTGCACGTGACTATAATCCAGCACTGTGGATGCAGCGAGGGTTGGTGGATCACCACATGATGTCATGAAACTTCCTTTCCGTGGGCATCGTTGAGTTTTCCCCTGCCTCACCAGTGTTAGAGAGCAGGTTGAACTATTACCCATCTATCCCTTCTTTGCTGGATAGTGTTGCCCTCTCGCATGCGTGGGTTTTGTCCAGGTGCTCCGGTAATCTCCCACATGTATAAACCACTCATTATTTTGGTCACAAGATCTTAACGTATATAAAGGATCTTGGGCATGTTGGTGCCAGCTGGCCAGCTTCCAGCTTGTCAGTGGTTTTTTCAACACGTGCGAGCTGTAAGTTACATGAAGGGCACTGTGTTTAAGCATTAGAGCCAGGCCCCGAGGTAACCATCACCCCAACCTTGTGCTGTCCAACCACAGGCCCTCGGATACACGCTACACGTGCCCTTCTGCCCTTCCTTTATCTTACTTTCTTTCCTACAAAAGGTGTAGCACCTTCAGCATTCAAAGCATTTCCACGATTCAAATGACGATTCGTGGATTAACCGTAGCTATTTCAGCACCTCTGGAGTGCACGCGGGTCACATTAACCCATTGCTATGCGTGACTGAAATTCTCGCTGCCGGACAGCTTGAAGCAATGTCACATACGCACCACACACGTCAACCTCCCTCATCAGCTTGGTAAATTCGGGTACGTGCCAGCTTAGGACAAGGCTGCATCAAGTCCATTTAAACGTTACTGCACTGTATTTCCACTTCCTTGAAGTCACACCACCGTGACCTCAGTCACTCTAGCCAGAAAGACGTACACGTACATCCATCCTGCTCTCAGATGGCTATACAAAATCACCTTGACATTTATATCAGGTCATGTGCAACGTTGTACAGATCAAACTCTTAAACCATTCCACCCAGTCTCTCGATAATGTCCCAGGAGCATACGCGTACACTTGACACTCAAAAGGCAAATAAAAAAAACCGCTCGATCGACGGAGACTCTGTTCATCCAGAAGAGACCATGGATCACAGTGGCTCAATGCCCGTGTTACAAACACATGGAAGGGAGGCACCATCAGCCAGGAGTCGCCACTCCTCGTCTCCTGATCAATCATCTGGCTCATCCACCTCAATGGAACATTCAAGCTGTTTCTCCACATCAATCTCAGCCGCACACAGATCACAGCTACGTGTTTGGCGCTGTGTGTATGTGGTGTATGTACCATTCTGTGAGTACTGCAGTGACGCAACGCCATAGCGAGGCCCCGCGTCTCCGCGGCCATGGCGCTCAGCCAGAGCTGGAATGAGAGCTCCGACTCGTGGTGTTCCCGCACCGTGACTATTGCTGACGGTACTACTAATCAGTACTCGTTTAGTCACCCTCAGAGGGATGATGGCCTCGCACCCTGCCAAGCCTCGCCTGAGATTTAAGCTCACGTTCTTGCGCCGGTCATTCGAGGTCGTGGACAACATTTTACATCTTTATGTTGATCGTTTCAGCAAACCATGCGAATGTGAATCCTGCACTTCGACAATTGGTGGGAATTTGGCAGGACGTTTAAACATCTATGTACTCTCAAAAATATATCCCACTCATAAACAGGAAGCAAATGCAGACGTCTTGTTATATGTTGTCGAAATGAGCTAATGTGTGGCGGAGTAAATGAGTTGTTTGTTCATGCTACACGTGACCGAATCGATCTGAGCCGCTTTTATCAGTATATTGCAATAAAGACACCACACGTTGCAGCGCAGACACCACTCGTTACTCACAGACACCACACGTTACAGCGCAGACACCACACGTTACTCACAGACACCACACGTTACAGCGCAGACACCACACCTTACTCACAGACACCACACGTTACAGCGCAGACACCACTCGTTACTCACAGACACCGCACGTTACAGCGCAGACACCACACGTTACAGCGTAGACACCACTCGTTACTCACAGACACCACATGTTACAGCGCAGACACCACACGTTACAGCGCAGACACCATACATACGTTACAGCGCAGACACGACACAGTAAGCACACGTCAGCACACGCCAGCAGGAGCGGACATCAAAGAGAAACGACCACACGTTTAAGAGCTATTTACTCAACTGACTGTAAGAAAAACAGGTAAAACGTGTATCTGTATAAGCTTCCTTCCTCATGCAAACTCGCTTAATGATAATACTGAACAGTTACATTAGGGCAGAATTGAGGCTCACAAGCACGGGTGAAACTGGTGTAAAGTTGGTCCTTATGTTTACAACGAGTGGGACATCCACATCCCTGGGGTGGGTGAGCAGCACAGTGCTCCTCCGTACAGTGACTCTAAACGTGCAGAGCTCGTCCTGTCGCCGGGAGGAACGAGTTTACTCTGCTGGGGAGAGCTTCGAGTTCAGCTGGATGCTGGACTCCAGCATCCCTGGATGCTGGGACTGGCTAGATTTATTCGATAAACAGAGAAGTATTTCAGGGTAAGGCGTGTTGGCTTAAGTTGGCGAGGCTCTGAGTTACCCTCTAACGTGACCCAGCCCCAGGTCAGCCTCCCACACTCGACGTCCGTTCGACGTTCGTCATCATGACACGACACGTCTCCCTCACGCCTACAATTCTTCTTCCTCACACAGCAGGCGTCACCACGTAACCAACGCCTGGCCAGGTGCTTCTTGAAGGCACGTGAAGTATTGAACGAACGTTGACAATAGGTCACGAAACAGAACTAGGTGGCATGGACAGATTGAGGTGAGTGGCAGAGGCACCACCTGTGTTCCCTACTGACTTTTAGCCGCCGGGCGCTTCGCTCGTGGTTTTGAGAGTCCCTCTGCCCTCTCTTATTGTTAGAGGGCGACTCCCTCCAACTGCCCTGTAACGTCCATCGTAAACCTCCTTCACAGAGTCCGATCTTGACACCGCTCGTGTCAGTCATCGGCAAGTCTGATCAGCGTCACATCCTTCTGTACCACATCAGTCCATCTCTTCTCTAGCCCCTGCTGCGCCCGTTTCGCCCCATCTATTCGGCCGAACAGCAGCTCTTTGGAAGGGGAAAAGCCTCACAATGCTCACACACACTCGTCGTCTGTACACACGGTTCTCTAAACACCGCTATTTACTCAGTATCAGGGGACACCAGTTGAACATTAATGAATTCCCCTCGTCACTACGGTATGAACGCTTGCAGTTTAAGCGACACTATTCGGTGTCTATTTAGCGCGCCAGCCTAATGCGTTTTTGCTCAGACAAGGGAGAGCGTTGTACGGGCAGATTCACTGCCGCCAAGCCGGGCTCACGGATGCGTGTTGTGCCCAGCATCGAGCGATGCCAGGATAGAGTCGCGACTGTTCATTTTACACTGAGCGTACCTGGCTTTGCGGATCCTCTCAGCTGCCGGGATCCCCGCGTCCCACTCCCCGAGCGATCGGCGCGCAGCCGCTGGGGGCTGTGCCACGCAAGGCTCTCTTTGCGAAGCGCGGGCGCCGTGTGTGGGTGGTGCGGGGCGCTCAACCCAGGCGCGCAGACGGGCCCCCCCTGCCTCGCGTGCTGGGGGAGAGGGCGGTGGAGGGGATGGGCAGCTCAACTGCGTGAGTGGGTGGAGCGGGGAGGGAGGGAAGGGGCGATGTTGGAATCGAGTCAAGAAGCTGATAGTGGGGTGGGTGGGAGTGCGAGAGAGGGAACGGTGCGGGATGGATGGGGGAGGGGTGTTTCACAATGGCTGATTAGGTCTACACAAACTCCAAAACACTTCCCACTGCAAAAACAGCGGAGGTTCCATTACCTCACTGGTTGCCGCTGCTGCCCGACTATTGGAGGGTGCGATGCTGCCTCGAGCAGCTCTCCTCTGACCCCGCGCTTCCGAGCCAGCAAACTCCCCGCGTCCATGCGATAGCCGGGAGGGTTGCGCTGGATGCAATGTGGAAGTGATTTTGACGATGAATGTAGCAGCAGCAGTGTTTTGCATATTGCACCACAGCCTGCACACAGCATCGCACAGACCCAACCCCCAGAGCAGGCTCAGTAATCCGTCTCATATCCTGTACGGATAAATGAGAATACAATGCACGCGCTGCCCAATCACTCTCCAACATTCCTGTGTATCATTGACTGTAGACACTCGCCAAATCATCAGCAGAAGCTATGATCAATCCACTGTTGGATGATGGCCACCTCTAGTTGGCCAGCATCACCACTCACGATCCCGAAATGCGACTGCAGAGTTAAGGAATAGGGGAGGGGGGGCTTTTACTGTAGAGGGGGGACCAACGCCACGTGGGGGACGAGCAGAACAGTCTGCGGGGGTTTTNACTGTAGAGGGGGGACAAAGCCACGTGGGGTGACGTCGGTTAGAACTTGCTAGAAGGGGCCGCGGGGATATATAGGCCGGGGGTTGGAGGGGCGAAGAGAGTCTCCTGGGGGAACGAGAAGGAGGAAGGGTCACGGTGTAGAGCTCGTTGTGTGCCGCTACTCCCGGCCCCGTGCACTGCTGGTTTCAATAAAGCATGAAAAATCAAGAAGTCTCTGCTCATCCGTGGTCGCTGGCTGATCTATCGCGGAGTGAATGCTGATCCTCGCCGTGGTGTTGCCGCTGTAAGCCGTCAAAAGCCCGCAGTCGAAGCTGTGGTGTCACGACAATCCATCCAGCACCTTGCACGTCAAGCTGATCTCATCGCTCCACCTCTACTGGCGAGACGGCCTCGCGGCCACGTTCCGTTCCTTCGCTTCTGCTCCGTTATTATTTTTGATCACACTAGTGATGCCGATGATTATTTTAAAATCTTTATTTTACAACGATGTGCAATCGTAATTATAGCCGTTTTCGGCTTTAAGTTGAACTGCTCTGATGTTATTGTTGTTGACATGACGTTCTATCAACAGCTCAGATTTGCAAAAAAACTGCTATTGTTGTAGATTAGCCGTTGTTGTGTCGTTATTGTTGCTGACATGCCGTTCTCTCCACAGCTATATGTAGCGCCTTGTGATCCTCGGGTGAAAAGCGCTCCAGAAGTGCAATTATTATTTTATTCTCTACTCACGTGTATTAGTGCTGCAATTCTCCACCGGCTTGTCGGAACCCATCAGTGGTCCGCGGTCACCTAATTGCCCGTGGAGATCAATGCCCAAGTGGGCCTTGAAGTGCATAAGGTTGAGAACCCCTGGTGTAGATATTGCGGCCACTAGTGGTTGCAAGGATGACCTGATACATTTTAGTATAACGGCGATGGACCGGCGTCCCGTCGTCGGGTGTATTCCTGCCTTGCGCCCTGTGTTTCCGGGATAGGCTCCGGCTTCACCGTGACCCTATATAGGATTAAGCGGTTTCAGATAATGAGATGAGATGAGATTTTAGTATAATATGCGTGTATACCAATGGGTACGTATCGACATGTGCGAATTGTATCGTGAGCTAATATATCGATATTCGTCGATCAAGCATTACCATCCTCCCGCGCGTCCATCACAGATTGCCACTTGTATGGAGATCTAAGTGATCAAATGGGCATTGAGGAGTAGTGGTTACATATTTCATGTGATATTGTTTCTGTGAGTGCACTCTTTTCTGTTCTTATTAGTGCTCTTCGCCTTATTGTCTAATTGCTCTGTGATGGTGTTTGTCATCCAGGTCACACAGGTCGCTTTTGCGAATGACCGCCACCCCCGTCTCTCGAGTTTCCCCTCGTCACACAAACCGGGCTCGAAACATTGTGCTGTTCTCAGTGGCACACGGAGGCCTCACGGGCGACCTGGGGTTCAACCCAGCTCGCGGGTGCAAGGGGTCGGGGGAAATGTTTAGCTCACTGGGGCGAGAAGCTGGGAGCAATGTTCATCCCGCCGGGAGCTAGGGTTCAACCCAGCCAACCGAGGCGAGGATCGGGGATTTTTTCTCCGTATCCCCGTCTAGGCAGCGAATGGTCACTGCGGTGGACCCTGAATCCCCGGGGGGTCCACCGAGGGCAGGACCTCGGAGCTCGACTGCTCCGAGTGGGGTTTCCTCTCGGTCGTGGCGATTTTTCTGTTCGAACACGACACAGGGGACGATCCACGTAGGGGTAGGGGGTGAACTGATGCCTAGAGATCCAAAATGAATGTGTTAATTGATATTTACTTTATTTAAATTTCATTGATTGTAAAATCATTGTCAACCGGTGGGTCACGACCCATAATTTGGCCGCGAGGGCCACCTAGTGGTCTGTGGTGACCATACTCAGATAGGCCTTGAGAGGTGTAAAAGGTTGGGGACACTTGCTCGAAACAGCATTACATCGTCAATGACATGTCGTTCTCTCCACAGCGCTTTGTAACCCTGGAGTGAAAAGCGCTCTGGAAGCGCAATTATTATTATTAAGCGTTCCCCTTATGCAACTACGAAGCCAAGAGCACGTATCAATGTGTGGCGGTGGCGAGCTGTAGCCCAGATTTATTAATCGTGCTCCCTCACCCCACACAGTCCGTTACCTCGTGTTTGTGCACGTGGTCTCATAACCCTTTGACTTGTCAGTGTCCCTGTCACACATGCTTGCACTCTTATTCACTTCTCAAGCACCTCTACTCCCCCACACTGCTCAACCGATTCCCTTGTCTGCCACGCCATTCATCACCCGCTCATTTTTCACATAGTCCGCATTGGTGACCATTTTCTCTGCACTGAAGATGGCTGCACTGCTTTGCTTATGTAATCTACGATGCGGCGCGCCACCTCTCCGGGACTCTCGCTGCAACTCAATCAGTTACCTATTTCTTTGGTTTACTTTACCAGTTTTCTCCCAGGCTGTATTTTCTACTGTTCGTAACAGCACTTCTATTATTGATTGACTTTACCCAAGCTCAGAAAATCAGTACAATGACGAACCGATATGACTGTCATAATACATGAAAAAGTGATGAATTTGTGTGTAATGTGGTATGTAATAGTACTTTATATATTTATTACTTTCATATTGATACAATGTATTTTAACAATTAATTAGAAAGCGGTTTCTCAGGGGACAGAAATAGACATCCAAAGCAATGCTTGAAAGCTCCTGCTATTCCCACTAATCCTGTACTGTGGTGTAACGACACTAATTGTGTACAGTTATGTAGCTGTGGCACCACAACTCGGACAGCAGACTCGTGGCGGCTCGGCGATAACCGCCACGGCGAGGATCAGTGTTCACTTCACGATTTTTCAGCCAGCGAGCAGAGACTTCTTGTCTTTTGATGTTTTATTGAGCAGCGCGCGTGGGCCCGGGCATAACGAACTCGAGCGGCGACTACATGTTGGCGCCCTGATGACTCCCCGTCTCCGTCTCCAAACAACAACTCGAACCCCAACTGACGAACTCCTCCGTCTTTATATTCCTCCGTGTCGCCCCCCCCCCTTCGAACCTTCAGGATGACCTCACCTGTAGTCACGTGTTACAATGAGTCACGCACCACGTGTGTAATGTGTATTGTGAACAGGAGGTCGCCAACAGGGGATTACGTAAATCAACAACTCGAGTTCGATGAATCACGGGTCTCGCAATCGCAGCGTCCGCTCGTAAATCTCTTAACTCCACATAGCGACACTATGCCTGAACTGTGATGTATCGAAACTAACCTTGTACTGTGAATGAGCGATACTATGTCTGTACTATGATGCAGTGGAACTAATACTGTACTATGGTGTAGAGACACAAAATCTGTACTGTGAAGGAGCGACACTATGCCTGAACTGTGATGTAGCGACACTAACCCTGTACTGTGGTGCAGCGACACTAACACTGTAATGTGGTGCAGCGACACTAACACTCTACTGTTGTATAGCGACACTAAAACTGTACTGTGGTGTAGCGACACTAACTCTGTACTTTGGTGCAGCGACACTAACACAGTAATGTGGTGCAGCAACACTAACACTCTACTGTTGTATAGCGACACTAATACTGTACTGTGGGGTAGCGACACTGACCCTGTACTGTGGTGTAGAGACATTAACACTGTACTATGGTGCAGCGGTACTAAATCTGTACTGTGAAACAGCGACACTATGCCTAAACTGTGATGTAGCGACACTAACCCTGTATTGTGGTGTAGCGACACTAAAACTGTCCTGTGGGGTAGCGACACTGACCCTGTACTGTGGTGTAGAGACACTAACACTGTACTATGGTGCAGCGGTACTAAATCTGTACTGTGAAAGAGCGACACTATGCCTAAACTGTGATGTAGCGACACTAACCCTGTACTGTGAGGAACTGACACTTATCTTGTACGGTGATGTCGCGACACTAATACTGTACTGTGGTATAGCAACAATAACCCCGTACTGTGGTGTAGCGACATTAAATCTGTACTTTGAAGGAGCGACACTATGAGTGTACTGTGGTGTAGTGACACTGACCCTGTGCAGTGGTGTAGCGGCACTAATCACGTACTATGATGCAGCGACACAAATCCTGTACTGTGGTGTGGTGACACTAACCTGTAATGTGATGTCGCGACATTCATCTTCTACTACGATGAAGTGACACTTATTTTGTACGGTGATGTAGCAACACTAATACTGTAATATAGTGTAGCAACACTAACCCTGTACTGTGGTGTAGTGACACTAAATCTGTACTGTGAAGGAGCGACACTGTGTGTGTACTGTTGTGTAGTGACATTGACCCTGTACTGTGGTGTAGCGACACTAATCCTGTACTATGATGTAGTTACACTAATCCTACATTATCATGTAGCGACACTAATCCTGTACTGCGGTGTAGTGACACTAAATCTGTATTGTGAAGGAGCGACTCTATGCCTGTACAAAGATGTAGCGATACTAACCCTGTACTACGATGTTATGACACTAACCATCTACTGTGACGTAGCGACACAAACCCTGTACTGTCGTGTAGAGACACTAATCCTGAACTGTGATGTTGCGACAGTAACCCTGTACTGTGGTGCAGCGACACTAACACTGTACTGTGGTAT
>JAZEWT010000019.1:582756-601971 GCA_036362905.1 Mordacia mordax | reverse complement strand
AAAACCTGTTGTTAGCTTTCGTATGGTTTGTGTTGGGTCTTAAAGGAAAGCTTTTGTCATGCATTAAAGCAAAGGCGAGCAGCATACGTCCCGCAGGCCAGGGCTGGCCCGGCAATACATGTTGTCTGGCCCGTAAAGAGTAATCACACATCATCTGAATTGTATTGAAAACAACTTGTTTGATTTTAGACCTATATTAAAATACGCTCCTTTTTATGACACAGCCCTATACCACTATAGCTCTTTGTAAATATTGTGTGCCTGCAAGTGCAGGGGAGACGTGGAGAGGGAGCGTTTTTGTGGTCTTTTGTCCGGTTATTTTATCGGGAACTGCTCCTCATATCAAATAAGTTGTACACACCTGCGTTCGACCCCCAGTATCTGCGAATCCTAGTATGTTCTAGAGCCGCAGGCATCCCCTTTATGAGCGACCCCATTATCTCCCTATCGCGGGTGATTTTCCCTCGGATTGTCCCGCAGCTAAGCGGAGTCAATCCATGTTTAACCCCGCGGACAAAAAGCCGAGATTTGGGCCGCCTCGTCACTGCAGAGAGACTTTGTAACGGTCTGTCAAGAAGAGCCATCAGTGTCGGTATTTCTGCGTGACTACCAAAGTGACACCACTGATAGTGGCGTGACTCATACACGTTAAAAAGGTGACGTATCCACGATTTAAAGCAACCTGGAACGTGTGAGATTTTTAGAGCAATTTGTTTAACTTGTATAAAACACTTGGGTTTTGATATGCAAGACTAGTGAGAATATCACTTAATAACGCAGCCAATAAAAACTCAATATGACTGAAAATAAACATATACAGATGTAACATTAATCCATACAGAATAAGTTATGTGCAGTATCCAATACAAAATACCTAGCACTGTAACGCCACACTGTGTGGTCTGGTCCCTCAGCACCAGCCTCTGGCTTGTTAAGGCCCAGCGCTGCTACAATAACAACATGGAGAGAATGTGAGCGCTAGGGCTCCCTCACCCAGGGCCCCCTCTCACCATTGCCCTCTATCACCCGACCCCCCCTCACTTGCCCTCCCGTCTGTGTCCCCCCTCACCGATGCCCCCCATCACTAGCTCCCACCTCCTCACCATGGCCCCCCTGAGAACATTATCGGCACTCACCAGTGCCGATAATGTTCTCAGACAGAAACACTTTTTTTAAACCGTTTCCACCATCAACTGAAAACCTCGTCCAGAAATCCATGAGTACAGAGACATCAGACAGTTCGGGGTCAGTGCCTGTAACGGCCGTGAACGTTTCGTGACCCAGTTTCGTCACGAACAACCATTAATATGTACAGGAGGCAGATTTTAAACAACATTGATATTAAAGAGAGACGATTGCTGTGTGTTGGAGGTCACGTAGCTAATCGCAGACGATGTATAAGAGATGAGACCTGAACAAGGGGAGGGATCAGCTTGGAGAAAAAGGGACGGGAGTTGTAGCGGCGAGAGGGGAGTGGTAAACGACGAGTGGTGAGCGGCGAGTGGTGAGCGACGAGTGGTGAGCAGCGAGTAGTGAGCGACGCGTGGTGAGCGGCGAGTGGTGAGTGGTGAGCGGTGCGTTGTGAGCGGCGAAAAGTTATGCAGCAGAGAGTGGCAAGACGATGACCTAGGTTAGGGGCTTCTCAACCTTTTTCACCTCAAGCCCCCCTTAGGTCTGGTCTCCACGGACCACTAGGTGGCGCTCATGGCATACTGGTGGGTCATGACCCACCGGTTAAGAAAAGCGGACTTGAGTGATGTAGAAAGGAGAAACACCATGAAGGGTTTTGACGATATTGAGGGCAGTGTTGTAAGTGGGGTTGTTGTTAAACGTGAAGGCAGGCGTATTGTGGCTCTGTTGTGTTCAAGGAGGATGCCTAGCAGCAGCATTATCGACGTCTGAAACTTGAATGTGAGGATTGTGTGATGCCGTGACTAATGGCATTTCAGAGGTTGAGACGCGAGGTCATGAATGCATACGCAACGTTTGAGGTAGTGACAAACGTAGAAAATGTCATGAACGTGAAGGTAGACGGCTCGCTTGTCTCATGATTTTCCTGTGATCAAGGGTTCCAGCTCCGTCTGGGGGTGTATGGTATTAATCGAGGAGGTCGAGGATCGTGAAGGGCTTGATCCTCCTTCAATGCGGAGCTCCAGAAGGACCAACTAGAAAGTCAAACGTAACGGTAATTTATAACTGAAGCGAACACAACGTGGTGCAATCCATGGGGCAATCACTGCCCCATCAATATTTGGTACCAGTGTTTGTTCAATTAGGGCGGCGCGGTGGCCCAGTGGTTAGCGCTGACGCCTCACAGCAAGAAGGTCCCGGGTTCGAATCTCTCGGCTCGGGTGCCTTTCTGTGTAGAGTTTGCATGCTCTCCCCGTGTCCGCGTGGGTTTTCGCCGGGTACTCCGGTTTCCTCCCACAGTCCAAAAGCATGCTCCTGGATAGGTTGATTGGCTCGCAGACTAAAAATTGTCCCGCAATGCCCGGCGATGGACTGGCGTCCTGTCGTCGGGTGTATTCCTGCCTTACGCCCTGTGTTTCCGGGATAGGCTCCGGCTCACCGTGACCCTATATAGGATTAAGCGGTTTCAGATAATGAGATGGGATGAGATGAGTTTGTTCAATTGAACGTCAACAGACTGTTGTGCAATTTCGATAGGCCTAGGCTGACTGAAAAATATGTCCTGGTCTGCTCTACAGTGGGAAATATGAAAACCTCACACTAGAAGCTTGCCCCGTCCCCATGAGTTATGGTGTCCTGAGGGCTGGGTGAGGGTTGCAGTTGTCCTGTTTTTCTTCCAGAATCTTTTTTTACAGCAGCTGTTATCGTAAAATCAGCAAGTGTTCCTGGAAAAAAAGTGAAAGTCTCTGCTTTGCCAACTACACAGGGCACATTCGTTTCGCTCGTTCTATGAAACTGCAGGAGCTGTTCTGGCTTTTTTCGTACAGAGGTGGCAACCCTGGGCTACATCAATGCTTAAGCGAAACGCGAACTCGTATCCTGTCTTCAGGCCATGTCCTACTCCACCCCCACCCCTCCTCCACTGCGCCGATCGGTCAGTGTCAGAAAAACGATGACTCCTCCAATTCCCTGCACTGGCATGGAGGTACTATCGGAGGTTATTTACACAACTCACGTCTCCTATCCATGTGAAGAGTCTTGTGCAAGTCTGGATAACGGGGTGACTGTCACTATTGCTGGGTTATTCCCTCTTATCTATAGGCGAGTGGGGATAAGTCATACGGCTCACGGGGAGATCGATTTTGGGTGATACCAAGAGTGCGACATGTGAGAGCAGATTCCCTTGTTTGAGGATGTAGGAACCAAGCCATGGAGCCACAGCTTGGAGACGAGAGCAGAGGGATGGTAGAGGCAACGGAGATGACGACCGACACGTGAGGGATGACAATGAATGCTCAAGCCAGAGGTGAAGATTCGGCTTGGTGAAATAAAGCGCAGAATATCATTCTTTCAACTTAACAACGTTCTACCTCACACGTTGGAGGCATCATCATCGACCTGATGGGCACCATGAGCCTGACTGCGCAATCCAACGTGGGAGATGAAACGTCGCCAAGGAGAGAGAAGGAAGATTCGACATGACTTTTCCTAAAAGAACGCGTATGGAGAGCAAATCTCATACATGGAGCCGTGAAAACAAACATCAGTACACAGAATATCATTGAGACCCGGCGACCTGTAAAGCTACCTGCCCGACAGGTGCAGTATTGAATCATCCCGCACTAGTCTTTACGAAATTATAAACGTGATTCATGTCCATCTCATGCAACTGAATAAAATCAAGCTTGTATTGACACATGGCCAAGAAAACGGATTTGTTACACTCGCCAACGTATCCGTCGCCAATACAACAATCGCCATGTTTGTCCCTTCCACCTCTAGTGAAAGGTCGATGACTCGTGGACGTGGAATTGTTCGTGAACGCTAATCAAGAGGGGATGGCGACGAACTGATAACGCTGAAGGCAAACGTGAGTGTGCTCTGCGCCTGTGGAACACAGGGCACTCCCTCCAAATTAAACGTGACCTCCAGGATTCCAGACGTGGTTGCAAAATGGGAGGCCTTTTCAGCTCGAAGACAATGTCCCTTTCTCTCAACGCATATATTTTACATAACCGCCAATGTTTTGGAAACTGTCGTGTTCGATTAGAAGTTGCATATATGCTTTCATCTTAAAGGCAAAGTAAACTAAAATAGCAAACAATATGCGGAGAACTCACGTATTAAGAGCGTGCGATCGCATAATGCAGTACCCTCGTCGCCTACCCCCGGCCGGCTTGTTCTGTCACACTGGACGTTGCGCGTAGCACGATCACTCCGAGTAAACCAATCACTCTGAGAAAACATGGCTGTCACTGAAGCTAGAGTGACGGGGAGTGGTAATATCAGCGCTTCACAGACAGAAGTGCCACGGGCACTTTTCTGTGTCGGGTTTGTGTGTATTCTCCCGTTGTTCTACATGGGCTTGCTCGGGTTCTCCAGCTTACTCCTATAACACAAAAACACTCATCAATTGGCAGATAACAACATTACAGATAGGAGGCAGTGTCTGGAAATGTTGGCGCCACCTAACCGCATGGCTGCCTTCCCCCTCCCCGTCCCTCCGCGGTTTCCTCACACCTCGAAGTCGTTCTCTCTTCAAACCAGTACCTTCAACATTGAATGCTGCGCGTTATAAGTCTCATCTCATTATCTGAAACCGCTTAATCCTATATAGGGTCACGGTGAGCCGGAGCATATCCCGCAAACACAGGGCGTAAGGCAGGAATACACCCGACGACGGGACGCCAGTCCATCGCCGGCGCGTTATAAGTTATGAATAATAATTATTATTTATCAGACGCTATATTATAACGGTCAACTGCTGAGACTGTTAAATAAAATTGGGTCCGATACTCGAGCTTGATGCACGGGCGGTGGAGGAGCCTCCTCTGCCTCCTCTCAATGTCAGCTCGTCATCTCCGTCTCATCCTGCGTCCCCAAGCGAAGCGGCTCCCGACACCCGCCCACCTCTCCCAATAACACAGCTATGGATCCTCTTTTTTAATAGTTGCTTAACTTATATATCTGATCAAGCTGCTCTCTCCATAATCTGATCGCACTATATTATATTTAAAGCATTCGGCAACTATAATTTTGGAGCAAATGTTTTCAAATTGATCATTCATGAGGTTCTGCTAACAGTCATCATCACCATCATCAATACCTGCTTAAGCTTGTACAGGGTCACGGAAGGCTGGAGTTTATCCCGGCAGACAGAGGGCGCAAAGTGGGGCTATTCCCAGGATGTGACGCTAGTGCATCGCAGGTGACTGGGGGCAATTTACCCAACAGGCCAATAAACCTTGTCAGCAGCGTGTCTTTGGACGGTGGTGAAAAACTGGAGTACCCAGTGAAAACCCACGCGTACAAGGGGAGAGAGAGGGAGCACGCAAACTCCACACACAAACGCACCCGAGCCGGGAATTCAACCCGGGGGAGCTTCTTGCTGTGAGGCGACAGCGCTACTCACTGCACAACTACCGCGCCTCCCTGATAACATAGTCTAAACTGTAAAACAATGAACATGTATTGGACATATCGCGATTTAAAACATAATTAAACTGATCACCTAATATGTTTTCCAATGAATAAAGACGAACACTCTAATAAGTGCGACTACATGCGCCTGCGTGTGCAGGCGTTCGCCTCATACAGGTAGATACACAGCGCCTCTGTGAGCAGACAATGCACTGTTGAAACTTAGAGCCGTCCGATGTTTCCATCTGTAGTGATCGACGCCTTTACCGTCAGGAAATTAACGCTTCTGCGTCTGCGCCCTTTTTGGTAGTCCGATTGAAGACACGTCGAGCCGCGTGAAACAGGACTGCCTCTGTTGCAAGGCTTCATCGCACTTGAATAAAAGCACGTGAAGGATGTTTGTTACGGACTTGTCAATTTGAACCGTCGACTGGAGTTAAACGCCTACTCTGCTCCGAGCGATGGGCCAGTCACTTTAGATGCTCTGGCAACATGCAGCGGAGCGGAGCAGATTAAGCACGAAAAGACTCCGGCCTTGGACCAGAAGAAGCCTCCGAGCGGGGAATCCGCAGCACACGGTCCGTTACCGATCTCCAGCGGGTGTCGAACCCGACCGCGTTAAATAATAGCACAGCTAGCCGAGCGTTTCGATTTAATTTACTATATCTACACGCTTTAACAAGGAACCTTCATGAAACACCTGGTGTTATGAAATATTTTTAAAGTCTCTAAAACGGAATTGTGGCCTCACAACATCTCTCATCGAGATAGGATGCTTGGCATCGAAAGTGAAGATCGCGTATAACCAGCGTCACACGGGATGTGGTCCATGCAGCGACACTCCCTCATCGTCTCATCTAATTTTATTATCAGAACCGCTTAATCCTGTACGGGGTCGCGGTGAGCCGGAGCCTATCCCGGTAGACACAGGACGCAAGGCAAGGAAATACCCACGATGGGACGCAAGTCCATCACCGGGCACTGCGGGCAATGTAGTCTGCAAGCCAATTAACCTATGCAGCAGCATGTTTTTGGACTGTGGGAGGAAAACGGTGCGCCCGGCGAAAACCTACGCGGACACGGGGAGAGCATGCAAACTCCACACAGAAAGGCACCCGAGCCGAGATTCGAACCTGGGATCGTCTTGCTGTGAGGCGACAGCGCTACTCACCGGGCCACCGTGCCACCCTACTCACTCATCGTGCATGGCTTATATCTGTGCTGGCTATTACAGGAGCGCATGTTAACGATGCCCTGTTACCAGCAACCGTAGTGCACGCGTGTGGGTGCAGCAGAGGGACTGTTGACCCGGAGGTTCCGGGCACAAGCCTGGGCGGTCGCCTCTGATTAATCCGGAGCCTTGAGTGTCACAAACTAACGGTCTGGTCACTAATCACAGCACAAAAAGAAAAGGCTCATATTAAATTTGGTTTTGCTGTTAATTTGGCTGAACTGTGTCTCAGACACTGCTACGGGGTTGACCGGGATGCAGTTTGGACACAGGGCAGTGGGGTGGTGTGAGGGCCGATACGCTCTGGCCGTGGTGCACCGAGCCTCGTCCATCTCATCCCACATCGACAACAAACCTTGTGCTTTTAAATGGTCACGTGCAGGTGAATCTAAGCCGCGAATCTATAGGTATCCTTTCACAAACGGCATATGATGGAATGGATTTCATGTGCAACACACATTCTATTGTGCTAAAATCTAAAATTACAATACTGTATACGGTAAACTGCTAGGTAGTGTTATATCACGGTGCCAAATGGTAACTTCCAAACTCTGAAATTGATTTAATCAAGGTTTCTGGGCCATGCACGAAAGACTTGGAGCAACAACAATCTTGTTGAGAATTTGCGGCTACCCATGATACCAGTCGCTGCAGCGCTCCCAGACAAATGCACGCTTCCACTAAACACGTGAATAGACCGCGATGGATGTTGTCTCACAATCACAGACAAACAAAACACTCGCAACATTCATCGCTAACACTGCGTTATAGTAGCCTGACGTTGAGACAATGGCTCTTGCCACTGGAGGAGGGGCGGGGACACCGTGACTGGCTGGTCAATGCAGATCGCGCTGTACACTCAGAGACCATGGGCACAGCAGACATTGGAGCGGATGAGCAGTGCTGAGTCGCCTCATCGTCAAACCTCTTGGAGATGGCCTCGAGGGGGTCGATGCGTTGCAAGTGCAAGGAGTTTGATTTTAGTGGAGGTCCTCTCGGTGTTCACATCTGTGTGTATCCATACAAGCTACATGGTGCAATAGTCCGTTAAATCGAGGTTTTACTGCATCTTTATTGTTGATGGTAACTGGTCCCCTATGGCTACACACCAACTTGGTATAGAGTGATTGTGAAAGCACGCAGTGTTCGAGTGGGCCTTGTGTGTTTCAAGTATGCTCCTACAGTGCCGATGAAAGTGTTTAAGTTGTGCTCCAAATTATATTTAGAAATCGATTGACCATGTTACTGTACAATCATTCGCAAGTAAACTACAGTAGATTTACCAAACAATTGTGGGTTTAAATATGAATGTTATTAAAAAATACACCGCATTTAAAAATAGCCTCTTTTAACCACAATGTATATGGGTGGCGTTGCCCTTCAATGTCTGGAACCTCCCCCTTGACCCGTTTATCAAAAGAGAGATCCTAGCAGGAGTGCTAGACTCCTAGTGACAGTGCTGGTATAAACTGGAACGTGCAAGCCCCTCCACGACGATATGCTTATGATCCACGTGATAGAGTTTAAATGGCACTGGCAGTTTTACGCACGGTTTGGGAAACAATCGTTCTGACTCGCAACAGTGGCCATCGCCAGCACTGGTTTACACCAACTTTGATTTTCTGTAAAACTGACTTATGGACGGAATACACGATACATTGTAAATGTACAGATGGACCGATGTGCTCACGCCAGATGTCTCGATGGGATCACAAGAGGCAAGTGAAATGAGCCGTTCCTCCCAACTAAGCAATCACAATATCTTTGTGTTCGTTCCTGACCAGGCATGGCATTTATATGCGTTTTAAATTATACTATTATTATTATTATTATCCTATCAGCATTCTAGTCTTAAATTCCCTTCATATGCAACAATGATTTTAATGTATGAATTAACGAGTAATGTTCACACATTGTCAACCCGCTGCTGGATTGAGGCTTCTCCACTGGTCAAGGGTTGTTTTTACATACTTCACCACAGTGGTCAGTGCGAGTTGGTGAAAGGGTGGGGTTGGGGCCGGTTAAGACATCACTCGCTGCTGATGTCATCCATGGCCAGGAATTGGATCCAAATGCACCTCCAACAGCACTCCCTTGCCTCGTCGCGGGTACGCCACGTGACCCGCTCGTGTTGAGAATTACACGTTTCAGGACCCCTCCCCCACATTGTGCTTTGTAATAAAACACAGTCACTGTATAAAACATGGAAATTAAATAAAATAATATTGTGTTCAGCCTCGTGAGCGCCGTTAACCTGTGCTTTTGAGACGAGTTTTGTGCTGCACACATCTCACAGGACTATTCACGGTGCAAGTGTAAAGCCACCACCAGATCTGCGAATGACTATTTATGTTTTATAGTGAATAGGAAAAGGAGTTGAATGAAAAAAGTCAAATCACACATGTGATTAAGCGAAGGCCTAAACGGGGATTCTCAATATACCTTAGATCATAAATCATATCTCATGTGCTCGCTAATTACTGGTGAACTCCGCCTCTCTAGCCATAGGTGATTAGCGGTGGCTCATCACCTACATTTCCCAGGAGCCACTATGCATCTCCTAGCATCAGCACTGCCTTTCTCTCTAAGGGCTGTTAACCGCTGTTGATGTTATGAAATGGAGCCGCATTGCTAGCAGTGTTAGCGTCGGTGCGATGACTGACACATGCCTTGCATTCGACTCATGCTGCTCCTGATATACACTCGGCTCCGACCGCTAATCAGCAATCAGTCTTTGTAGCCTCTGGAGGAAGACGTCCCTTTGTAGAATACATTACGCGTGTTCTCCAGGTTGTTTGAGCGCTCTGGCACGAGGATGCTCGAAGGTTTCCTACGTAGGGTCGAGTCACGGCTGATGGGAAGGGACAGGGCGTCTGGCGCCAGTTCGCCTGGTTCACTTGGAGCCGCTTTGGTCCCCAGTGCCGGGCCCACGGTGACACCCGAGGGGCTGCTGTAGGGCACCTCGTCCGGATCCGAGTTGCTGTGGCATTGTGGAGTTGGCATTCTCTCCTCGTCGCCCTGCTCCATATGATGGGCTAGATCGTTCAACTCGTACGGCTCAGAGTCCTGTGGCGATGGCTTCCATTTCCATGAGCTGGTGACACCATCGTTTGCAGAAGCGTGGACCAGCGACCGGGCCCTGTCTCCGTCACCGGCAGCCGATGTTGACGCCATAGGTGACGCCGCTGCCGCGGCCGCCGCGGCCGCCGCCATAGCCCCGACGGGGATCTGCTCGGGGAGATTCTTGTAGCGCACGGCCCCTGTGCAGGCCACGGGTGCAGCGTCTGCTGCTTGCTTGGCCTTGGCCTGGAGGAGGCCCTGCTGTTTGGACATGTTGATGACCTGGATGAGACGAGGTTGGCTGCTCTGCGTGCTGCGCTTGGCGCCCCCCTTCTCCGCCATCATCAGCCACTTGGCCCGGGCCGAGCTGCCCTTGGGGGAGGTGTGGGGACTCACCGGCGTCTCCTCGGGAATGTGCACCAGCTGCTGCTGAGCTACACCAGCCGCCGCCGGCACCCCGGCACTGGCCTGCACGTTGAGATACACGCCTGTCTTGGGCGCCACGTCGGCGACGCTCATCGTCAGGCACGGATGCTCGGAGGAAGTCCGCATGTCAAACACCCTCTGCGCCTCTGCCACGCCACTCTCCTGCTGCTGCTGCCTCATCAGCACTTTGGAACTCTCCACCTTTGGCCTCCAGGGATCGACCTTCTGCTTGGCCCGGCCAGGGTCGGTGGCGGCGTGCACCATAACGTGACGCCGCGAGACGTCTTCGGTGCTGGCGGCTGCGGGCGGTTGGGCGCTGGCCCGGGGAAGTGTGTTGCTGAACGTTACCATGCTCTCCTTGCCCATGGGGTGGCGCGTCGGCAGGATCTCCATGTCCTCGCTGCTGCCGCTGGCGCGGTGGTTGAGCGCGCGGACGGACGTGCTCTCGCTGTGGCTGCGGCTCAGTGTGACGTCCGGTTGGCGACGCGCCTGCTCCGAGTCGCTGCCCAGCCCGTTCATGCCGGAATCCTGGCGATGCAGGCTCATTTTGCGGCCCAGTTTTGAGGAGACATTACGGTTTTGAGCTTCCTTCAGCCGCGCTTGGTAATGCAGTTTCCTCTCCTTCATTTCAAAGTTATCCACCGCATGATATCCCTGGAATACAAAAAATACCAGAAATACCATGCCGATTCATGTTGTAACATTGATCTTAAATTACTGCATTAATTACCATTAATAATAAAGTCCAGCCAGGTGGCTCAGTGGCAGAGCAAGCGGTGCACAATCAGAAGCTTGGGGTTCACTCAGCCCATCAGCTGCTTGGGATCGATAAAATAAATACCACTTTGTGCAGGTCAACAGTGGGAGGGAGGAGGTGGGTGGATGTGAAAGAGGGAAGGAGGAGCGACGCACCAGGTACCAGGCGATGGCAGTGCCCAGCAGGAAGCCGGCATAGACGTCGCCTGGGTGGCTCTTGTGCTGCACGACGCGCGTCAGGCCGCACACGCCAGCGCCCAGCTCGAAGGCGAACACCAGCAGCGGTTTGAGCAGCTTGCTGGAGTTGCTCACCACTGAGTTGAAGTAGATCTGGCACCGTGCCGCGTTCACGCAACATTTCATATTCGTGCTATCAACACCGAACAGGGTGACCTCTGGGAGATAGAGAACCACCCCCGTGTAGTATGTAACAGACTGTCGGTGTGTGTGCCAAAGAGGGTGAAACATGTTCTATTTTTTCGCCATTTTTTTTTGTCGTGCCATGGACCCCCTGGGTCGACCTACAGATGCCGCAGTTACAACAATGGCGCGAGTTTCTTAAATCCCTCTGTTATCTGGGTCAACCCAGCAGTGTGAATGGGTGCAGCATAGGCAGCCAATGGGATGTCGCATGCGGTGAGGTAAAGTGTGGGTACTCCCGCCTCTTGCATAGCGTCTGGCCAAGGTGGAAGAGGAGTTCAAAATAGCGTCTACAGGGATCGTCTTAACCACCTCTAGTGGAGGTGCTCGGCCAGCAGTCATGAACGAAATTGCAGGGCTGCACCTTTATCATTCATAAGCGTAGCATATTTTAATGTGAAAAGAATCAAGCAATAAGGTTGCGTTAAGAAAAAGTTGGACTGACAGTGAAAGTGAAAACCACAAGAATCTTGTTCTTCTTATAAAAATTACAACAGACGAAGCTTTGTGTCCATTTAAAGACGTCTATTAGCTGCAGATCCACTTATAACACACACAAAATAATATAAGAATGTGCATGCATACACTTCAAACTGTACTTCATTAATATTCCGCGAGCGAGGTTCAGAAATAAACTCACAGAAATGTAGATAGCGGCAAAGGCAGCGATGGTCGCGTGTTCTGATGGGAACGTTTTCCTGCAAACGACACATCAGCAGGTTCACTTGGGCGGTGGGGACGCTCTGTGTCGGTAACATGAACCTCCTGCCTCATGCAGTTTGATTTCTGCCTCGGGCGTCTTTGTGGCGTTTGTGTGTTCTCCGCCTGTTCTGCAATGTTGGCGCCGGCTAACTGTGCGGCTGCCTTTCCACTCTCCTCCTCTCTGCAGTCTCTTCCAGTAATTCTCTCGAATCGTCGTCTCTTGCTGCAAACACTTTCGACACTGGACGAATACTGCGCCAAGCGTTGTACAGTGTAATATCACTGTTAACCAAAGAGAGAGAGAGAGAGAGCGCAGGGTGAAGCACTTCCACCCGGAAACACCGTGAGCCATCACCTGATGTCGATCAATCATCACCGTCTTGACACGTGGCTACGATGCATTCCTACAATGAAGAGAGCTGTTGTGGTTATAATGGGTGGCACAATAGATTTACACTCCAGGGATCGCTGGTTTGATCGCCCCGCGTGGCAGTAAATTATTGGCAAGTTTCTCAAAACACCCCTCTCCGCCTCTATTCACCCAGTGGTAAAGATGGGTTTTCCTCAGTCGATCGCATAGCGTCATCATGTAAGATCTCATCTCATCTCATCATCTGAAACCGCTTAATCCTATATAGGGTCACGGTGAGCCAGAGCCTATCCCGGAAACACAGGGCGTAAGGCAGGAATACACCCGACGACGGGACGCCAGTCCATCGCCGGGTCATCATGTAAGATTGTGTAGCGTTATTGTGCACATCATCGTGTAATATCACCTGCCAGCGCTGATGGCGTTGGTGTCCTGGCCCGTGCAGATGTCCTGTATGACGTAGGGGCTCTCGTCACAGCTCATGTTGAGCAGCGTGTAGTTGGGTTTGCACACGGTGAGGAAGTATGGCGCGTGGAACCCCGTGGAGAGCTGCAAGATGTCGGCCACGAGCAGCGCCGCACACAGCCCGAACATGTGCACGCCTACCGCCGGGAGCACATCGCTGAATTATTGGGTCACGTATTAACCTGCACGGTTTATTGCCGTGTAACCCTCCACCACCCGACGTAGCCACACACAGTCATTCGTGCATATACACGCATTAACCAAACGTGCCAATTGTTATTGTCTCGGTTCGCCGGTAAGTTAAGAATAACTGTCACGACCGAATTTGCTCAAAGCATATTTAGGTTATGAAACCAGCTGGATGAGATGCTTGCTACTGATGACTGGCTCAGGCCTGCTGAAAACATAACGACGACCGGTCGAAGACATTTCAATGCAGCGAGCTGTTCAAAAGGCTTGCAATTCACGATTTCTCTAATGCAGTCATACCTCGAGATACGGAAGGGTTATGTTCCTTAAACTCGCTCTATTAAGTGGATTTCCGTAAATTGTATTTAAATATTCAAAACTTGGTTGTGTTTTTAAGGAACGGTGTAGTATATTTTTAAGACGAACCATTTTTGTTATAGCAAATGTTACTTCCGCAAATAATAATTGAATCACAAATTACTCATTCCTGTTACAGCAAATGCCCGTATATAGAGTTTCTGTATATAATAATTGCTCTTCTAGAGTAGATCGGGGATGTCTGTATGATTATTAATTTACTGTGATGAATGACCCAGATACACTAACGATAACAGGCAGAGGGAGGTGTGGCTCTTTGTTCACGCTCGCACGCGCGTCTTGTTAGGTCTCTCGTTTAATATAATAATTATTATTATATCAGCGAACGCGCAGGCATGCACTCGCTTGCTCGCACTGCTGCTGGCAGAAGGTGCCTACGCCGTAACGCCACTGCGAGAGGCCTCTCGGGAGGGTGGTCCGCCAACCCTCTCCCACGCTTTATCTAACAACGGTTCGCTGGGTCATTATGGTGAGGAACCCCACGCGGGTGCTCGGCGCGACCCGTACCCACAAAGCGGACGGCGCGGCGGAGGTACGAGCCGAAGTTGCAGCCGACGGCAACGCCACCAGCGTCGACCGCGGAGCCGTGCCGCCTGCACAGGCAGCAGAAGACAATGCCCTCTCCGATCATGATCTACGGAAAACAAGGAGGGCGAGGGGGGAGGGGCACAGAGTCGTCGTGGGTGGCAAGGTGGCTACGCTCACGGGTTGATAATCCCCATTCAGTGCGAAGTAAAGCCATGCTTCATGATCCAGGTTCTCAGCATTCTCAGCAGGACGTGTGCCATCATGCGTAGCCGGCCCATCCAGCGACTGTGGAGGAAGCCATCTGTACGGCAGGGTGGATGAAGGGAGGGGCATTTAAGAAACTCGTGGCATCGTTTTAACTGCCATGCTGGGAGATCAAATCGGCGACCTTTGGATTGCAAGTCGAGCGTGAGACCCATTACATCACGGCAGTGTCGCATTCAACCACAAAATAATCCCCATACAGTTCCCGGAGATATGGCGAGACTGCCTCCTGTAAGCAGACGCTCACGCAGCTTTCCAGTCCACGAAGGTGCAACTGGATGCAAGTGATGTGCGTTTGCATATTTTCCTAGATCCCCATTAGCACATGTGCTGGCATGGCTGCTGGCTCCCATAAGCATAAACACAAGCTGCACTTGCAAAGTGCACATCTGCACTGACAACATAAATCTACGATCGTGCGAGGCATGTGCAGGCAGATCACAACCGAAGCCGAAACATCCTCCAACCACGTGGGTGTGAAAACAGACTTTCGAACAAAGATGTATCATAATTTCTTCCAAAAGCTGCTATTTCGAGATAGCCGCCGATAGACACGGCTATAGCCGCCGATAGACGCGGCTATCCCGAAAGAGCAGCTTTTGGAAGAAATTGTTAGGCATTGAGCCGTGAAAACTTACACCAGTACAAAAATGCATCACCGATCGGGAGATGAAATGTGATATTCATGTTATAAATCGTAACCGCCAGATGAAAGATGCGTCAGGAGCAAACGTGTGATGCTGAAGATGAGCGTCGTTTCTACCAGGAATTGTGTCCATGCACAGTATATATTTTTTGTATTTGTTTGGAATACGCATCAAGCAAGCCTTCATCACCCCACGTATGCCCGGTAATTCAGGGAATAATTTCAGCTCGGGGCTGCGAGGATCAATTCCCTTCATACCCCGTTTTTACGGTCACATTTATTTCGTTTCTCAATTTGTCTCATTTATACAGTTTTATCTGCTCCATTAACTTCAATAGGCCGATTAGCATCTAATTTACATACACACTTCATCACCATGTGCCTTCACTCACTGGGGTAATGCGGATGCTGGATGTGAATACCCCCCTACCTCATTATCCGTTCCAGAAACATTTGCTGATCGCAAATATTGCGAATAGCACCATAACACTCATACACATGCTCATTGGCCCTAAACATTAGACTAATACCTATGAATAAATGGTCGCACTACGTAACGCAGGAAAATATTAAAACTAAAGATATTGGAACATGTGATGATATTAATGTAGTAGCCACAACTGTAGAGTCTTCATGCTTCGGTAGATTCTTCCTAACTCGGTAGATTCCACTGGTCTCGGTAAGTCTACTGGTCTAAGTATCATCGAGTTATGAAGACTCTACTCAAACCGACAGACGCTATTGGTTTTGGAAGACACTAC
The DNA here is from genome assembly GCA_036362905.1 of Mordacia mordax. Lineage (NCBI taxonomy): Eukaryota > Metazoa > Chordata > Hyperoartia > Petromyzontiformes > Petromyzontidae > Mordacia > Mordacia mordax. The sequence goes on along the minus strand of JAZEWT010000019.1, from coordinate 586,225 downwards.
CCAAATCAGTGCAGACTACCGGTCATAGCGAGTTTGGGTTTCTGGGCATTTAACGTCGCCCACTCCCTGCTCGAGGCGAAGGAAGGCTGCTATGGCGACGTAAGAGTCCTCATCGGGGGATGGTGTAACGGGCTCAGAGACGCTTCTACAAAACTTAGCAAGCTTAGCGAAAGATGCACAGATGCTTCAGCGAAATTTCTCGAGCACGTGGATTTGCGAATTGACGATTGTGGTTAACAGAGTATGGGTGCGTATCATTGGGCGACGCAGGGACGAGACGGTGAGTGGTGGGTACTCACGGTGGCCGAGGGCACGGCAAAGGCCAGGCTGAAGAGCATGAGCAGTGGCACGGTTTCGCGGGCTGGCTCCACGTACGGGAGGCTCAGGCCGCGGTCGTGACAGTGGAAGCCGATGTGCGTCGGTACAAACATGTTCGTCAGCTCCAGGAAGTATAGCGACACCACGGCCGCCGCGACGATCGGTACCTGCGGGAGACGACGGCATGCGGCCAAGCTGTCAGGGTTCATGGTAATTATACACACAACGATACACCACCAACGCTGCTGCTGCCTGCTTAACATAAAAATGCAATTGATAACGAGCGGTAGAGTATTCGTTAGATGTCACAGATTTTTTTTCTTTGAGAACGACTCAGAGGCACGTGGAAAGAGCAGAGGGGGGGGGGAAGATAGCCACTTGGTCAGCCAGCGCCTACTTACCAGACACTTTGTCCTGCACATTATGATGTTCTTGAGTGTTTTTATTTGGTTGTGGCAGGAAACCAGAGAACCAGAAGGAAACCCACACAGAACAGCGGGAGCTCATGCAGACACCATACAGAAAAGCATCTGGGATGGGATCTTTTCTCTGTGAGATGTGGATGTTACCACTGCCCTGCCGTTGTGCTTGTTTTTTTTTCTTCTCTAGAGCTCCTTTTCTGCAGGAGCATTTCAAAGCGTTTTACATGCGATAAGCAACTTACATCACTATGGCTACTTTTTTGCCAGTATACAAATATAAGATTACAATAGGTTTTACCGTATCTGGCGATTATGCAGGTGTTAAGATCTTAACACCTGCATAATTGCCAGGCAATTATGCACACAAAATGACTTGGTACCTGACCTGCAAGCAGGTATTGGTCTATTATGAGTGAGCGGTGATTGGTCTGTCAGTAGTGAATGGTGATTGGTCTGTCAGTAGCCATTGGTGATTGGTCTCTCAGTAGTAAGTGGTGATTGTTCTGTTAGTAGTGAGCGATGATTGGTCTGTCAGTAGTAAGTGGTGATTGGTCTGTCAGTAGTGCTTGATGATTGGTCTGTCAGTAGTGAGTGGTGATTGTTCTGTTAGTAGTGAGCGATGATTGGTCTGCCAGCAGGGAGCGGTGGTCTGCCGGTTGTGAGCGATGATTGGTCTGTCGGTCCTGAGCAATGATTGGTCTGGTGGTAGTGAGCGGTGACTGGTTTGTCAGTAGTGCTTGATGATTGATCCGTCAGTGGTTAGTGGTGATTAGTCTGATAGTAGTGAGTTATGATTAATTTGCCGGTAATGAGCTGTGATTGCTCTGTCAGTAGTGAGCAATGATTGGTCTGTCGGGGTGAGAGATGATTGGTCTATCGCTAGTGAGCAATGATTGGTCTGCCGGTAGTGAGCGATAGTTGCTGCGGTATAATTTGTTGATGTTGGGAAACTTGGACCAAGATGCAAAGACATGGCTGACTGTTTTATAAAGACGTCATAGATCTTTATCGTTCTTCGTGAAGCTGGTCGTGTGTATGTTTACAGTTTATACTCCCACACTTATATCCAGGGCGGCTCCATTAACCTTCTCGACGAGCGGCGAACATGCCACTGCTGGACCACGTGACGGCCCTCGTGAAAGTGATGCTCAGTCAGTAAGGTGAACCTTTTCACCTCCTAACCACTGCTTGTCACTGGATGCACGGAACCCCGTTATGTCATTAGATTGTATTCCTTTGCCACTGTGCACTCTGTTGCTATGGTCGCGTGTAATACATGAGGGGTTTCACCTTGTACTTTGGAGGCATCATCAGGCATCCATAAAGGCAAGGATGATGCTTCTAACGTGGGAGGCGGGACGTTGCGAGGAAGAAAGAACACTTGACATGGCTATCCAGAAAGAACAGCTATGACAGCAATGCTCGCACATCGACCCATGAAAACCTACATCAGAATGCATTCCCTAAACACAACATCACTGAACGCATCTGTAACCGGTGGCTATGGTAATGAGTTGTACATATGCATGGTCGCACATATTAAAATGCTGGTGTGTTAGCATCGCACCTGCCCCCACGTACAGGGAAACATGCCCACCCTTGCGGAAGCGTTTCTGAGTGTGAGTGAAGCATGATAGAGGTAAGAACGTTTGGCCTGGAGCTCCGCAGATATAAAATTATATACGTAGAGGTTGGATAATAACGAGGTGTTTTGTACTATCCTCAGGGCTGTGGAGTTTTGATGTGGCTCCGTATGTTGGTGGGTGTGTTTGAAGGTACGTCGTGTTAAGCGGTTCGATGGAGGTATTGTTATTTAGGAGAGGGGGGGATATTTTGTGGGTTATGGCACGGAGTGCACGTGGCTGCACGCGGCGCATGATAGAGGCCTGTGGAATTTTGATGTGGCTTCGTATGTTGGTGGGTGTGTTTCAAGGTTCTGTGTCTGCAGAGTGAATAAGTATCATCATTTCGAGAGAAGATACGTGTGGAATCAAGTCCTTGTGGTGGAAAAAGAGTATCGAGTATTGGCAGACCAGGAGTGGTGCATGCGGAGCGCAAGGGGGATTCACAAAAAACACAACGCAGAACTTTACCATCAGAATCACCTCCTCCTCGCCACGTGTGCACTCACGCGCGCCGAGTTCACCTGGTGTCTGACATTCTTACTGGCCAAGGCGCCGGCCTGCAGTCTCTCGTGCGATCGGCGGCCGTATCGTTTGGTGTAAAGAGACGGTGCAGGCTGGCGCAAGCTACACATGTCACAATTTATTGAAAAATCTGCAGCTGCCTGTGCTAGGCAATGAAAGCCAACGATGTTAAGATTCATTTAATATGTGTGGTCGCTCATTGGTTTCAAAATGAAATGTTTTTCTTTACCAAATCAATACGTGTGTAAGGATGTGGTTTCAATTGGTGGTTTATAACTGAATTATAGCAAATATAAACCTCTGTTGGTGCAAACACAATTCTCTACGTGTACATTGCGAGCCCAAGGCTGTAATTACGCACTCAACAATGAGAAAACAGCCATTCCCTCACGCACGATTGCAACCGTTTGGCACAGTGTGAATATCGTCAAATTAGAGTGCAGTATAACATTATTATTGTCATTATCAGTGCGTTCTGCTTTCGATCACACACATTTCATGAACACGGTCATTGAGAATTGCTCTCCATAGCTATTTTTTCGGGATAGCCGTGTCGAGTGTTACATTTCTTTCCTTTGCGAC
>JAZEWT010000019.1:535004-554058 GCA_036362905.1 Mordacia mordax | reverse complement strand
GTGTGGTGTACTCTGTGTGTGGTGGACTGTGCGTGTGTGGTGTACTCTGTGTGTGGTGTACTGTGCCTGTGTGGTGTACTCTGTGTGTGGTGGACTGTGCGGGTGAGGTGTTCTGTGCGTGTGTGGTATACTGTGCGTGCGTGGTGGACAGTGCGTGTGGTGTACTGTGCGTGTGTGTGAACTGTGCGTGTGTGGTGTACTCTGTGTGTGGTGTACTGTGCGTGTGTGGTGGACTGTGTGTGTGGTGTACTGTGCGTGTACCGGCACGATAGTGAATACATCCAGGTCGGATCGTATGACCAGTGTGCTTACAGGGTGCTACAAATGACCCTCATTTAATGCCATGAAACTTAATAATTTTTGCATACCATTGGGTGTGTAATTTAGTACAAGGAATCAAAATTTTACATTTGTAAACTATATTCATCTGAAATGAATTAGGTAGGGTTGTTTATAATATAATGAATGAGCAACTGAAATAACGTGTTGGGGGGTTGATTTATTCTCTACAGACATAAACATTGCTTCCTAACCAAATTTCGATGAGGATTGATAAAGGCGACTATTCCACCATCCCTTGATTATTGCGACATTATCTCTCATTTTGACAACCAGTAGCATTTTAAATAAGTTGAATCCACTGTATCATTCTTCTCTTATATTTGCTTTGGATGCCAAGACAAAACAGCACCATTGTGAATTGTATATTGGCTCAAAACTTCTCTTAATCGTAGAAGTATTCAATGGGTCCTCTTCATACTTAAGGTTGCACTCATGTAGGCAAAACAATTAATGGATGTGTTGTCCATACAGAAAAACAAACTTGATCTTAACTCAACATCTCATCTCATTGTCAGAAACCGCTTAGCCCTGTACAGGGTCGCGGTGAGCGGGAGCCTATCCCGAGCAAACACAGGGCGTAAGGCAGGGATATGTCCACGATGGGACGCTAGTCCATTACCGGGCGTTGCGGGAAATTTAGTCTGCAAGCCAATAAACCGATGTAGCAGCATGTTTCTTGGACTGTGGGAGGAAACTGGAGTGCCCAGTGAAAACCCACGCGGACATGGGGAGAACATGCAAACTCTACAGAAGGCACCCGAGCTGAGATTCGAACCCGGGAACTTGTTCCCCCCACTCGGCCTACTATTTGCTTAATGTTCCTAAATGCACAATCAACATTCGGGGGAAAAGCCTTTTGTGGAGGCTGCCCCTCGCTTTTTTATATTACCACGAGCTTGAGGCTACAAGTCTTTGTTATCGTTGAGCCAACTTAGGCCTCAATTAGAATCAAATTTTAGGCCCATCTGTGATTGCAAAAGTTAATTGGTGGTTTTGAAGGGTTGCAAATGAGCATTCCTTTTATTAAGCGAAATTTTTTTTTCAATTTAATACCATCCCTCTCTTAGCTGTTTAACGTCTTTGTCGAGTATTAATTCATTGGAGCCGTGGTCATTTTTGGGCTGTGCAATTTTGAGTGTTGCTGTTTATTTAATGATTATGGTAGGGATTCATTTTTGCACAAAATTGTGCTTTGAGTTCGTTTAAATATGCAATCTTGCGTTTTACTGTTTATTTCCATCAATGCGGTTACAGTTTACTTTAATTCGAAGGCTTTCGTGACCAATATTATCGATGAATTTCATGTTTTGGGTCAGGTCACGCAAAAAATAGTGTCATCTAACCCTCCACCACCCGACACGTCCAATCAGTAAGGTTTGTCACGTGAACATACGCACCAATTTCATCGATAACGGTTACAGTTTCATTTTTATACAGATTGTAGCTGAAAGGTAGTTTATTACTCTTTTATTATTTATGTTGTTGCGTTCTTCAATTCCAACATTTGTCGTGTCCCAAGAATCCCGCATCTAGAACTTGCAAACTCACAAGGTACTTTCTGCTGTAATAATAAACATCTATTTATTTAATTAAACGAGGCTCAAAAGACATGTGGTGCATCCTGTTGTTCATAGTTGACTATGCATGTACGCAGGCGTGCATGTACAGTACTGTGTGCAATGCGTATCAGGTATTTACACATTCACTCCACCGTGATGAGATAGGGGAGTCTAGATTGTAACCATTATATTTGCGTTCGGCTATTAACATAAATGGAACATTAGCATGTCATGTAATTTGCACTCAAACACACGCGTTACTAATTGGATGACGAAGCGCAGGAAGGAGGTCCACCTGTGGCTCAGTGCGGGACTAGTACGGGCACGTGTATGAATTCACACGTGCATGGGTTATTGCGCGTCATCACGGGTATTCCATCCCCAAACGCGTGAAATCCAGCAGCAGATGAGTATTGTGGTATAGAGATGTTAGGACCGCACGGAGACAGAAATACTCTACAACAAGAACTCTTTAATATTCAAGTGACAGGGAGCAATCGCCAAGACTTTGCCGAATCTTCCTCTAATGGTCCTGTTCTACCTGCTTTTATCACCTGTCTCCTGCTTTCTTCACCCCCTTGCTCCTACAAATCAGCTCCCCTCCTTGTCCACTTTCAAAATTAAAAATTCTGGCATTCGCTTCTTGTCCAAACCGTGCCAATTTCCCGGCCTCCCCTTGTATTTCCGATCTGGTGGGAATCGACGACGTCATCCGCGCCACTGCGCACGCCGTGTACGCAGCTTTGTGACCCTTGGGTGAAAAGCGCTCGAGAAGTGCAATTCTTAATTATTATTACAGATATCCAGCACCAAAAACCTGGCACAGGCTCCCCCTGCACCTTTAGACAAACTACCACGAATTCGACGTTCAATAAGCGATTCAGACAACAACTCCTCCATCAGGTATAGCCACATTGAGATCGGCTCCATGCCTCAGTGTCTCGTCCATTACTGGTCGTGAAATTTGTGCACGCCATAAATTGTGTTATTATTTTGGGAGTGATCTTCACGAGTTCTGGGTCCAAAGAGAAGAGAAGACCAAAGGCTGGATATTTATGCAGGCTCGGGGCAGAGGTGATGGAGTTTTGGGAGTGAGATGTCGAGGTGCCATCATGGCTCATGGCCATGACCGCGTCTCGAGGTGCAACGCCCCTCCCCCCGCCATCATGATGCGCCATGATGCACTCAATCATCAGACGCATGTAGCGTGTGGCTACTCCGCGTTTGACTGAAGACGATTGGTATACCAATGGGAAGTTGGGTTACGGTGTGAGTGGCACAGACTGGAGTTCAAAAGCCCGGTTCTTCGTGGTCTTTTCGTGTTCCACATTTGTTTTCTCCGAAAAGTTTTTCGTCAATGAGTTCAGACCAGATATTTTCTTTCCTGGTACCACCTTCAGTGGCATAATTTAAAATCTGGCAATGAGCATCTGTGGTGGGAATTTTGTGCCAAGTTATGGTGCTGGACTTGTTTCTCAACTTCGTTACAGAATAGGACACAGCGATAATCGACCTAGGGTGTCTACACAGGAAAGGGGTCCATATCCTCGTATCTGCTTGCAAGAAAACGGCAACAATCTAAGTATTTTTTGGAAACTATAAAAATATGAAGTAAAGATTAAACAATATACTTGTTTTCAACAAGCGTGCCATGCTGCAGAGATATGTACAGGCTTTTCCAGTTAAAAGAAATCAACACAACATGAGACAATTCCATTATTTATTATTGTCTCATCTCATCTCATTATCTGAAACCGCTTAATCCTATATAGGGTCACGGTGAGCCGGAGCCTATCCCGGAAACACAGGGCGTAAGGCAGGAATACACCCGACGACGGGACGCCAGTCCATCGCCGTATTTATTATTGTTAAGATCTTAAAGAGACCAGAGAAGTCTCTGTTTAAAGGACAATGCACATCATGCTTCGTAACATCAAACACGCGATGTCCACTGCCAGATCCCGCAGCTGCTAAAAGTGTTGTCCCAACACTCCTGTTTCATATAGCATTGTCTGTCTGCTCATTCAACTCACTTATATTCGAAACCCAGAGTAAAATATCATAGCACATGGGTTCTCGTGGAAATGTGCGGAAATGAACGAGAACTTTGTTTCCAGAGTAACATCTTGGAGGGACCTATTAGGCTTTAGGGATCTAAAATTCGGATAATAATAGGAATGCAGATAATAATAGGAATGCAGGAAATGTGTTCTCATGAACTCATAGTTTTTTGGGGGGGGTGGGGGGGGGGGATGGACGACACCCCTAGACTCCCGCTCTGAAAGCGACGTAGAGCATGGTGCATTCTCAGAGTACAATTTTTATAATTTTACCCCTGGTTCTAGTGTAACAAAATATATTTGGATTGGAGTGGTTCAGAGTCGTGTAGGAGTCGTTTGGGCCTGTGCACGTGTCTCAGGTTGAGCGCTTGTGCATTAGAGACAGATACAGCGACTTACCGAGTATAACGCGATTTTAAAATACCGGCTGTGCAGAATGCACCGCGCGGGTTTAGGCCACGGTTACCCTGCAGAAGCTTTCAGTACCGTTCTCTCTTCATATTTAATGTGACATAGACAGACCTTCAGAACAACTTAGCCACCGGCCAGTGCTTTAAAGGCAGATACATCAAAATATCATGCATAGTAAATGAAGGATATTTTGAAACATATTCAAGCATATTGAAAAGTAGTCCACCGCACATTCATCGTGTAAATAAAGCTTTAAAATTTTTTAATAAAACTGATTTTGCCGTGGTACACAACTGAAAATAACAAAACCCCAAAGCATTTGTTAATTACGCCATCCATAAAACGTCATTACATGATGTTAACTGTTGTTTAGGTTATTTAGTTTATTACAACACAACAGACTGTACACATTTCATTTTTATATAGGGTATAGAGTATTTCCGTTTCAGAGCAGTGTTATTGAGCAAGGTGGGTTCATATGAATATAAGACTACCTAGTTTGAGGTGCAAAAATGACATTGCTTGTGTTTACTGTGAAGGAGGACTCCGCGCAAAGAACAAACACTCAAATACACGAGAGCTGATATAGGGAAGTAAAGTCATAAACTACTTTACATATAATAATATTGAAACTTCGAGAGCGTTTTCAGCCGGGGGTCATAAAGCGCTGCACATAGCTGTGGAGAGAACGGCATGTCAGCAACAACAACGACATATGAACGACAAATCAACAAAAATAACATTTTTTTTGTTTTTTGTTATAAATCTGAGCTGTGGAGAGAACGGCATGTCAGCAACAACATCAGAGTAGTGTAATTGACAGTCACATAACGATGATTGCTTCGAAAAGTTGCTCTCTCGGGACAGCCGCGTCGATTGCATCCTCTAACGTGTGAGGCGAAACGTCGCGAGGTGGAGAGAGGGAGCAATCGACACGGCTGTCCCGAGAGAGCAGCTTTTAGAAGCAATCATCATACATCGATCAGTGAAAACCTACATCATTACATCAGTCGCATAACGGCAATAATTTCGAGAAGGCCATAATATAAGAGATAAAAATAATTGTTCAACAAATGAAGGAAGGAATAAGTCTTCGCTAGCAGGTGCAGGTCGGAAGCGAGCCATCATCTCAACAAGACAACATTGAGCCGCAGCAACTGTTCTAGCCAAACGACTTCATAGCCTTACGGAACAAGTGAGTCTTGAGACGAGATTTGAAGATGCCCAGAGACTGAGCTGATCGAATCTCCAATGGAAGAGCATTCCAGAATCTGGGAGCAGCACTCGGGAAGGCTCTATTACCTATCGAATGGAGGCGCGATCTGGGCACATGCAGCAGCCCGTATTGGAGAATCGAAGTTGTGTTGAGGAGGGTGCCTGAAGTAGGTCACGGATGTATGTCGGAGCAGCGCTAGTGAGAGCCTTGCAGGTGAGGAGGATCATGAAATTGATTTTTTATTTAACTGGTAGCCAGTAGAGAGACACCAGTACTGGGGATATGTGATCGTAGATGGGTGTGCAAGTGAAGATTCTAGCAGCCGCATTCTGCACAAGTTGGAGACGATTGAACAGGTAGTCAGGGATTTTAGGGAGCAGTGCATTACAACAATCAATTTCTGGAGAGATGAAGATGGGCATTAGCTTCTCAGCATCGGAGGGTGACAGGATGTTACGTAGTCTGGTTATGTTTCTGAGGTGGAAAGAGGCTACCTTCGTCACCTTGTTGATGTGTCTCGAAGCTGAGTGAGGAATCAAGAGTCACTCCTGGACTCTGGACTGCTTTAGCAACTTCAATGGTCTGGTCGTCAAGCATCAATTAGATAGGTTCAGCCTTGGACAATTGGTGCGGGGTTCTGACAAGCAAAACCTCTGTTTTGTCGCCATTTAGTTTTAGAAATTATGAATTGAGCCAAGCCTTCACAGTTGGCAGTGAAGACGACATACGAAGAGCAGACACATTGATGGATGGCTTTGCGTGGATATAGATATCGGCATAGCAATGGTAGCTGAGATTGGAGCTGTGCAGGATATGGCCAAGTGGTTGTATGTAGATGCTAAAGAGGAGTGGGCTGAGAACTGAACCCTGAGGAACTCCAAACAAAGCAGGATGGATCTCTAAGTTACGTCTTCTGAGGCTGACAAACTGGTTCCGGTCGGAGAGGTAGGAGCTCAGCCAATGCAGGGCACAGCCAGAGACCCCCATACGTTCCAGGCGCTCAAGTAAGGTAGGGTGGTCAACGGTATAAAAGGCAGTGCTCAGGTCCAGGAGGACAAGAATATTTGGCAAGCCTTCATCAGCGCCGACAAATAGGTTATTAACTACTTTTACCAGAGCAATTTCAGTCGAATGGCCGAATCTGAACCCAGATTGTAAGGGATCGAGGAGGATTATGTAGCTACAGCCAGAGACCATTAGCTTTCTGCATAAGTTGCTAACTGGAGTCATGTCTTGTAATTCAATAAAGATATATTGTAATTGAATTCCACTCAATAAATGATGCAATATGCTTCCAGAATTTTTAAAACAAACTTAACACAGGAGGACCTCGCCTGTCGTAGGGGTTGCGTTACCTGAAACGGGTTTGGAAAAAGCGCAAGCTGAGGCAAATCCATGGAGAGGAAAGACGTGGAGGTTATTTAATATATTCTATTATTACATACTGATGTAACTCTAACGCCTGAGGATGCATCTAACGTGGAAGAAGCGATCGACGGGGCTATCCCGAAAGAGCAGCATATGGGAGCAATAGTTCTTTCATATAATAATAATTGCATTTATAGAGCGCATTTTACCCGAGGGTCACAAAGCGCTGCATAGACCTTCGGAGAGAACGTCACGTCAACAACAACGACATTACACGGAAAAATCAGCAACAATAATTTTTGGGTTTTTTTTTTAATATACACGTGATTGCAGAACAACACCTTATGGGACAATGCAAAGAAAAAGACTGAATATATTTCATTGCAAGTGATTCCTTGCAGTCACGTCACGTGTCGACCTGTCGAGTGAGCGCTCTGGACAGCTGCACGATAGCGGTGCAGCAGTGGAGTGCAGCAGGCATCGCGCCACGATACCAGCAAGGGACGCGTCGGGACCTTGACGGTTTCATCACCGCACGAAGGAAACAGCAGAGACGCGATGCGATGTCGGCATGGGGCGGGGGGGGGCACTTTGTGGGTTCATTGTTCCCCCTCTTGCTCGAACAAGCCTCCACGCGGGGCGCTGCGGAGTGGAATCGTGTTTCGAAGCTATTTGTGGAGCGGTGGGGAAATCTGTAACGATGATAACTCATACAGGCAGATGGGGACAGGATTTGAAGACGTGACATCGCATGTCTCAAAAAAATCCCGAACACAAGTCTTAGAGGCAGTGCTATAAAAAGAGTAATGACCAAACTGCCGATTATATAATACGTCTTGAATTTAGTCTTAATCTAGAGTGAAATATTGACTATTTGGCGTTGTGTTGCAAAGTGTGCTTAGATAATTGGCCAGATGCCAAACGTGACTTGCGATTCAGTGTTTTTATAATCAATGTTCTTATTGTTGGCAGCCAGTTCCAATCATCGCAGGGCACCTTAAGGGATAGCACTGCCGCTGCAGAGAATATATGCAGCATTACTATGACGAGGGAAGGAGCGGAAGGGTTCGTCAGCTTAAGAGCACGCGTGGGGTTTTTACGGCCGGTTTATGACTCACAGCCGAGGTTTGGCTTTGTCTATGTCAGTGGTCTCCAACGTATTAAACACAAGATCACTTTTTAATGTGATTGTGTATTGTTTCGATTCCATATCGATTTCCGAATCTGTCACAGAATCGAATCCCGAATCAATTCCCCCTTTAGTCGACTGTTCCAGATTCTGGGATTGCGGTCGATTGGATGGAGACCACTGGTCGATGCGATGATCTGAGCCAAATGTATCATGAAACTCTCCACCACCCGACACAGCCAAACAAGTTGATTTGTTCACGTGTAGGAGTGTTTGATGCGCCGTTTATTATGGCTTCACCTCGCCGGTAAGTTGAACAATTTTCACAGCATAATGTATCGAGCTAATTGCTGGATACCTTACGGTGCAATCGAGCAATTAGATCAGATAAATGCTTAATATGACTTAAAATTGTTCAAATAATTTCGCTACTTTGGAAAGTGGATGTTTTGTGACATAGATTTGGCTAGATCATTACGAGACCTCACCCAAAGTCAATCATGAATTCGAGTCACGACACTCGTTGGACAATTCGCTGTGTCCCGTAGCCTCGTGATCCCACTTTCCTTTCGTTGAAAGTAAAACAAAGGGTCTCATTTCACATTAACTTAACATTCCGTGCAGTGCATGGCTGATGATAAATAATTGCATTTTAATCACGATGGATGTGCGACTTTCACCGTGAAGAGGCAGATCACTGTCGAAGAGCTGTTTGCTGGCTGATCGTTTACACTTCGCATTTACCAACAGCAAATTACATTTCTGCTCATGTCGCGACTTATTTCATACGGCACGCAATGTGCTCAGAAATAGATCCCATACCAACCTTCCAGGGCTGTGCTGACTTCATAAATATAGAATGTTAGATTTGATTAATGGGGAGTTGATTGTTCATATTAGTATATAATTTTAATTAGTTTAATGTCAATAGTTTTAACGCCCTGTGTTTTTTTAAGCATCATAAGAGTGGTTGTTTTAGGATTGCCCTTACGTAACGGCGGGAGATGTGGGCGCTGGGAGCGGTGGACGATGGGGGCGGTGGGTGGTGAGCGGTGGGGGCGGTGAGCGGTGGGGTCGGTTAGCGGGGGGGGAGGCGCGGTGGGCAATGAGCGGCGCGGGAGGTGGGCGGCGGTGGGGCCGGAGAGCGGTGGGACGGGGCAGATTATTTTGGCGATGCGCTCTGAAACTCCCTTGCCGAGACCCACGCAGCGCACCATCGCCTCCTATCCGCACCGACACAGGGCCTACCCCAGAATGGAATGTGCTGCGGTCGGTGCGTTATCCGCTGTGAGGCACGCGTCTTAGACAAGGTTATTGGCAAACGAGGCGTAGCAAAGAAGCAACATAATTAAAAGTGCACAAACCCGTGGAGAGCTTCGTGCCTGGCATGACATTGAGAGTGCGGCTACTAGAACCACGCCGTGCAGCTCATGATAAACAACCGCATTCTCCGACCTGCGATCTGGACAGTGTTCGTCGCTGCACTGCTTCAGAATTGATCACTCAGCTCACGAACTTCAAGCGAAGACCCGCGATTGAGACAAAGCTGCCCCGCACCAGAGCCGTCATTCTCAATCGGTGGTGGTCGACATATTGGTGGGGCGCGAGCACCACCTAGTGGTCCGTGGAGACCAGACCCAGGCCGGCCTTGAGGCGCGGAAGGTTGAGAGAACCCCAGACCGAGAGCACTGCAGCGGGGGAGCAGTTACCAAGCCAGGCCCTCTCGGGAGGGCGAGGGCTAACCTGTGCCCTGTTCACAAGCAGCAGTTACCTTCCCCGAGTCTGCACTTGATTCTCAGGAATCGAAGTTGCAGTCGCACCGTGAATGGCCACGCGCTGCACCGCCGAGCATCGTTACCACTTGCTCCGAACGTTCCCAAGCCCTGGAGATTGTTGGAATTGGGAGAATGAATGTTTGCAGGCACGCACACGAGGGTTCTGCTATGAGCCGTGCGGAATGTGTGCATCCCACTTTCGGTCAGGCGTGGCGGCTTCATGTCATAAATTCTATCAATCTGTTGCCTAACAACCCTCCAATCGAGCATTGCCTGGACAACTCATTCGCTTCTACAATTTAATGACACAATCTAATTATACAAATAATAAATGGCTCGTCAAAAATACAGAACGTGATATATATTATGTTTTATGTTGCATATATTTGTCGTTCAGGCGATTTGTAGACTATTGAATATTTGCTCTGACACGTAGGATTTGACGGATGCGTCACGAGCGTAACGATTTCCAATGGTGCGTTCGGATTCCAGCGCAGGTGGTTTGGCAGTGACGTTCGACGTTGCACTCCCATGTTGTCAGGGCCTCTTCGTGCTGAATGATACGTGGTACAACCCGAAAACACGCGCCGGGTCTGTTCATCGTGACCGCCGATACCTGCGCGTTCCTCCTGGCAGTGACGGAATACATTGAGATCACTTATAATAATAATGGGATTTACAACGCGCAGCACTAATTCTACGCCTGATCGTGGACGAGACGCGATTACGGAGGCATGGGAAAACTGCATAGAGATGGGGAGAAGTAAGCCATGCATGCATCCAGCCGGTGCCAACATTTGTCAGACACTGCTTTCTATATATTTTGATGTTATAGGCCAATTCCAATTAATGAATGTTTTTTTGCGTTGTGGGAGGAAATCGGAGAAGCCAGAGAAATCTCGTGCAGAACAGGAGGAGAACACACAAACTCCAGACAGAAAGGTGGCAGGACTTTCTTTCTGTGAGGTGCCGATGTTGTGGCGACCCCAACCGACCGCTCAAAAAATCCATAGTTGGCCACGCCGTTGCGCAAGCTCATGCCGCCTGGCATTGACGAGCACTCCGGTCCCGATTGTCTATCGCAGATTTTCTTCGTGGAGCTCGCCCACTACATGGTGGAGACGTCGGCCAAGCACGTGGTGTACGAGCCTCCGCCGGACGTGCCGGGGGACCACTGTCGGGGGAACGCGCTGCTGCGCCGGATCGGCAAGCTCATCGGTGAGTGAGCCCCCGTGCTAGGCTCGGGGGTCACGAGGATACAGCCGCTAATACTGCTGTCCCAACACACGTGCCTTCTTGACATCTGGTTAAGAGACGTCTGTGATATTCGGTTAAAGATCACGTTTTCGAAGCAAAGTTTTTGTTTGTTCTTGCGACAAGGATGCCGATCGTGCTCTTGGCAGAACGTGAACGTACTGTATGCCGTGGAGCACGAACAGTCGTTTTTGAGTCGGGAGCCAGCAGCAGTGGGGATCAAAGTGGGCAGACTTTGCAGATCCCATCTGTACCATGACTATCGGCACCAGGGCCCGTTCCCTCGTAGCTTATCCCAGCTCCCCGTATGGCTGCTCCCCAAGCTGGGGCTACACTGGCTAATGCCGATAACCACACGTGTTTTACCACCGAATGCACAAATTTATGTACATGTGCGGCATTTTTCTAGGGTACAGCATTATATTAAAATCTATCGACAACATATCATTTGGATTTATATTGCATCAAGGTATGTATTGAAATATCGTGGCAGTTTACTGCCCGGTGTCAATCCACTGCTGAATGAAAAACGCTGTGCGGCCGCGGGGGTCATTTCACGATGCTTCACCACTCTAGTTGGTGTGGGCTGGTGAAGATGGTGACCGTGGAATCTGAAGCACTGTCCAGTCCAGCTGATGGTGCCTCACGTGGGAGGCTAAACGTCACGACGGACAGATCAGCAACACGAGACGGCTCTCCCAAAAGAACAACTGTGGAAAGAAATTGTCATCGCACACCAAGCCGTGATGACCTACACTATTACATAGTAACAGTCCCATCAATGTGCTGACAGTGTAGCGCTACGGTGGCCTATAATCACATGTGTTCAATATAACCAAACATACGTGTATGAGTACCACAAAACGGGGAGGCCTTCATTCAGCAGTGGATTGACGAGGGGCTCGCTACCATTGCATTGTTGATATTGTTCGGTATCCTCGATATTAATTCGCCTCTTGCCGGCCGTTGTTGTGGTTGCAGGACTCTTTTGCTATGGCTTGGTGGCGACGGACATTTTTGCCAACGTCGGGCAGGTGGTTAGCGGAGGGCTGACGCCTCACTTCCTGAGCGTGTGTCAGCCCAACTACACCGCGCTGCCCTGCAACGCGGCGGGGGGCAGCAGCGGCAGCATCAGCAGCGTTTTCATCACAGACCCGGCGGTGTGCACGGGCAGCCCGGAGCTGGTGGCGCGCGCCCGCCTCTCGTTCCCGTGCAAAGAGGCGGCCTTCAGCCTCTACTCGGCCGTGTACATGGTGGTGAGCGTTGCATCCGACTCGCGCCTGGGTTCGATTCCCAACTCGGGTGTCCTTCTCTGTGTGGAGTTTGTATGATCTCTCCCCTCCCCCCCACTCTCGAACCCTGTTCTGCATGGCTCTGGGTTCCTCGGTTTTCTTTCATAACTGAACAAAAAAATATATTATTGATATTTACTAAAGCATCCCAAAACTGAAATCTTACCGTGAAACGTTTATATTTGGAATTCTATGCAGCTAGAGCAACATCGCCTGCAGAACCCTCATGAATAAGAATTCACGAGTAACCTAGTATAGTAGCGGTAATAAAAAGACTCGTTCATAAAATCACGAGTTGCAGAATGGATCAGCATATGCTTCACATGTAGTTCATTATCGGCCGTGATCAGTCCATGACTGGAAAAAGGGCCCCACAAGCCGTCGCTATCTCTTACAATCACGCGTTGTGCAGTAATAATTCACCGAGACACCCGCGCATGGGCAGATCTCATTGCTCCATCTCCTTGGCGGACGTGAAGTGGTAACATCTGCGCCTCGCAGAAATAATGTCCTGCCCGAGGCAGTTCAATTACCGCCTAGGGCACATTTCTGTGTAAAGTTTGTGTCTTCTCTCCCCCTATTTTTGCGTGGGTTTCCTCCAGGTTCTCCAGTTTTCTCCCACATGTAAAAAATATACTCATTTATAAATTGGCCAATAACATCATAATAGAACACAGTGTCTAGCAGGTGTTGGCGCCGGCTGACTGCATGGCTGCATTCCCCCCGCCTCTCTGTGGTTTCCTCGCGCCTTTGTAATGATGTAAGTCGCCCTGGATAAGGGCATCTGCGAAATAATAATAATCAATAATAATAATAATCTTGGACCTGTTAGATTGCTTAGCACCCACTCTGTTGTTATGTTTGCAAAGTATTGTCCCTGCAACAGACATCAGTTTAACAACATCACATCCTTCCTGTGAAGCGATGCTGTTTGTTGACGTTACACCCAAATCAACACCACCCCGACCACCTCTTGATGTCAGAACACCTGACAGTGCGTGTCTCACCGCGGGATACTTTTCTACATTCTAATTACATTGTCTACATCTACTCTCCAATCTACTGGTAAAAAAGCCTCTTCTCATTACCATTTAGATACATTTGTGACAATTCCATTGATGGCCTTTGATAAAGTGATGATCAGACCTACTCGAGCCCAATATACATCGACAGGCGTGGCACGGTGGTGCAGCACTGCTGCCTCGTAGCAACACGATCCTTGATTCAATTGCAAACCCCAGGTGCCTGTTCTCCCCGTGTCCACGTGGGTTTTCATCAGGTACTATAGTTTCCTCCCACAGTCCAAAGACATACTGCCTACGTCAATTGACCCGCTGATTAAATTCTCCCCGGTGCCCTGTGATGGACTGGCGTCGCATCCAGGGTGTACCAATGCCTTGCACCCTGTGGCTGCCAGGATAGTCTGTGGCTCACGGCGACCCTCTTTAGGACTGAGCCAGCACCCCGATTGAATGAACGTAGCTTTAACGGTGAGACTGTGTGAACACAATTTGTACCAAGCATACCGGCGTGACCTATATTAGACGATACTGCGCAGTGCCAGCTCAATAGCAATTATTATTATTATTGTATTGTTCTGATGCTGCCATGTTTGTAAGGTTTTCAGTATTACAAAGTGGCCACAATTGTCATTGATTACAAGTTGGAGTTGTTGATTTGGTCTTGAACGAATAATGTGATTACTCACAAGCACGGGAAAGCTGACCTTGTTGTGTCCCATACTCAAGAGTAGAAATATGGTAAAATCACTCTGGGAACTCAGCTGGGTCAGCGATCTTATTTAAAATCGGGGTTTCGGGGTTCTCCCCCAGAAAATCTTGAATTTGAGTCCGAATTTCTTGGATCTATGATTCTTCAGAGAGGTAATGCAACTGCGGCACCACGACTCTGACCGCAGACTCGTGACGGCTCGACGATAACGGCACGGCGAGGATCCGCATTCACTCCACGACCGTTCAGCCAGCGAGCAGAGACTTCTTGACTTTTGATGCTTTATTGAACAGCACGACGCGGGCCCCGGGGCATGATGACCACAGCGAACAGTCGACTACATGTTGATGCCCTGATGACAGACCGACGACTCCTCCATCTCTCCGATGACTGACTGACGAACTACCTTCCACTCCCAACCCGTCCTTCTTTATCTCCCTCCGTGCCGCCCCCCCCTTCGCACCTTCCGGATGACCTCACCCGTAGTCACGAGTCCCAATGAATCATGCATCACAGGTTCGCTATCACGAGATTATGAGTAAACACGATAAGTCTCGTAATCGCTCATGACTATCGACCGCGGGTTCACGTGAGCCAACAATAGGAAACTGACGCACCGTCCGCTCGCGCCCCCCCCCGTACCTCCCAGAAAGCTTAAACCCCCCACAATCATCTAATTTAATACCATAAAAGCCTAACACAACTTAAAATCTCACCCATAACAGTCCTGTATAAAAAGTTATCTAAATTATTTTCGGGGATTACATAAAGGAAGATGTACGTAAATAATCGCTGCCATACAATATGTATTGCTCCAGGAACGGCATTCCCTTTGGGATTTTCACTCTGGGAACAGCACTCCCCATGCCTGCCCTCTGCCCAATTCCACCCTTGCCCACACCTCATCACATGAGGCCAGCAGAGCGAGCTGCATAGGCAGCGCGGTACTGCATAGTATGAGCACACACTTGAATCAATGCATCACCACACTGGTAACGATCGTAGGGAACGTGCGTGTGACGCGTGGGTGCTGCCGCCCTGCCAGCTGTACGTGACCAGCGCGACCAAGCGCTGGGGGATCCGGCTCATCAAGCCGACCTGCTGCCTGGGCCTCATGGGCCTCGGCCTCATCGTGGGCCTCGTGCGCATTAGCGAGCACCGCAACCACTGGGCAGACGTCATCACTGGCTACACCATCGGGGCCGCCATCGCCACCTTCCTGGTAACCAAGAGTGGGATTGGACCGGAACATACGGGAACACCGTTCCCAGAGTGGAAATCTCAGGACCCCATTCCGGCTTTCATAGTCTTACACTTGGATGGTTACTTTTCATCCAAAAAGGCACAGAAATGTAGGTAAAGTGTTCTCATAAGCTCAACGTTTTCTGGGAGAGCATCCCCAAACCAGCCGCTTTAATAGGGATGGCGGACATCGCTGCATTACCATAGTGATGTTTTTTGATTATGATGATGAGAATAGGCCCACTGCTGTGAACTTGGCAGGAACCTTCTGGAAAAGAAGACTGGGAGAGGCTCTCCTGAGTCAGCAAGCATAGTCATAAAAAAAATAAGTCACATACCTATCCCTCAATGGAAAGTCACCCTATGGCTGACCCTGCGCTGTGGTCAATCACTTCCTTTTTCCTCCTCCCCTCCCCACCTCAATATCACCTTACTCCAGATGCACTCCTTCCTACCTCTGCCCAGTATGTATTCTAATCTCATCTCATCTCATTGTCTGAAACCGCTTAGTCCTATACAGGGTAACGGTGAAGCCGGAGCCTATCCCGGCAGACACAGGGCGCAAGGCAAGGATATACCGACGATGGGACGCCAGTCCATCGCCGGACACTGCGGGGCAATTTAGCCTGCGAGCCAATCAACCTATGTAGCAGCATTCTTTTTGGACTGTGGGAGGAAACCGGAGTGCCCGGCGAAAACCCACGCGGACACGGGGAGAGCATGCAAACTCCACACAGAAAGGCACCCGAGCCGAGAGATTCGAACCCGGGACCTTCTTGCTGTGAGGCGACAGCGCTAACCACTGGGCCACCGCGCCGCCCTGTATTCTAATGCCTACGTGGTATTCGTCATGTGCTGTCCCAGTGTTCAGTGAAATCTACATCGGTGATAAAAATCAAACCCCCCCAAAAAACGTTATTGCTGCTGATTTTCCGTTCTTATGTCGTTGTTGGCGTGCCGTTCTCTACACAGCTCTATGCAGCGTTTTGTGACCCTCGGGTGAAAAGCGCTCTTGAAATGCAATTATTATTATTAATGCAGAACATTGTTTTGTCTTCAACAATATTCAATCCGTCCAAAATTGCAGCTCAATAAACTCGTGAAAATGAATCACAAAACTCAGTATTTAATCAAAATTGTACTTTCAAAAATATTATAAATATAAAGTGTGTTTCACGAAACGGCGAAATTCAATGCTGCATTGTGGGATGTATGTAGGCTGCTGTGACTGGTTGGCATAATTGAATGGAACAGGTTTTGAAATTGTGTCTGTGTATTGGCTCGATGCATGGTAATTGCGTTCCAAAGCTGTTATTTCAGGATAGCCGTGTCAAGCCCTCCCCTTCTGTCCTCCGCGACGTTTCGCATCCCACTTGGGAGGTATCCTTAGACGTTTGGAGGCTGAGGATGCCTCCAATGTGGGAGGCAAAACGTCCCAATGGAACAGCTTTAAAAAGTAATCAATGTGTCTGTGCTCGCTGTTGAAGACGGTATATTTTTTGGTGAATCTTAACTTGAATTCATTTGACCCGTGGTTGTTAACTTGTTGTATGCACTATGTTGCAAACCTCTATAATAAGACCATAACTCTAGCAAATGTAAGCAAATCTGACATTGATGGGTAATCGATTCAGCTGAAAAAAGTGGAAGTGCCGTAGGATTGTTTGTCACAACGAAGTGTGCCTCGGTGCTTAAACTGTTGGGAACCACTGCTCTATGATAGTGATCGTCGTAGCTGAATCATGGTGCGTGTGTGGTCACGTAGTGCTGCTGTGTGGTGGGAAACTTTAAGCGGAAACGATACACGAAGCCATGGAAAAACAAGCCGGTCAGGTTTCATGGCGCCAAGGTGTCCACCGGAGGAAGCCACATGCACATCATCAACTCGTTCCAGGTGGGTCATCGACTTCTCCACCACGGTCAGTGACGACGTCACGACGTCACATCGGAGGATGTGATTCATGTCAGACTCTGGTCGTTTATAACTGCCATCGTATCGACGTGGAGATTCTGCAATTTCATATTCAAAGTTACAAAAATGAATAACGAGGCAGTGACCTGGTCAGTGTTTGGTGAGCATTGGGGGTCCTGTTGAATATAACTGAAAACCAATTTTGTGATTTTGCTTTTAAGCATCATTTATAGACGAAGCTGGGATATCAAGTATATTTTAAGAACTAAGTGCACGAGAGCAATTGCCCACCATTGAATTCCCTCCCATCGTCTGTCTTCCCCAAGCTCTTATAACAAAACCCTCATGCTGCTTGTTGCTGCCCGTGCTCAACTACTGTGTCAAGATGAGGTTGTTGCTGCTATAATTGTGCTCCTTCTTCTACAGAATCGTAGCGTGAGCTTCTTTTTACAGACTCACTCTGGCCTCCTGTCAGAAGTCCTGGAGCCGTGACCTGGATGACCCTCGGTGCCAAAGGGGCCTCAGCTTGAGCAGCAGTCCTCAAACTATCATCATCACACCTCACCCTTCACACAATTGTCTATTTACAAATTTGCTTCAAGGAAATTACCTAATTTACATCAGAATAGAACACATTACGTATGTATGTATTTGTGGGAGGGTGAGACATTGGGAGGAGTGAGGACTGAGAGTCGAGAGCCATGGTACAGGAGAAGGAGACGATACTAATGCTTACAATGGTTCTTTCCGTTTAACGTTCAGTGGTCACATGTTGTACAGTATACCCTTAACTTTCCTAACTTTTGTGTGGGATACATTCCAGAAACGGACGTGAATCGGGAAAATAGCAAATACCATTTTTATGTGTTACCAGATGCATTGGCACTCGCGTTCCTGTTATGAGCCATATTAGGGATCACGCGGTACCAATGCGTAATGTATGATCGAGAATGCGACGTTACCAGTGGCTGAGCAAACATTATGGGATGCGGGTGGTGATAGACACGGGCCGCGAAGCGATGCTGGATGCTGCTGGATCCAATTCCTCTGTCGTGCTGTGTCCACACAGCAGCCTGGCCACGAACACAGCACTGCAACCATCGCGAATTCGGAAACCGTGAAAGATAGATGGTAGAGAGATGTTTATTATAACACTGAGCTTGCAAGCTCTGGATGCGGGATTGCTGCTAAACAGCAAACTTCCGAACAGACCAACGTAATAATGCATAAAACCAAAGGCCAATTTAACGTAGCGCAACAATATTTATATAAACGAATCTCTAAAAGAGTAACACACAAGATTGCACAATTAAACCAACAACGAACAATAACGTATACAAATATGAAATACCAAGCATAATCATGGAGTACACGGTAGCACTCAGGATTGCACAGCACAATAAATTCATAATAGACAAAGGAAAACAACATGGGAAAAAATGTACGTGCCTTGCGCAACAAAAGAAAAGAGCGTATGTAACCCTTCACAAAGACCAATGTTAGCAACCGCCTCCGGCTCGAATGTCTTATACGAAATGCGGTCTCAAGTAAGCTCAGTGATGGTAGTGAGAGTTAAATAAGCGAAAGCTAAGGGTTTTCTCGACAGATGGCTGTGCCAACCCTTGGCAGAATATTTACGTAATGCTGAAAAGCACGAAATGACGAGCACGTAGTGACGGGTTTAACCCAGTACTCAGTGACGAGTCTAACCGAGTACTCAGTTAGACTCGTTACTGAGTACTGGGTTAGACGAGTCTAACCCA
>JAZEWT010000019.1:515676-534504 GCA_036362905.1 Mordacia mordax | reverse complement strand
CCCGTGGCTACTGCTCTACCCGCTGTGCCACCGCTCCCCGCGGCTACTGCGCTAACCACTATGCCACCGCACATAGTGCACTGACTGCTGCACCACGGCTCTCCACACACACAGACAAACACAGGCAGCGCGTCAACCGCTGTGCCACCGCCCCCCACAAGCACACAGCGCGCCAACCACTGCACCACCGCTCCTCGCGGCTACTGTGCTACCCGCTGGCCACCGTTCCCCACGGCTACTGTGCTACCCACTGTGCCACTGCTCCCCGTGGCTACTGCACTAACCACTGTGCCACCGCTTCCTGCGGCTACTGTTCTACCGCTCCCCGTCGCTACTGCGCTACCCACTGCGCCACCGCTCCCCACGGCTACTACGCTACCAACTGTGCCACCTCTCCCCACGGCTACTGTGCTACCCGCTGCCCCACCGCTCCCCGCGGCTATTGCACTAACCACTGTGCCCCCGCTTCCTGCGGCTACTGTGCTACCCGCTCCCCGTGGCTACTGCGCTACCTGCTGCGCCACCGCTCCCCACGGCTGCTACGCTACCAACTGTGCCACCTCTCTCACGGCTACTGTGCTACCCGCTGCCCCACCGCTCCCCGTGGCTACTGCGCTAACCACTGTGCCACCGCACATAGTGCACTGACCGCTGCACCACGGCTCTCCACACACACACAAACACACAGGCAGCGCGTCAACCACTGTGCCACCGCCCTCCACACACACAGCACGCCAACTGCTACGCCACCGCTCCTCGTAGCTACTGTGCTACCCGCTGGGCCACCGCTCCCCACGGCTACTGCGCTACCCACTGTGCCACCGCTCCCCGCGGCTACTGCGCTAACCGCTGTGTGACCGCTTCCTGCGGCTACTGTGCTACCGCTCCCCGTGGGTACTGCGCTACCCGCTGCGCCACCGCTCCCCGTGGTTATTGCGCTACCTGCTGCGCCACCGCGCCGTGGCTACTGCGCTACCTGCTGCGCCACCGCTCCCCCGCGGCTACTGCGCTGCCCGCTGCGTCACCGCTCACCGCGGCTACTGCGCTAACCACTATGCCACCGCACATAGTGACTGACCGCAACACCACGGCTCTCCACACACACAAACACACAGGCAGCGTGTCAACAGCTGTGCCACTGCCCCCCACACACACACAGCGCGCCAACCGCTGTGCCACTGCTCCTCGCAGCTACTGTGCTACCCGCTGGGCCACCGCTCCCCACACCTCCTGCGCTGCCCACTGTGCCACCGCTCCTCATGGCTACTGCGCAAACCGCTGTGCGACCGCTTCCTGCGGTTACTGTGCTACCGCTCCCCGTGGGTACTGCGCTACCCGCTGCGCCACCACTCCCCACACACACACAGCGCGCCAACCATTGCGTCACTGCTCGCAGCTACTGCGCTACCCACTGTGCCACCGCTCCCCGCGGCTAGTGCGCTAACCGCTGTGCGACCGCTTCCTGCAGCTACTGTGCTACCGCTCCCCATGGCTACTGCGCTACCCGCTGCGTCACCGCTCCCTGTTGCTACTGCTCTACCCGCTGCGCCAACGCTCCCCCGCGGCTACTGCGCTAAGCGCTGCGCCACCGCTCCCCGCGACTGCTGCGCTACCCGCTGCCCCACCGCTCCCCCGCGGCTACTGCGCTACCCGCTGTGCCACCGCTCCCCGCGGCTACTGCGCTAAGCGCTGAGCCACCGCTCCCCGCGGTTACTGCGCTACCTGCTGCGCCACCGCTCCCCGCGGCTACTGCGCTAACCACTATGCCACCGCACATAGTGCACTGACCGCTGCACCACGGCTCTCCACACACACAGACAAACAAACAGGCAGCGCGTCAACTGCTGTGCCACCGCCCCCCACACACACACAGCGCGCCAACCGCTGCACCACCGCTCCTGGCGGCTACTGTGCTACCCGCTGGGCCACCGCTCCCCACGGCTACTGCGCTAGCCACTGTGCCACCGCTCCCCGCGGCTACTGCGCTAACCGCTGTGTGACCGCTTCCTGCGGCTACTGTGCTACCGCTCCCCGTGGGTACTGCGCTACCCGCTGCGCCACCGCTCCCCGCGGTTACTGCGCTACCTGCTGCGCCACCGCTCCCCCGCGGCTACTGCGCTGCCCGCGGTGCCACCGCTCCCCACGTCTACTGCGCTAAGCACTGCGCCACTGCTCCCAGCGACTACTGCGCTACCCGCTGCGTCACCGCTCCCCGCAGCTACTGCGCTAACCACTGTGACACCGCACATAGTGCACTGACCGCTGCACCACGGCTCTCCATACACACAGACAAACACACAGGCAGCGTGTCAACCGCTGTGCCACTGCCCCCCACACACACACAGCGCGCCAACCGCTGCGCCACTGCTCCTCGCGGCTGTGCTACCCGCTGCGCCACCGCTCCCCACACCTCCTGCGCTGCCCACTGTGCCACCACTCCTCACGGCTACTGCGCAAACCGCTGCCCCACCGCTCCCCGCGGCTACTGCGCTAACCGCTGTGCCACCGCTTCCTGCGGCTACTGTGCTACCGCTCCCCGTGGCTACTGCGCTACCCGCTGCGCCACTGCTCCCCGTGGTTACTGCGCTACCCGCTGCGCCACCGCTCCCCCGTGGCTACTGCTCTACCCGCTGTGCCACCGCTCCCCGCGGCTACTGCGCAAGTCGCTGCGCCACCGCTCCCCGCGGCTAATGCGCAAGTCGCTGCGCCACCGTTCCCCCGCGGCTACTGCGCAAGTCGCTGCGCCACCGTTCCCCCGCAGCTACTGCGCTAACCGCTGCGCCACCGCTCCTGGAGTTTCACATGGCTGGGGCACTCCAGCCCCTCCCCCGCCCCACACACACACACACACACCCCTCCAGCAAACACACGACGTACATACAACGACGCCCTACTTAAACCAGCGGGGCACCCGGTACAGCACACACTGAGGAACAACACACACCGATGGACAACACACAGCACACCCGCCGCAGCCCCGATGGCTGCCACGCAGCTCCCGCCTTCGCCATCACCTCCCTCCGGGGTTCGACGAGCCGGGTACCCCCAAGGCCCCCCCCCCGGCTCCAGCGCCGACGAGGCGCCACCATAACGGCAGCCCCCCATCGCAGACGGCTCCCAGAGGCCTCCGGCACCACGCGCGCCCCGTGCACGTGCGCGGCCCGCCGAGCAACACCAGACCGGCCTCGTGTGGCCCGCGAAGCCCGCCGCAGCTCCGACTACTCCCACCTTCGCTGCACTCTGAGCCACACCGCCACTCTCCTGCGACTCCCCCCGCGGCTCCCTCTCGCCACCGCTGCTGGACTCCCGCGACCCTCCTCGCCTCCGCTGCACTCCGCCGCTGCCACTCTCCCGCGACTCTCCCCGCGGCTCCCTCTCGCCGCCACCGCCCCTCCCTCCGGCCCGCGCCGCTCGTTCCACTGCTGGCTTGCTGGCATCCTCACTCGCTGGCTCCGCCGCTAGACTCCTCGCCGCTCTCTCCCGCCGCCACTTGCCGCAGTCTCCGACGTGAGTCCGCATCCTCACTCTGACACCAACTGTGACGCCACGACTTCGACTCCGGGCTTGTGACGGCTTACAGCGGCAGCACCACGGCGAGGGCCAGTATTCACTCCGCGATAGATCAGCCAGCAAGCACTGATGAACAGAGACTTCTTGATTTTCGATGTTTTATTCGAACCAGCAACAGAGCCGGAGTAGCAACACACGAGCTCCGACATCGTGATGCTGCCTCCTCCAAACCCCCCAGGAGACTCTCCGCCCCTCAAACCCCCCGCTCCTTATATCCCCGTGGCCCCCTCTAGAAAGTTCTAACCAACGTCACTCCGCTACAGTAAAAGCCCCCCCCCTCGCAGGACGTGCTGTCCGTCCCCCACGTGGCGTTGGTCCCCCCCCCCCATTCCTTAACTCTGCACATGCACTCCGTGTGGACGTACCTGTAAATACCAAATAAGCATTGTTTGGCATTTTGCTCCTGCATGCCCATGTTTGAGAGGCAATTATCACGTGTAGAGGTACATTGAAAAGAGCATATACGGTTAATTTTGTAATGATGTAGGTTTTCATGGCTCGATGCAGAACTGCTTTTCAAAGCAGTGGCAAGGTTGTGCAGTGGTAACATCTGCACCTCACAGATAATCCTGCCCGAGGTGTTTCAATTCCCACCAAGGGTGCCTTTCTGTGTGTAGTTGTGTGCTCTCTCATTGTTCTGCATGGGGTTTTTTCCGGGTTCTCCAGTTTCCTCCGACAACTAAAAAACAACAATTCATTAACGAATTAGCCGATAGCATTAGTGTATACATCGCAGTGTCTGGCAGGTTTTGGCGCCGGCTGACTGCATGGTTGCTTCCCCTCCGCATCTCTTGTAATTTCATCTATAACGTTGTAAGTCGCCCTCGATAAGGGTGCCTGCAAAATAATAATGAATAAAGTTGATCTTCAGGCTAGCCGTGTCAAGTGCTCCTTCTCTCTCCTTCACGATGTTTCATCTCCCACGTTGGAGGCATTCTCTATCATTCTGAGATTGAGTGAAGATAAGTGTGCCCTTTGCTATATATGTTCCCTGGTGTCAAAGGCAGTTTACTGCATGGCCACATTTATTTGGTCTTTAGTCACGCCTTTTCCCTGTATCAGGCACAAGGGAGCAGGCTTGACCTGCATGGAAACGCCACTGCCAGAGTCAATATCCCCGAGGAAACGTTTTGGGCTTTCAGGATTTCGAATTTGGATGATTGTTTCACATCTAAGAAGTCACAGAAAATGCATGAAATCCATTGTCATGAACTCAGTTATTTTATGCGGGAGGACTCATAGACCCCCTGCTCTAAATTGGATATGGATGCAGTACGTTTTTCCAATTCCACCCATGATTATGGACACGAGCCAAACAATGCAACAGCACTCTCCTGAAAAAAAAAACTCTTCAGTCAAAAGCTCTCCTGGAAAACTGGCAGATGCAACACCTTCAGCCGACAGACAACCTTTGATATTTACAAATCAATATCACAGTGGATGTTATTAATAAGCATTCCAAAAATCCCCCCAACAATCCCCCATAACTGGCAGATGCACTTTTTAACGATGCATTTAAAACATCCAGCTGTAGATGAAGGGGTGGTGAGCTAGTTCTAAGACATCCGTAGCTGGATTTGCATCAAGTAATTGACTAATGCTTGTAAAATCCTAGTTGAGTATAAATATGAATATCTTATTAACGTACAACACACATTAAAAAAACTGAAAAACAATGATACAGCATATTGTGGCAATTATGACTGGAGCTGCAAAACTCCTGTCTAAAAGGTTTAAATTATGTATACAATACATCGATGGTCGCATGTGGTAAAGTTGATACGACAATGTATCCAGTGCCTGCAAAGGCAAGTTACAAAGCGTGTCAACATTAAAAGGAAAGCTGTGGTGAACACATCTAGCAGTAGGGGCTCAAGATACAGAACGTCATCAGCATCTCATGACTCCCCATCACCCTCAGCTGACAACGAACATTCACGGAGTGTGACGATCTCCCGATTTCAATCAAACGGCAATCACTAACAGTACACCGTGATAAAAGATTGGTGAAATTTAATACAGCATCATGGCCTATGCGCTAATTTATTCAAATTGCAAAATTGAGTATTATAAACTAAAAAGTGAAACATCTAATATGGGTGGCACATTTGATGAATGTGGTGTCATCGCAGTCACAGGCCTTACAAATTTGTCAACCTTTTTAAAGGTTTGTAAAAAAAGAGAAAGGTGGCCTCCAAAAGTTGAATCACATCACTGAAAGGGAAAATGATCGCCACGCCAACAGCACAGCACCGGCTAAACAAGTGGTCGATGAAAGCTTGAAAGGTAATTCCTTGATTGCTGCATCGACGAGGGCCATGTTGTCAACAATCATTACCACAAACCGTCAATGTAAACAATGGTTGCCATCGAATGGCAGTCTGAATGTTCCTTGTTAGGTAAAGTTAAATTTGTGGGCGGAGCGATGGCACAGTGAGTAGCGCTGCTGCCTCATAGCAAGTTGGTCCCAGGTTCAGTTCCCTGGCTCGGGTGCCTATGTGGAGTTTTCATGTTCTCCTAGTGTCCGCGTGGGTTTTGGCTGGGTATTCCGTTTTCCTCCCACCATCCAAAGACACGCTTCTGCCTAGGTTAATTGGCCTGCTGAGTAAATTGCCCCAAAACGTACCCTGCAATGTACTCGTGTCACATCCTGGGAATAGCGCCACCTTATACTCTGTCTGCCGGGATAGGCTATGGCACCCCACGACTCTGTACAGGATTAAGCAGATACTGATACCGACCAAATTTGTCCATCTTACCTTGGTGCCCCTACAGCACTGCCGATGCATGCCAGGATACGGGAGCCAGAGCTGCACAAGTCTTATTATCGATGTGACAA
The DNA here is from genome assembly GCA_036362905.1 of Mordacia mordax. NCBI lineage: Eukaryota > Metazoa > Chordata > Hyperoartia > Petromyzontiformes > Petromyzontidae > Mordacia > Mordacia mordax. Next base: position 528,095 of record JAZEWT010000019.1, on the reverse strand, counting down.
GTAGGAGTTTAAGAGTTCACATCTACACCTCATGAAAAACTTAACAGTTGATGATTTTCGATAAAAATTTGATTTAACAATAGTAATTATAGTGTAAGTAGTATCCATGTAGCTTGTTGATATTGATCTGTGTGGATCGATAGGTGAGAAACCACTCTGTAGCCTTTCACCTCATACGTGAGCACCGAGGGACATGGGACAGTTGGTGTTGTGCTCTGTTGCTTAATAAACGGTTTATATTTAAACTGTCTGGCCAATTAAAGAAGCCCTCAGATCAGACATTGTGCCTACCCACTCAGATAATAGAAAGTACAAAACTGCCTCCTGTGTAAATAAGTTATTCACGCCTTAGTAAAAAAATCACACTTTTTAAAGTGATAAGATGACATTATTTTACAGTATTCTTACACGGTATAAATGTGTAAACCCACACATATCTTGGTGCCTTCTTGTGCCTTCTTGTGACCATTTATTCAATTTGTACAATTTGCGCCGATGTCAACGTCATCAGCTGATGCGGAGGTCTGTCGAGTCACAGACACTGCTGGAGATCCTGCACGAATTAATCTTCATCACTGCTGCTCCAGGAATCCTGGAAACGACTGCGTGGCCTGCTTCCAGACTCCTGCAGTATTTACAGCACACAAAAACACAATATTACGCAACTAAAACACATTTTACTGACCATCAACACAACAAACTATTTCAGTTACAAAAACACCAGGCAGTAATGGATATATATGTCCACATTTACTCGTGATAATCACAGCTGATAAAATGTTAATTGATAGTTTTAAAAAATCACTTACATTTTTCGTGGTTTATTGTATTTTATAGTTCAAATTTTACACCAATGAGTTTACACTTAGAAAAAATCACTCCCTACTGGCCTGCCTGCAGTTCAGGCGCCTAGTCACCTGTGGCACACAAGGACAGCTTCCACTGGGGATGTCCTATCAAATATGTTGCAATGACATGCCAGTGGCTTACGTAATGCAATAATTCCCATAAGAGGTTGTTGCAGGTTTTAACGACCACTATCCAGGTTGACCCAGGTTGTCCGGATTCCTCTCAATAGTGTAGGTATAGGAGCAGAATTTTATGGCCAGATGCCCTTCTTGATGCTAACCTCCTTTTGTCAGAGGGTCTTTTGATTGCAATTTGTCTGGAACCTCCGTCTCTAGACCTGTTCACTAAGAAGACCCTCGCAAGAGTGCAGGACTCCAGACCTATTCACCAATGGAGACCCCTAGAAAACGTGCTAAGACCCCAACCCTGAATATCAAGGGAGACACTAGCAGAAGTGCTGGACTCCAGGTGACACAGCTTTGGGGTTCGTTGGAACACACCTCTCCACCATAAGGTTGCCATTGGGTCTCTGAGAAGCCTTGTAAAAAATGACGTGCTATATATATATATGTCAGTTGAAATAATATGAAGGTGTCTCACTCTCTCCGTTGTTTCCTCCTCCTCCGGTTGAGTCCTCCCCATGTTTGGCACCCAGACCAAGATGTTACTGTCATTGCCGCCACTGTACAGTTCCTGTAGGTGGCAGACGTGAGACATTGAATATTTACATCTCTCCTCTTGAGTCATTGGGTTTCCATTCAGAAGCTGGTGAAATAACTCGCTTATTTCAATCGAAATGTATTTGTACACGTTGAGTATATAATCACTGCAATGGGAAACTTTTTCTTTCGGAATAGTCAATACTTGTGTTGTTTTTACAGAAGTGTCATGATTACAACTGTAAATGGACAGAATTAGTTCCATATGGCCTTGTTTTTACGTCAAAAATGTCCTGCATTATAAATTCATTTGACAAAATATAATAATAACGTGCATTTTTACGCTATTCATGAGTAATATTTGTGTTTTTGGAAGACCGTATATATTGCGTTTAATTTTATTTCCCCAAATATTGTAGTCGATATAAATAGCACTCCAAATAACGAAAATGTATATTGAACTGGTATAGGTTTTCACGCCTCGATGCATGATTGTTTCAAAAAGCTGCTCTTTTGGAATAGCTGTCGCGTGTTCCTCTCTCCTTCATGCGAAATGCTGCAAAGGAGTAGGAGGAACGATCGACACAGCTATCCCGAAAAAGTATATTAAATAATCCCAGAAAGTGGCACACATCACTCAGCTCTGATAAAGATGTTGGACAAGTGAAAACAAACTGAGTCGATTAAAACCCCCATGTGGCTTGGGTGTGGGACTCGGTTGCCTTATGTGAATCAACACGGGGCAATGATGAACAGATTGGCACGATTATGGAGTGAAAAGACTTTTCTTACCTGGATATCTGGATAACATTCACAGCAGTTGACCTTGTTGTAGTGGCCACTGAGCTGGGTGTGGACCCGCCCAGAGTGGATCTCAAATACAGTTATGTGGCTGCCAGTCGGAATAAAAACCAGGTCTGGCGAGCAGTCTGCTGACACGGCAAATTTCACCCCTTTGCGGGAACCATTGCTGACTCGGCCGTAGTTCACCTGTGGAACAGCGAGGGTAGAGTGCCGAGTTGTGATGCCACAATTGGCTGACCGTGAAGCTGCAACCATCACCAACCATAATAAAATGTGCTCCAGCACTAAATAGCGTTTCAGCACTACTCAGTTTGCCTGCTAGGTCTCGAGACCACAGCCCTCCATAACAAAACTCTTGTTTCAGTACAAGCGGATACATTCATGATCCATTTCAACAGACATAATAAGTGGATCAACAATGTAGTGTGTATTTTTTTATGTATATGCACAGAGGGTACCGGGATTGAATCCTTCATAAACACAGATTTTTTTCTGCATAACATCAAGGCTTTCAAGTCTGTTAGCTTCACTTTCTACTTATTGATTACCCTTCTGAAACGTCAGAGACTCCGCAACATTTCAAAAAGGACATGAGGAAGATATTCATGTCAAAGCAGTCATGTCAGTAGAAAAGCGCATAAACCAAAGACGTCAGAAAAATCTGTTATATGCTTGGAACGACATCACCCGTGGGGCGTCTACTTTGCTAGTTCTAGGAATTGTTCGAGACGAATCGGGGCAAATGTACCAAAAAAGTCACTTCACCAGAAGGTTTGTGCCCGTGTCAGTCCTCCAGAGCTTGAGGCGGTCGTCTGTGCCCAGCGTGAGGAGGTGGAGCCCATCCTTGGTGAAGCACAGCCCACTGACGTGCCCGCCATGCGATGTTTGTGCTGCAGATATTCACAACAGCAGCGCCCAGCAGGAAAATGGCTTCATCAATATTGAAAAAAAGTTTTACTAGAACTTTCTGAGATGTTTTGATGTTGCTTCAATCAAAGTGCCGGGATCTACAGCTGCTGACGAAGCTCCAGAGTACGTGGAATAAAACGTGAGATGTCATGCTGAACTACACATGTGCAACCCAAAAATGCATCGGAGAGCCATACAGCACATCTGTATAGATGCTGTTATCTACGATTTTGGGTTTAATGTCCAATGTGAAGACAGGAAGCTTTGTGTTCCTACTTTTGCTGCGGTCTTTGTTGCTGGAGAACTTGGAGCCTCCCCAGGCCTCGCCCTTGTGCTGATCCAGCGTTAGCAGGCAGCCCGTGGCCTTCCTCACGTCCCACAGCTTCACACTGTTATCACAACTTGTCCAGCAGAGCAAGCATAAAAATGCACAAACACACGACCACACAGAGCAATGGACTTGTAATGACATCACCTATTCATTGATTAAAATGTATTACCATGCTCAAAATACATCTGTATAAAATGGAGCAAGATTTTATATGTATGTCCACATTGAGGGTAGCGGTTTTGAATTCTTCATAAGCGCAAATGATATCTGCACAACACCAAGGTGTATTATTTCACCTTTACTTCCCACTTATTGTTTACTCCTTTGAAACTCAAACACAATTTCAGCTATACTGATGTAATTTTTTACAGCTTGATGAATGATAATTGCAAACCGTAGTTGTTATTTCTGGGCAGTGAAACATACTCTCCTCCCAGCGTACCCACGCTACAATCTGGGGCGACCACTGAGCTGTTGTCTGCACAGCACACAGGCTCTGGAATTCCTCGCAGTCCATGAAGATTTTCAAGTCCTGGCCGAAGACCCCGTCTATTAAAAAAGCCTCCTCTCTCTAGTTGTCGGTTTTATGTCTTTTGGATTTCTCTCCCTGATTAATTCTCTTTTAGTTTCTTATACATGCATGGTACTCTGGCATCCCCATCTAAATGAATTCATTATCTGAGGTTTGTGCTCACTAGGCTGGTACCTTCCAGTCGCCAGGATAAACTCGTGCCGCGTGGACCAGCGCACCGTGAGCACTGCATTCCGGTGGCCTATAGGAGGAGCTACAGTCAGCACCCACATTACTCTGCATTGCTCTACGGCAACGATTGGGAAAGCCTTTCTCAATGAGGGCAGAATAGGACTTTCAAATACCTTTGGCACAAAAGGACACATTAATACATGTTGCCAAGTTACTTGCCACAAGAGGCCCTTACTCTGACATTAAAAATATGGTGTTTCTAGGTGTAAATGATTCTCAAGTAACCGATCCATGTTTAATATCACGGTAAACAGATAAATATTGACTGCCAGTCATTTGGGAGTAGTTGGTCTCAAGAGTCATGGGCCATACGAAGTGAAGACTTAGGCTGTAGTCAGCCCGTGGGCAATAAGATTTCTCACCCCTGTGCTACAGCAGTGCAGCCAACATTCAGGGTGCTTACACACAGCTGATAGCTCACCGTTCAGGATGTGGGTGCTCGAGCCTGTTCTCAAGTCACACAGATGAACTTTGCTGCCACTTGTTCCAACTGTAGTCATCGGGAAGGGAAACGATAGCAGACTGAAACAGGAGGTGGTTTATTAATTTAAACATGATTGGGATAAAATTATTTTATAAATGAAAAGTGTAAAATTATTTGGCTTAATAAATACATTGAAATATTTAAACCACCTGCAATGAGAGAGTGTTGTGCTGCAATTGGAGACATATGGTGACAATAAACCTTTTCTGAAAATGAGTAAACTTCTGCCGGCTGAATGAGGAAGCCACCAGCACCAGCATGCAAAACAAAAACAAATTATTAATATTTATAATTGTACACACGTGTGGTATGTCAGACTCACTACATCTGCATGCTACAAATGCATGTTCCAAATTCTTAGTACAGGATAGTTCTTGCAATAATCCATTTAGATGTAATAATGTAAGTTTTCACAGCTCGATGCATGATGATTGCTTCGAAAAGCTGCTCTCGGGACAGCCGTGTCGATGGCTCTCTCTCCTCTCCTCGCGACGTTTCGCCTCACACGTTAGATACAAGACGTACTCAAATCACCTAAGACCGACTTCCGTTACAGACAGAAGGCGTAAATTATATCCCTTGCAGCAACTGTGAGGAAGTATACATCGGACAAACAGGAAAATAATAGCTACAAGAAAAAGAGAACACGAGGCAGCAGTACGTTTGCAGCACACGGATAAATCAGCAACAGCAGCACATAGTGTAGATAAGCAACACAAAATCGATTTTGATAAAATACAAATACTAGCAACCATCCGCCATAAAGGTCCAAGATTAATTCGTGAAGCAATTGAGATTCAGAAGACTAAAAACATCATGAACCGAAAACAAGAAATGAATATAAAGCTAAGCCAATCCTGGAGGCCAGTTATTGAAGTCAGGAATGCATAGATATGGAACTATTGCATATGGACATCAGAAGGGGATCGCCAGGGTGTGTGGGAGGTTTATTTTATGGGATGCAAATTAGGGGACTTGCCACAGACAAAGCAGGGAGGGGGTAATCGCAGTTCCGGGGGTGGGAATAAGATAAGGAAATTAATGTTAATGTGATTCAAATGTAGACGTACACAACAAAAGATGACTCGACACATGCATAGTACCCACAAATATAAAGGAGCAACAGGCACTACATACACATACTACGCCTGAGGATGCCTCTAACGTGTGAGGCGAAACGTCACGAGGAGAGGAGAGCCATCGACGTGGCTGTCCCGAGAGAGCAGCTTTTCGAAGCAATCATAATCCATTTTAGAACCAATGAGTATATTCCATCGCACACACATCATTGCCCAACATAATCCCTCGCACAACGCCTCATGACCAGGGTTATCAGACATCGCTGGCACCCTGTCTGAATAACTCAATTAACCCGATACACCTGCTTGTACAATAAACCAGATTGCCCATTGTGTCCCGGTGCGCCTGATCAGGTGGGTGGTGACATCACAACCCCTATATAAACCGACCCGGAAGCGGTTTGCGGGCCATTTCATTTGCTCGTCCAGTTGCTGGCGCGGGTGCCTGATGATGCTGAACGTTGTTGTCAGCGATACGTCGTACAATACATTCTTTGTAAAATATTGTGGGGTCGCTTTTCAACACACCGGTGTGCTGAGATAGTAAAGGAATTGGCGCGTCTTCTGTTCAACGTGAAAACCCCTTGCTGATTGGCCGTGTCGGGTGGTGGAGGGGTAAACGACACTATTTTATAATCTATATTTTTTTACGTGACCTGACCCAAAAAAAAAAAAATGGATTTCATTGATATATTCCAGGAGTCTAATAATAATAGTTGCACTTCTAAAGTGCTTTTCACCCGAGGATCACAAAAACACTGCACAAAGCTGTGAGAGACGGGCATGTCAAAATAAACATCTAAACGGCTATTGCTTGGGTCACCCTGAGTTCTCACCTCCAGAGCATTGGTGTCCCAAGCCTTGAGGGTCTTGTCAAAGGAGCTTGAGAGAAATATTCCTGTGTCGTGGGTGTACCACTGCACTGTCTCCACGCTGTACTGGTGCACATGTGCATGGGACCTGCAATGCCACATATGCAGTGATACTGAGATTGCAATTTGAAATTGTGACTTCCTCTAAAAATGCTGAACGTGAAAGAAGATGCATACATTAAAAATTCATAGTTCTAAGGCTAAGGCGTAAGTTATAGAGAGGAACAATATGGGAGGAAGAGAACTTAAGTATGTTATTTTATATATTATTGAAGGACATGACCACTCATGCATGCAGAGGAAAACCGTGAAGCCTTAATCTGAACTGAAAAAAACGACATGTAGTATAACCAACGACTGTCCTATCACCCGATGAATAAACTATTATGAATCGATTATTCAATTATTCAATAAAAATGTGTTATGCTCTATTATTCACAATGTGTACGTGTATGAATATTGTACGCCTTTAGATAACGAAACGAACACCAACATACAAACGAGACTAAAGAATAAAACAAAATGAGACAAAATCTATTTCTGAATCCTACCCCAAATTGTGGCATTTCATAAACTTACTACAGGGGTGTGGCAACAAACAGTTAAACACCTTCTGGGAATTTGGAAATATAAGCAAATGAAATAATCACCTGCCAACCGTGCAAATAGCCTTGCATGTGTACTGAGGTTTCTGGGAGATATTCTCCAGGTTGTAAATGGCAATCACTCCATCAGCTCCTCCAGAGAGCATACTGTTGGGCAAAAACATCATTAACAACCACTTCATGTTTACAGATCGACATCAACATTTTACCTCTGCCTGTTCACATCTGATGTCAGGCATACCCTATCCAAAGTGGACCCACGCAAGGCTGCTGGACCCGACTACATACCTGGTCGTGTGCTCAGGGAATGTGCATACCAGCTAGCAAATGTCCTCACTGACATCTTTAACATCTCCCTGAGCCATGCAGTGGTCCCAGCATGGTTCAAGGCCACCACCATCATTCCAGCTCCGAAGAAGTTGCAGTATCCTGCCTAAATGACTATTGCCCTGTGGCACTCACAACAATCATCATGAAGTGCTTCGAGAGGCTAGTCGTGGGCCACATCAAAACTACTCTCCCCTAATCACTAGACCCGCTCCAGTTGGCATATTGCCCCAACCGGTCCACGGAAGACATTATTTCCTTTGCCCTTCATCTGGCCCCATCACACCTGTAAAATAAGAACACTCATGTAAGAATGCGATTAACTGCAGCTCAGCATTCAATACGATCATCCCCCTGAAGGTGTTAAGGCAGTTGGGCCTGCTGGACCTGAGCATCGCCCTCTGTAAGTGGATCTTGTACTTTCTGACTGAGAGACCTTAGACGGATACGATCAGCAACAACACGTCAAGTACCACTACAATGAGCACCAGCGCTCCCCAGGGCTGTGTTCTCAGCCCACTATATGTAGCCTATGTCGTCTGCGTGTTTTGCCCTGTCCTGGTGAATGTGTATTCAGCCTTGTTTTGTTTTTACAGCGGGGTACATGAGAAACGTAACTGCGTTCCTCTACAAACTGTAACTGTATACGGATGGGACGGCAATAAAGTTTACCTAACATGCAGGCACTGCCATCAGTTTTCATCATTCTTTTACACTGCAGATATTTAACAGGCTACCTCTGAAGCTGTCCACTAGTTCAACCACCAAGAGAAGAAATATTACTCATCTTCTTGATGGCCAGGTGGTGGTGACGCACACCCTAATCCAGCATTTAGAGGTGAGGGTTAGTGGATCGCACAAATGGTGCAAAATGCCCTTCCTGTGGGTGCTGAGGGGTCATACCCTTGATTGCCAAAGGGCAGTACTGTGTACACCAAAATGTTGAGTCCACCTGTTTCGTCCATATGGGGGATAAGTGTTCCCCTCTTGTATTCAAAAATTTTCTCCCCAAATGCTCTGGTTTACTCCCACATATAAACAGTCATCGATTAGCCAATGACACCTTAATAAATAAAAATGTTAGCCTGGACATTTGTTGGTGCCAACTCACTGTGGCCACCTTCCTGCTTTACTGTGGTTCCCGATACCTCTGAGACATTACCAGTTTAAATTATATTACACAAGAGAAGAACACGTACTCTTTGCAAGGACTTAAATGCCGTGTGACCACGCACTACTTATTCTCTACTTGGTCGATGTCGAGGACGTTGACGCCACTGCTGTGCACGCACTCCACGTCCCGCTCACTACTCAGGTCCAGATTGAACACCCTGCAAAATACACCACCACGCTGTGCTCAAGGGAACGATCGCACGCAGCACAGAAACAGAACTCTCGCATGGCTAACAACATGGATCTCTCATGTGCCGCATCTTGTTACAAATGTCAGCGATCACCACATTTCATTTAGCTGTCTGTATGATTGCTTCGAAAAGCTGCTCTCTCGGGACAGCCGCGTCGATCGCTCCCTCTCCCTTCATCGCGAGCAGCTTTTCGAAGCAATCATGCATCGAGCCGTGAAAACCTACATCATTACATTATCCATATTTACATACGAAATTTTCTTTATTCAGTTGCATCCAGTTGTCGAAATTGCTTGTGTACTTAATTCGCTGTCTTTTTAAAGGTACCTGTGGTTTTTTTTTTCCAATCATTATTAATACCCACTTATTCCTGTACAGGGTCGCAGGGGAGCCGGAACCTATCCCAGCTGACAGAGGGTGCAAGGCGGGGAAATACCCAGGATGGGATATCAGTATATCGCAAGGCACACGTTTTTGGGGCAATTAACCCAAGGCAGCGGCGTGTCTTTAAACGGTGGAAGGAAGCCGGAGTACCCGGCTAAAGCCCACGCGAGCACGGATCGAACACGCAGACACGACACAAAGGCACCCGAGGTGGGACTCAAGCGCGTCAGAAGCTTCCCTCTGAGAGGAGTCGACCTGCCCAGACTGTCGCCCATTGCCTCTCCGCGGGCCCCGCACCTCCGCGTCGACTCCGCGATGCGCAGTCTGGGCGGCTCGTCCACTCCGTTCCGCCGCGACGACAGGAGGCCCAACATGACTGAATAACAACACGGCTAGAAGCGGGACGACACGGCTGTAGAGTGGTCACTGCGGGGTTCGCACGCCGCTAGCTGGGCTAGCGACGCAGGAGGCGGTGTAGGCCGCGCGGAGGCCCCGGCACATGGATGGCGCCGTTCAGTCCCGGCGACCCCGGGACAATCGAAGTCCCTGCGGCTCATCGATTGCAGTCTCCCTCGTCGATCTGCGAACCAATTGAGTGTTTCGCCGACACGGCGACCGCACTGCTCGCACCGCGAAATCTCGCGAAACGTTCAACGTCCCCCAAAAATGTTGTGACCCGGCGGCACCAATCAAGTTGTACAACTGTGACTGCCCCACGCGTACTGTACAGTACTGTACACCAGCCACGAGGGGGCGCAACCAACAAAGTTGTACAACTCTGGTGACAGCTCGTTCCCCGACCGGGTTATTAAGCGCAGCGTGTCGCATGTACGCACTTGTCAGATTGTAATACGCAGGGAACACAGCAGTGCGAGTCTGCTCAAACACCTGCATTACAAGACGCATACAATAGTTATCGAAGATATTGGCATGCTCACTGTATTTACTCTAAGACGCAAAGGCCACAGTGCTGCGAGCTACGAACACATCGAGTATTTTTTTTTCACAACACAACCGCTGAATAATAATAAATACACTTCTGGAGATATTTTCACCCGAGGGTCACAAAGTGCTGCACAGAGCTGTGGAGGGAACGGCATGTCAGCAACAACAACATCAGGGCAGTTCAATTTAAAGTCAAATAACGGCTAGAATTTAGAGAAGGAAATAAAATAAGCAATAAAAACAAGTGTTCAACAAACGAAGGAAGGAATAAGTGTTCCTGAGCAGGCGCAGGTCGGCATCGAGCCATCATTCGAGCATGACAACACTGAGCTGCATCAACAATCCTAGCCAGACGATTTGAAAGCCTTACGGAACAAGTGAGTCTTGAAACGAGACTTGAAGATGCCCCAGGGAATGAAAGTTCTGATGTTATACCCCTGAGCACATACACGAGGACATACACACGTGGGACCGCAGTACAGCACAACAAGCTCTAGAAGTGAAGTTATTACTATTATTATTAACAGCAGACCATGGTACAGATGTCTTGTGACTCCTGTTTTATTGACATCTACCATATTCCATTCATTTATATTTAAATAACATTTATTTATATGCGATTGATAGTGTGTATACATGGTTCATTTTATATAACTAACGTTGCAGTACACAATCACTGATTTTCAGCATTTTATAGAGAGTTAAATGGGTGTCACAAGACATCTAGACCACTATCTAAGCGTATACTGGCCCCCGCCATAAGAACGTGTAATTCGCACAACAGGCCAAGGAGCTGTAAACACGTCCCCAGCAACCGCCTCATTGCACATATGAGTAGGAGATAATGTTGACATAACTAAACTTCAATAAGTTTGGCACACGTTTATCTGTGTCGACTAAAATAGGTGTTGTTACGACTAAAGTGTCCCTGCCGAAAATTTACGACCTCAGGCTCATGTTTCAACAACTCCTCCTCATAACTATCGCCTCCTCACTGCCCAACAACTACCAAGTACTATCAATTCTCAAGACTCTAACTTTGACAACGACGATCTTCTTGTAACTCCACCTCCAATCTACCTACTCCTGACGTTTCACGCCTAGACTCCTGCTCACAACTCGCAACTCCTTACTGCGACCTTTCACAATTTTACATTTCTTAAAAAACCCTTATTATGCATTTACACTCGAACTATCAGTTATTTCTTAAACAGTAATTCGGACAACTCCTCCCACAGGTCTTCTAAAGTCTTACAACGCTCTCCAGAACATTCAACTCCAAACAGTTTCTTTTTGATCAATTCCTCACAACTATTACTCCTCTTGAAAGCCTTGCAACTCTTAAAACACCGGTTGCTGAACGGAGATCGAGATCTTCAAGGTAGCCCGCGTTTTCCCAAATAATGAGACGAGGGTAAGGTCACAACAAAGGCACAGCTTTAATTAATGGCAGCCAGACCGAGGGAAATACAAGCAACGTTTGATTACATCTCACGCACTCGTGAAACACGAAAGTGTTGTAAGAAGACGAGTCTCCCGTACGTGATCTGACCTCCTCTGCCAGCTCTTCCCTCCACCTTCGCTTTCAGCTGGGTGTGGTGTCCTGACCGTATATCCAGGGCTTGGGAGGTGAGGGTTGGAAGACCACTTGGAGGTTTGTAAACCCCTCGGGTATAACATGGGTCAAGAGAGCAGCAATACAGCAAGTGGATTGTCCATCCGTGGGGAAGCTTTTGAGCATTATACATTTCAAAGTGTGGTGGAGATTTTTTATGGTTGCTGCACACAAAAGTCAAACTCATCATGAATGCAATTGGCCAAAACATCTCAAATGAAGCAGTTCCAGAATTAAATTTCTGACTGCATACTTTCAGGGTCGCTGGCCAGACGGGAATAGGCGCATAACAGTAGCAAGTATCTACTGGTTTGGGTGTGCTGGCTGCATACATATTGTTGGGGTCACCAACAAGGCTTGACACGGCTGAAATTAAACCCCAAGAATACACCTGCAGAGTTAAGGAATATAGGCGGGGGGGGGGGGGCG
>JAZEWT010000019.1:486590-514084 GCA_036362905.1 Mordacia mordax | reverse complement strand
ATGGTGACTCAGCTGCCTCGTGATGTCTCGTGATATGGTGACTCAGCTTTCTCGTGATGTCTCGTGATGTGGTACAGTAGAAAGGTGATGTCATTTAGAAGGAGCCGCGGGGATATATAGGCGAGGGGGATTGGAGGGGCAAAAGGAGTCTCCTGGGGGAATGAGAAGGAGCGTCAAGATGTAGGCTGCTCGTTGTGTGTCACTACACTCCGGCCCGTGTCTTGCTGGTTACAATAAAGCATCAATATCAAGAAGTCTCTGCTCGTCCGTGCTCGCTGGCTGATCTGTGCAGGAGTGGGTGCTGGTCCTCGCCGTGATGTTGCCGCTGTAAGCCGTCACAAGCCCGCAGTCGAAGTCGTGGTGTCACACACCTAAATAGAGTGGAGCCACCTATAGGTTCCTGGAGGCCTACTGCTGGAGGCCCAGGGCAAAATGTCAGTCACTATCAGTACCCGCTTAAGCCTGTACAGGGTTGCGGGGGGGGGTGTGGAGCCTATCTCGGCAAATATGTGGCGCAAGGCGGGACTATGCCTAAGATGTGACGCCAGTAAATCAGAGGGTACACTTTTTGAGGGCAATCGACTGAGCAGGACAATTAACTTATTATTATTTAGCAGATGCCGTTATCCAGGATGATTTACATCACCATAGAGGTACGAGGAACCACTTAAAGACGGGGGGCAGGCAGCCATGCATTCAGCCAGCGCAAACGTTTGCCAGACACTGCGTTATTTTATGATGTTATCGGCCTATTAATGAATGAGTGTATTTTTTATATGCGGGAGGAAAACAGATAACCAACAGGGGCAGAACACACAAACTCCACATGGAAAGGCGCCCCAGGCAGGAATCGAAGTGTCTAGGCCAGCACTTTCTTTCTGTGAGGCGCAGATGTTATCACTGCGCCACTCCACCCCCATTTAGGCAACAGCGTGTCTTTGCACGGCAGGCAGAAACCGGAGTACCAAGTAAAAATGCACGCGGACACGGGGAGAGAACATAAATTCCACACAGAAAGGCACCCGAGCCAGGAACTGAACCCGGGTATCCTTGCTGTGAGGCAGCAGCACTACTCCCTGCGCCATCGCGCCGTCCCAGGGTAAAATTTATAAAAACGAATAAAATCCCTACATGATATATGAACATACTGATAGCCTCACAGAGCGTCAACACTGGCAGCCTGCGATGGGGGTGATGGTGTTAAGGTTATGAAGGCGTCTGGCTTTGCGATGCGTTCACCGCTCTATGCCCATGTAAGGAGACTTTGCAAGGCCGGACCGAGGTAGCCAGTGCCTGTAAAACTCCCCTAGCGACTCCCGTCTCGAACCCTCCTTCATTCCATCGTGGCCGCAGGCGCTCCAGAGGAAGCCCTCGGCTAAGATATCCCGCAGAGATTCCTCACCAATGGCAGGTTATGCTCCATAACAAACTACGGCTTTACTTCTCATGGAATATTTTCCAGAGTCAACCCTCACCTCCTTATGAACCGTGCCTTTCACCCGGCCTTGAAAACAGAGTGCGCAGACTATCTATAAGGCATTGTATATTACTGTGCCAGCTCAAGCTTTGATAGTTCAACGGGGGGCAGTATGTGCCTCCCGCACTGAGTGGATTACAGGGTAGAGGTGAGAGGTAACAATTGATTTAAGCCGACTCCTACCTGTGAATCAGGAGCGGGAGTGAAATGGGGAAACAGCACTGTGCATAAATATAGTCTGTAACAGTAAAACGCCACTAAATAGTGTGGAGGCCCACTTTGTGGGCCTCGGAACCACCAGAGACGCTGGCTGTGTTTTCGTTATGTTCCCCTTGTGAAACCCCCCCTCGGAAAGTATTTTATGCCACACAGACACACAGGCAACCACCACAATCGCACTCAACCGCAAGATGCCTGCGCGCATCCGTTGTTAGAGCGGACATTTGACAACAGCATATTGTTCCACACTGATGCAATGTCCGCACGACACGGGGGTTCGGTGGGTAGCATAACGACGGTGGACTCGGCCCCAGCGACGGAGGTTTTGTCCATGGACCCTGTGGTAGAACAGGTTGGTTTGTGGTTCCTTCGTCAGCTGGAATTTGGCCTAGGGAGCGCCGGGTCCACCTACAAGTTCTGCCGGGGAGAGAATAACTCCCCCGGAACGTTAAAGCTGCAGACTATTGTGTTCCGGCGAGTTGCCGGCCGGAAGGGGGCCAACCAACCGGCATGCATTGCAGGGCCAAGCTGGAACGGGGCTTTCAAATGACGTTGCGCGCGATAGTCTTGCCTGTTGTTGTAACGGCTGGGTCACATGGTTTGGGCGGGCCAGACAGCCGGCGCTAGGTGTTGAGATAGTTAGGATTGGCCGATTCCCTAGACAGACCGGTGCCGGCTGTTTACAACGACGAGGATTGGTTGGTCGAGGGACACCACGCTTGGATACTAGGGAAGGCGGCGCTGACTAGTGGAGAGAGACACGACGGTTGAAAAGGGGCGGTACGTCCGGGCAGCGGGAGTATTTGAGCAGGCGCGGAGCAAGGTGGGGCAGTCTTTTGTTAAGTCTTTTTGGAGAGACACTTGTTGGAGTAGTGGTTGAGTCGAAGCGGTGAGGTTGGCAACCATGTAGAGGGACGAGGGCAGAGCGTAGCGGGGTTAGTTAGTTAGCGGGGTTAGTTAGTTAACGGGGTTAGTTGGTTATCGGGGTTAGTTAGGATGTACGAGAGATGTTCCCGGGGCTGTGCGAGGGCTGTGCCCGGGCTGAAAAGGGACCTCGTCGCGGCGCACATGTCTGCAGCAGTAAAAGGGGCTTTCAAGACAACTGCTGTCCGGTATTTTGTATTAGAGCGTTGCGTGGGTGATCGTGGTGTGAAAGCGGTACGGGTGAGAGAATGCGCGCACGCACGTGTGTCGGAGCGCCGCGTGTGATCAATCAGGGACCGAGAGAGCGCGCGCTGCGCATCATCACTCAGGGTCGGGGAGAGCGCGCGCTCCGTGTGATCACTCAGGGACCGAGAGAGATTGGTGTTAAGAGTTAGGGATCGCTGGGGACCTAGGGGAAGATATTTACGGAGATGGGAACCTAGTTATGGGGACCAGAGAGTTGCTGGTATCACAGTAGTATTATTAATAATACACACTCTTGACTTCAGTACATGCTGTAGTGCATTATAATTTTAATGCACCACATACCGCTACAATTAATCGGATTAGTGAAGTAAAGGCAGCATCATTGCCTTTACTGTACATGAGGGGCTGCTCGCGTTAAAGCAGTATTGGTTCCTATACAGCGTCTCCAAGCCGCAGAAGAGGCCGCTAAGAGTTAATACATGCGGCAACACCTCAG
Source organism: Mordacia mordax (assembly GCA_036362905.1). NCBI lineage: Eukaryota > Metazoa > Chordata > Hyperoartia > Petromyzontiformes > Petromyzontidae > Mordacia > Mordacia mordax. The sequence goes on along the minus strand of JAZEWT010000019.1, from coordinate 510,761 downwards.
CACCTGCCCCACCATCGTCAGTTACTTGGACTCCACACTTGTAAAATAGCTGTCATCCGGTGAACTGTACCCGATAACATTAACTAACAGGAGGGTGGAACAATGCACTGCAGGTTTAACTCTCACTTCACCCTAAAGTAAGACAATATCTCTAAGCATTGTTGCAGGGAAGGACTGCTCGTGGTGGGGTGTTCCCATTAGGTGATGATGCTGGGCCCCGTGCGTCCCGTGCGCTCGTGAATCCTCGAGAGCTTCAGCGCGATCGCCGCCAGCGGAGCCAGCACAGCCTGGAGGGGGTAGCGGCAGGGAGGGCCACACACATCACCGTCATACGCATCATCAGCCGTGATCAATCCACTGGTGGATGAAGGTCTCTCCAAGCCGTGTTCATTCCTCTCGAACAATTCAGTGCCCGCACAAGAGCTGATTCCATCGCTTTAGATCCATAGCGAATGTACTCTTGGGCGCATTTGGCTGCCATGGTTGTCGCTCGAAACCATCGGTGCGCGTGCTCAGTGGGTATTGGGTGGAGTCAGTAGGTAGAGGTAGGGCCGTTTCACGACGCATATCCCAAAATACCTCTTAGAGCAGGAGGATACGAACACATGTTTACGATACACGCATTGAATCGTGTGTGTGCGCAGGTATCGCTCGTGTCCATGATTCACGCACCTCGACGGACAATTTCTCACTCACCTGGGGGTCAGCATCCAGCCTGGCCAGGTCCTTCACTGGGCAGTCTAGGTAGATATGGAAGGTGGTGGTGGCACCACCCGTACCGCTCAAGCGAAAGATGATCCTCGAGCCATTGGTGAAGATGATCCGCAGGCTCTGAAACAAACACCACCACCTTAAGAGTTTGCGCTCACACCTCATTGAGGGAATTACCCATCCTTTATTGCGTATGTGTTGTGTTTTTCAGTTCTGACCACTCATTTCCCGAAGAAGTGCCTGGCATGTGTGGAAAACTGTTGCTGAACAACTCGCAGGATGACACGTTAACTCACCTAGCCATTCCACTGCAATGCAATCCAGTAGCTCTCTTTACACCAGACCAATACCTATCTCATCTCATTGTCAGAAACCGCTTAGTCCTGTACAGGGTCGCGGTGAGCCAGAGCCTATCCCGGCAGACACAGGGCGCAAGGCAGGGATACACCCACAAATGGGACGCCAGTCCATCACCGGGCACTGCGGGCAATTTTAGTCTGCAAGCCAATTAACTTGTGCAGTTGCATGGTTTTTTTGGACTGTGGGAGGAAAACGGAGTACCCGACGCAAACCCACACGGACACGGGGAGAACATACAAACTCCACACAGAAAGGCACCCGAGCCGAGATTCGAACCCGGGAGCTTCTTACTGTGAGGCGACAGCGCTACCCACTGGGCCACCATGTCAATCATGACTGACCATAATGAAAGCTTTGGTCAAAAGACTTTGTTGGGCTGGCGATGGACCGGCGTCCCGTCGTCGGGTGTATTCCTGCCTTGCGCCCTGTGTTTCCGGGATAGGCTCCGGCTTCACCGTGACCCTATATAGGCTTAAGCGGTTTCAGATAATGAGATGAGATGAGAGACTTTGTTGGGTTGAGGGCATGGGCATTTATTTTTAACTGGGTCGCAAGATAAAGAGTTTGGAAACCACTGGACTAGCACACCTGCACTTTTACACCAGGACTTGTACCCATTTGTTACGGATGGGAGGACAAGAACGCAGGCAGATGAAATCGAACCAGCGACATCTGGAATGCAAGCTTACTCGACTGATCAAGGCACCACCGTGGCAGCATCCTGTCTCGCAAACATTATATTGGACACCACCACTACCGGGGGTTAAGTACATTTGTATAGTTGGTGCCGTAATTACCTATGGACCTGGAACGTATGCACCGATGACTAACCTATGGTAAATGACATTAACCTCAACCGTTAAATTCCACCTCAAGCATCAAATCTTCGCTCAAACATGCCGACACAAAGCTGGGCTTCACGCCTCTGTATCCATCGCTCGCCTACACCAGACGTAGAGTCTGCGCTGTTACAAATTGCATTGTTATTATTTTAAAAATTGGCTGCCGATCTATGTGGCGCAGCTGTTGCCTTGTTGCAACTGTCATTCCAGCAGCTGTTGGGTCCACAGTTGTGAGCCACACTCTCTCCGGCAGTGGTGACCAGTCCGCTCTCATTTAATGTCAGGCACTTGTTACGAAATCATGTTCTAAATAAGTAGATAATGATTAACTCACTTGAGTCTAAACAGTGCAGCCTCACACGACGCTATACAAGGGAAGCCATGTAAACATGCATTGAATAGTGGATCTAAATCAATTAGATAAATAAACAAAACATAACAAAACATATGTTAGTCAGATTTATTAATTGACATGACACAATAACTATTAAATACGTGATTATTTGTCAGTTGTATCCATTTGTCATTCCACAGGGCCTTCCCGCACTGTGGACTAGGAGGGTCATTAGATTATATTTCACCGCTTTTCAGTGTAGATTTGTTTAAAGGTGGGGGATCACAGAAACAGGAGCAAAGAAGTACGGTGCAACAATGGGACTTCTGTCCTCTGCTCTAGATGCAGAGCAGTCAGAGAACTTCGCATACATACCAACTTCTGAAATGTTACGAGATCGCCTCCGCGGTAGTCTTCACTATGAGGAGACACTCATTGCCTTACTTTCTTATTCCATGTGAATTAGTCACAGGTCAACATTGCACACACGGTAAGGAATCCCCAACGCCAGAGGGTGGGTCGGGGGATTGGGTGTGGCGGTGACAAGCAAAATAACTGGACCGGAAGGATACCGGGAGGAGAGCTACTTTTGGATCGAGAGCCAATCTTGGATTGTCACGTCGCTCAACTCAAAACAGATTGCGCAGTCGCGGGGTGGGGTGGGGGGCATAAGGCAGGAATACCGAGGCCGCGGAACCCCTGGCGACTGCTGGATATGTCGGCTTACATTCGTGAAATTCTCATCAATTACCCTCCGCATAGTTTTACTTAGCCCAGTTAGATTATGGGAGGGACTAAGGAGAGACGTTCTCCGACAACATGAACTTTACCGCATTGACACACCGGCACACTGGCCTAGTGGGTCGCTACGAGTCACTCTGGATGCAACGCCATGTCCAACGTTTCGGTTGCAGGTAATGCAACACTATTCTAGAGGTGAGATGCACAAGCCAGCATGAATAATGTTGATTAGGTACGCAGTCCATATAGGTGGAAAATTAGCTCTTGTAATTCATACCCGGCATAAACTATTGCATTCTATAGTGCATATAAGCATAGTGTCCTCGCTGCATACCCCCACAAGATGAATAAAAATAGGTGAACCATCGAAAGAACTGTAAAGGCACCATCGAATGTGTGCTGATGACACATTGGAAGAGAGATAAATTAAAGTAAGAGATCGTAATGAGGCTCTGTGACAACAAAGACGCACAGATAACTTTGAAGAACGAGAATAAGGACTGGAACACACTGAAGGTAGAGTGAACTGCTGGATGGAAACAACGTCTTATGATTTACGTGGAAGAACACGATGTAGGAATATGAGTCGCAACTATAAGTACTGCAAAGCACGATATTGGGAACGTGAGCTGAACACTATGGATAAACACTCTAAATGTTGTCCTCACGGAGAGGTTTCACTCGACCCACTGTGACACCTGTTGTATTCTGTGAGCTATTCACACGGGAGACACGCGAACCAAGCAACTTCGGAGAACATAGACGGCAGTACAACTCAGCCGTGTCGGCTGAATTAAAATCGGTGTCAAGATTAAATCACCACTGGAAATGGTTCATGAACTAAGCCACTTATATTACGCGGTAGTTTGGGTAATTCGAATAAAATGTTTATAATTATTGTGCTATAAGAGACGTCTTGCTTTTGTTATAATATTTGCAGAGGCGGTCACAACACTGCCGGACCCTCCTGTGCTACTGAGGCCCAACCTCTGACCTGATTGCGCGTGATCGTCCCATCCACCGGGTCCGTGTACTCAAAGTCGTCGGCCCTGGCCACGCACAGCACCGCATCATCACCGCTCCCCACTGAAAACTTCCGCCCATGGAAGGTACGGCTCAGCAGCATGGCACGCAGGTCCTGCAGGAGCCGGGTGGCCGTCTCCGCGTCCACATCCTCGTAGTCGAACCTGCGGCACCCAGAGGGAAAGGGAGCCGGGAGCGTCAGGACATGCCACGCAAGCCCGCTGTCAGAGGGGCACAGCTTCCGCTCGTGTGAGGAGCATGGCCAATGTCCGCGTGACAGGTCCGGGGACCTCACCTACGGTAGAAGTTGCGCCCGAACTTGGCCCAGTGGTCGCGCACGATGCTTTCCACGCTGCAGCGCTTCACCGCCAGCACGGAAAGCCAGGCCAGCAAGGTCCACAGGCCGTCCGCCTCGCGCGCGTGGTCCGAGCCTCACCGCCAACATAGACCCAACGTCGTTAAAATGAAATGTACTGAACACTGTGTGGCCTTAAAAGGAAAGGTATATAATCAGCAACGTCATTGGGAATGGCTCTTCTTTGCAGCACTTAAACAGGGAGACCAGAGAGATAGAGATGATAAGAGTTGGAGATGGCATTTTACACCCTGGGGCCTTATGAGAACTACTTTCATTATTTGCTGATGAACAGTTTTTCAATTGACATCAGAATAGTTACCTCTTGAGCAACATACCTTGCAATCATTAAAACAAATAAATAGTCGTTTGCATTAAAAGTAAAATTATAAAATGTTACAGCACATCGCGTTTTGAGTGGCTCCAATGCAGTAATGTCAATGAAAACATCATTGGCATGATTCACTTCGTGATGCATTCCTGAGCCCAACCACTTCTCCAACAGGAGTCGAGAAACGCTGAAAAAAATGTGAGGGTCAATGTGATCGAAGAGACTTTAAGACTTCACAATAGCTTGCTAATTCATTTTCATTTTTCACCCGGACAGACAATCACTCGAGACAGAATAACTTGTTTAGTGTCTAGGGTGAAAGCGTACAAATATGTAGCAAATACGTGTGAGACCTCGTTCCATGTTGAAACTGTATAAGTGAATTAAACTAGGCTCACACAGACGTGTCACACAAAGGGCACATGGCATGGTTGGTGGTTAGTGTGTTGCTAGACAGAGTCCTGGAGCAGGCCTAAACCGAGTCCCGGATTGAGTCCCACTCCGGGACAAATATACAGATAAGCTGGAACCGTTGCTTTACTTCAGCTACAACACGTGAGGAACTCAGTTCCAGATGTTACCTTTGCACGCCACACACATTCGCCTTGTTCGATCCTGTAATACTGCAGTTGTGAGTGCAATAAAATTGTACTTTTTTAATTTAGTGGTAGCGCCTTTCGCCGATAATTCCGATTCTAAGACAGACTGCCAAAGTTACAGAAAATATCGGGTGAGAAATTAAGCTCTGTATCTAATCAAACCGCGCAGGATATAATATATCATGGTGTCATGCGATGGCTCGATACCATGACCAGCGGACGTTTTGTAATGTCCATGTGTCACTAATAACAATTATTTCAACTATAATGTGCTACACAGCGTTTGCTCACTCACGAAACTAGAGAACTCAAAGAGGTGCGAGGTGGAACCATAGTCAAATGTGTAAAGCAGTAACGTGGTAATCCGGTGCCAAATTCTACCCCCAAGCTCTGTAGCCCTCTAAAAATATCAGGTGTTAGAGTCAATTAATGTGTTTACACATACGGGAGCACACCAGCATACCCGAATAAAATGCATGCACGCAAGAGGTAAAACAGGTGGAGTTCAAATTGTTGCTGGACCGCCTCGTCCTGGCGAGCCGCGTACGACACCTCGACATCCAAGGTGAGGGAGTTTCACGTTTGGGTGATAATCAACCCTCTCTGCTGCCTCCACAGTGCTGGATTACAGGCCACGTGCGTAGCCACCAGCGCCCCGCGTGAAATGGACTGGCCAGCAGGGTGGATGCGCAACGATAACATCTGCACCTGTTCACAGAAAGCAGGTCCTGCCGGAGGCGGTTTGATACCCGCCTCGGGTACCTTTATGTGCGGAGTGTGTGTGTGTTCTCCACATGTTCTAGGTGGAATTCCTCTCTGTGTCTTTCCCACAACTAAAAACACTTGTTAATTGGCCGGTAATATATGATACAGGATGCAGTGTCTGGTGGGTTTGCCGCCGGCTGATCTGGTTGTCGCCACCTCTTTTCGGTTTCCTGCAGCACCTTGGGACCTCTGGGTGAAGGTGCTGCTATATAATAATAATTTACACAAGCGGTAAACTGGGAGGCACGGTGGCCCAGTGAGCAGCGCTGTCGCCTCACTGCAAGAAGCTCCCGGGTTCGAATCTCGGCTCGGGTGCCTTTCTGTGTGGAGTTTGCATGTTCTCCCCGTTTCTACGTGGGTTTTCGTCGGGTACTCCGGTTTCCTCCCACAGTCCAAACAAACATGCTACTGCACAAGTTAATTGGCTTGCAGACTAAATGCCCCTCAGTGCCCGGTGATGGACTGGCGTCCCATTGTGGGTGTATCCCTGCCTTGCGCCCTGTGTCTGCCGGGATAGACTCTGGCTCACCGCGACTCTGTACAGAATGAAGCGGTTCTGACAATGAGATGAGATGAGACGAGCGGTAAACTTGACTGCGGAGGCGACCCCGTGATGACTGTACATTCCTCATGGAGTGCGTGCCACCCTCCTCCGCACACAAGAGAAGGTACGATCATGGGTACCGCTAACAACATCTATAGGGATAGTTCAAAATCATCTCATCTCATCTCATTATCTGAAACCGCTTAATCCTATATAGGGTCACGGTGAAGCCGGAGCCTATCCCGGAAACACAGGGCGCAAGGCAGGAACACACCCGACGACGGGACGCCGGTCCATCGCCGGGCATTGCGGGACAATTTTAGTCTGCGAGCCAATCAACCTATCCAGGAGCATGCTTTTGGACTGTGGGAGGAAACCGGAGTACCCGGCGAAAACCCACGCCGACACGGGGAGAGCATGCAAACTCCACACAGAAAGGCACCGGAGCCGAGAGACTCGATCCCGGGACCTTCTTGCTGTGAGGCGTCAGCGCTAACCACTGGGCCACCGCGGAACCTGCTTAATACTATACAGGGGCTAGAGCCTATCCCGGTATAATAGAGGGTGCAAGGCAGGGCTATACATCGTATATGACGCCAGTACATCGCAGGGAACTTTTTGGAGGGCAATTTACTCAGGGCAATTAACCAGGCAAAAGCTTGTCTTTGGACAAGCTTGTCTTTGGACAAGCTACCACGCAGACAGACAACTCGCAAACGCCACTCAGGAAGGCACCAAAGCCAGGGAATCGAACCTGGGTGTTCCTGCTGTGAAGCAGCAGCGCTACTCACTGTTTCACAGCGCCACATTCTACGGAGAAAGTAATGCACTTATACATAGGACAGCATCCATCATCTGTACTTATTTAAGTTTGGTCTTATTTTCATAGCCTCGTGAAATGTTTACGCTCTGTGAACACATTCGCCATGGCCGCGGGTGGCGCATTCGGGTGAATGTTTTTTTATTCGAAGCGGTGATGTGGAGCATTTCTTAAACCCGACTTGTGATATCGGACGAGTGGCTTGAGAAACACGGACACGATGCAAGCCTCGAGCTTTCTGATAGCGTGGCTCGTGCCGCAGCTGCTCAGCACCGGCTGCGTCCAGACTTCCCGGGGGGGACACGCAGCCTCTACCCGGGAGGAGCCCAGCACCGGCGTGGCCACGAAGACGACCCCAGCCTCATCTGCCCCCATGTCTGTCGGCAGGCGGAGGTTTTCTGAGCAACCCCCCCCCCGCCTGGCGAGGGCATGGACCCAGCATGTGCTTCCTTTTATTGCCAAAGTGAGGAATGACCTCACACAGCTGAGGGCTTCACAGCGACTTCTACCGATCCGGGAATAATCAATCGGCCCTCACAGTGTCCGCCAGAGATAATGGTTGACAACTGTGCAGTGGTGCGCAACGCACTGCATCGAGGAAGACCGTTTTATAAAAAGGAGAGAAAACATTTTGAATAACCTATGGCTCCACAGACACACGTCACGTACACACGGGCATCATCGCAGCGGTTTCACTTCTATTGGTCAAAGAGCAATTAACGGAGGGGCGCGGGTTTCCGGCAATAAACGCAACGAACAGCAGCTGCGTGTCCGAGCATGACGTTCGGCTGGATGTGGAATGATTCCCACCGCACGGCACAGGTCCTTATAGAGGCAACCGAGCAGAGCCAGCGTTGCTCGGGACAAAGCCAGAGGGGCGAGGCTGGGTTTGTTATTGCTGTGCGGGAACTGTATCAGGGTAGAGCTGTGCCCGCCGAGCCGGCAGAGTACGGGGAGGGTCGCGGTCGTGTGGCCGAGCGCGGCGTAACGACTCTCACGGGGAGTCCGCATTGTACTGCACACACGCGCGTGAATGTCCCATAGTGTATCCAAAGTATGGGGAGCGGTAGTTCGGTGATTGACGTGTTGGGATACGGGCGGCGCGGTGGCCCAGTGGTTAGCGCTGTCGCCTCACAGCAAGAAGGTCCCGGGTTCGAATCTCTCGGCTCGGGTGCCTTTCTGTGTGGAGTTTGCATGCTCTCCCCGTGTCCGCGTGGGTTTTCGCCGGGCACTCCGGTTTCCTCCCACAGTCCAAAAAGCATGCTGCTGCATAGGTTAATTGGCTTACAGGCTTGCCTTGCGCCCTGTGTCTGCCGGGATAGGCTCCGGCTCACCGTGACCCTGTATAGGACAAAGCGGTTTCAGACAATGAGATGAGACGTGTTGGGATACAAGCTTGGCCGCCTGAGTTGGATTTTCCGCTCATGGTCAATAGTAGTTACGATTTTCAGAACCAGTCCTGGGCCACCCCTAGATCGACTCGGCCTCAAATGAGTACCTGGTGCGGTGTGTAAACATTGCCCCTAGGGAGAAAAACAGGCCGGATGTGGTGCTAGTCACCCACCCCCTTAGCTAACTGCAATTGACCCCACAGTCTTGTAAGGCTATACGGGGGGTATTTTGCTTTGTATAACAACGTGCATATGGCCTGGCACAAGGGCCGTGGTGATGTCACAGCGAATGGCGATTGCATGTCTAGAGACTCGGCGAGGCTTTCTTGAGTAAACAGGCAAAATTAACAATGACAGCGCCCAGTGTGCATGCACAGTACACACGTAAACATGTGTATTTGTTTATTAAGGTGGCCTCGGCTGGGGGACACTTGAGAAAAAAACCATGAGAATAAAACACCGATAAGAGACACCATCCCGATCATTGTCTTTGTGTGGGCGATAGCGCCGATTGGTTCGCTCAGTGTCAGCTGAGCTCAGTGGGTGGACACGCTCGCAGCAGCACATCGGACAAGACGCTTACGTTCAGAGTACGTGAGTTGCACCCAGCGCGAATGGCTTGTTTCCTATTTACTATTTCCTATTCGGCGTTGGCCGAGGTTTGTAAATTCGCGTCGGAGAGCTGCACGAACGCGGGCGTGCACTTGCACGGGATATATTACTCTAACGCTGACTCTATCGTGGAAAGATACACTACAGCAACAAGGTAGAACCAGAAACAATCAGGCTGTTACCTTTCAACTTGACTGATTATTTAATAATCACTGCTGTGTTTGCAACGATTGTGTGCTTGAGTACCCCAAGCATCACCATGTGTTGTACGTCTCATCTCAAATACTCCAATTTTATGCTGTAGTTTTATTATTATTTAAGTCTATTAGGGGGCGACACGGTGGCCCAGTGGGTAGCGCTGTCGCCTCACAGCAAGAACCCCGGGTTCTAATCTCGGCTCGGGTACCTTTCTGTGCGGAGTTTGCATGTCCTCTCCGTATTCGTGTTGGTTTTCGTGGGGCACTCCGGTTTCCTCCCACAGTCCAAAAAATATGCTACTGCATAGGTTAATTGGATTGCAGACTAAATTGCCCGCATTGCCCGGTGATGGACTGGCGTCCCATCGTGGGTATATCCCTGCCTTGCGCCCTGTGTCTGCCGGGATAGGCTTGGGCTCACCGCGACCCTGTTTCTGACAATGAGATGAGATGATAAATCTATTAGGTGCCGTCTGATGAAAGTAAGTCACAGTAGTGCTGAGAAGAGGCCTCTGCGTAATAAAAGATGTCATTACGAATTTTGTATTGGTGACAGCCCTACGAAACCACACAAACGGAGTGAAAAACGACACAAAAACTATTTTCGAATAGCATCCTGACCGCAACAAATCTTAGGAATTAATTTTATCGCTGGGACGTCAATTTTTGATCGCCCAGTGGATCCAGCCATGATCTGTCACGAGGAGCGACCGCAGGCCTTCACCTCGGGTGGTTCATGTGCTGAATTCTGTTTCGTGTTGTCCTCCCACGGTGGGCCGACCCTGTCAACGTGAACTTCTCCCAAATCTGGGCCATGTACGAAGTCGTCTTTTCCACACTCCATTAACAACGAACACACCCGCATTGGCAAAACTGGTATCAGCACAGTGACGGCCCCATCAAGCTCTTAACATCATGTGGTGGTGACTTGACCACAGTGCTTGTGCCAGGCCAGGTGCACTTTGAGGCAACGTAAAATGTTGAAGGCCCACTGACAAGGTCACTGCACAGACTTAGGAGTTATAACTGCCTAAGATGCATCGCCTACGCTCCAGACTATACTAACATACTGTATTTTAGTTGCCCAGCACCCCACTCTTTGGGGCGTTACTCTCCTGCACTCTCATTTTGTGAAGGTGACAGCCTCCAATTACCCACTCGCGTCCTGCATAAACCTCCTCCACAGAGGCCGATCTTGACACCGATGATACCACTCATCCACAAATGCACTCAGCTCGATATTCTCCTGTACAATAGTGCATCGTTGCTCTTGCTTGTGGTGCGCCCGTGTGGCTTGCTCTTTCAAGCCAAACAGAAGTCGTTGAAACATGGGGTGGCTGGTCATATCCGTGCCCAGCCACTATATCAATCCACAATACTACATACGTTGAATTGTGATAATTGATTATTTAACGTGGGCGGGGCGGTGGCCCAGTGGTTAGCGCTGTCGCCTCACAGCAAGAAGGTCCCGGGTTCGAATCTCTCGGCTCGGGTGCCTTTCTGTGTGGAGTTTGCATGCTCTCCCCGTGTCCGCGTGGGTTTTCGCCGGGCACTCCGGTTTCCTCCCACAGTCCAAAAAGCATGCTGCTACATAGGTTGATTGGCTCGCAGGCTAAATCGCCCCGCAGTGCCCGGCGATGGACTGGCGTCCCATCGTCGGTATATCCTTGCCTTGCGCCCTGTGTCTGCCGGGATAGGCTCCGGCTTGACCGTGACCCTGTATAGGACTAAGCGGTTTCAGACAATGAGATGAGATGAGATTATTTAACGTGACAGAAGTTATGCAAGATTAATTAAATTGTGGTTCATAGCAGGTGGTTGAGCTAACGAGAAAACGCTGTATGAATTAAGACGGTAAAAAAATGACAAACATTGCAAAGAATCGCTTCGAAAAGCTGCTGTCTCGGGACAGCCGCGTCGTTCGCTTCCTCTCCCCTCCTCGCGACGTTTCGCCTCACACATTAGAGGCATCCTCGGGAGTCCGAGAGAGCAGCTTTTCTAAGCAATCATCATGCATCAAGCGGTGAAAACCTACATCATTACATTGCAAAGTTGTTATTTTGCTATAACCGCGTCGATCGCTTCCTCTCTGTCCTTCACGACATTTTGCCTCCCGCGTTTGAGGCAGCCTTAGGAGTTCTGAAACTTCATGAAGGAGAGAGGGGGAGCACTCCACATATATGGTTTCCAGAGGCAGACTTTGGAGAGGTGACGATTGGTTTCGATACTGTATTGATGAGACAGAATTAATTTTGACAAAACCTGACCAGTTTTTTTTCATCACTGCATTACTGCTGCTGATTTAAATCTGTCACATGTGCTTAGATGTATTGTGATGGTGATCTCAACACAAAAGTACCACAACACACTCCTTTCGGGAATTCTGATGGCTTCTTACATGCACACAATGGCCAAGTGCTTTTTACGCCTTATTGCATTTTGTCTGAAAATTCCGAACCAGATGGCCGAATAGAGAAACACAATGGTAGATCTGTGAACAGACGCGTGTTTAGCGACCGAACTGAGTTTCTGTGCACCTACACCTCGAGATGTGGCACCCACACCTCAACACGTGGCCATCGTTATGGAAGTGGCCGGCCACGAGCGATGGCGCGTATTCGCTCACCACAGCTGAAGTTCTCGTCTCCACACACCGACACTCTGTTGGCGTCTATGAGGCTCGTGAAGAATTCCCAGCCACCCGGTGTCTGGTACAGCGGCACCTTTGTGGCCTTGGCGACCCTTCAGTCACGTGCGAGAGAGCAAGAGGTCGTGTCAGGGTTGAGCAGTGAGCCACAACCAGCTATGGCACTCACTTGCGGGACACAAAATAACATTTGCATTTCTAAAGCGTGGGGCGGCGCGGTGGCGCAGTGGTTAGCGCTGACGCCTCACAGCAAGAAGGTCCCGGGTTCGAGTCTCTCGGCTCCGGTGCCTTTCTGTGTGGAGTTTGCATGCTCTCCCCGTGTCGGCGTGGGTTTTCGCCGGGTACTCCGGTTTCCTCCCACAGTCCAAAAGCATGCTCCTGGATAGGTTGATTGGCTCGCAGACTAAAATTGTCCCGCAATGCCTGGCGATGGACCGGCGTCCCGTCGTCGGGTGTATTCCAGCCTTGCGCCCTGTGTTTCCGGGATAGGCTCCGGCTTCACCGTGACCCTATATAGGATTAAGCGGTTTCAGATAATGAGATGAGATGAGATTTCTAAAGCGTCGTATGGCCTCTCTTGGTGTCTGAAACTCGAGGAGTAAACCTCGTCGGCTAAGACACATTCATGTGCACGGCACACATATCATTGCCTACATGCGTTCATCACGTTGTGAACAAAACACTTTCGGCTTGGGCCACTTACAATATGTGCGGTTTGACAACGAGGTGACTAATCATCTTCTGAGTTTTCGACCTGATGGCTGCTCTTAGCTCAAGCTCTCTCCGCCCTGACCTATCTTGAGCATTCGTCTTTATTTCACTGTGAGCACCAACTGCCCTCCTCCTCACCTTTTCCTGATGGTGAAGCAGCATCGGGTTTTTTGTAACTTTTTAAACCTCTTGACCATTTTCCCAACATTACCCTTACCAAAACCTCCTCACCAGACTCACATCTCTCCGAAAACGTGTACAATCCACCACGTGAGAATTGCTGTTGAAGAACGGCTCTTTCAAACGTCAAGGCACCATCAGGGTTCTAAACAGATTAACTAAAAGAACCGTATTTCCGAAAGAGCAGCCTTTTAAACCAAATGTCATATATCAAGCCATGAAACTTAGATTATTTGTTAAGATGAATTATTATTCAGCAGCCGCCCTTTTCCAGGGCGACTTACATCATTATAGAGGTGTGAGGAAACCACAGAGTGGCGAGTGGAGGCAGCCATGGCACTCAGCCGGCGCCAACATTTGCCAGACACAGAGTTCTATATATTCTGATGTTATCGGCCAATTAATGAATGAGAATTTTTTTTTAGATGTGTGAGTAAACCAGAGAACTCGGAGGAAACGCACGCAGAACAGGGGGAGAACATAAAAACCTCCATACCAAAAGGAAACCTAGCTAGAAATCGAACCACCTCGGGCAGGCCCTGCCGCCGTCCATTACATCCTTTCGCATTTTCTGGATGTCACTGGTACTTGGACGGTTAATACAGAAGCGCGTGGGCGACAAGGACCAGATTCGCTTCCCCCTGTGTTTCCCCATATATAACCTCTGTAAGTATTGCGCAATGTACACGTGTAGTTCACAATTGTTTTTTGGGCCAATCTACCGCTTGAGTGAAATGTGTCGCAAACACTCCTCAGTTTAGCTCGATATCAGTACCCGGTTAAACATGTCGAGAGTCGCGGGGGGCCGGAGCTTCTCCCGGAAGACACAAGGCACAAGGAAGGGTTTTACCCAGGATATGACGCCAGTACATTGCAGGTCACTTTGGGGCAATTTACCCAGCAAGACAATTAACCTAGGCTGCAGCATGTCTTTGGAAAGTGGTTGTAAACCTTAGTACCCTGCGAAAACCCACGCCGACACCGGGAGAGCAGTCAAACTCCATGTGAAAGAAACCCTCCTCCACCAGGTAATAAACAAACATGTCATCTGATCATTGCTTCAGCCGCCTCTACTTGCGAAACGTCCGTACACCTGAATGTATTTATCGGCTGTGTCGGGCAGAGGAGGGCGTACGATACACATTTTACTTACTCGAAACATATTTTACTCACCCGAAATTCAATTTTGAATTGTAATATTGGTCATAAAAGCTTGCACAGTACGTGTGACATTTACGTGTGTCGTTTACACAGAAAAGAGCACATTGGGAAGTGCCATCATACTTGACAAGTCAAGATGACTCGTTTGTTGTGTTGCAGGAATCCTGCATCTAGAGTTTGCAAGCTCACTTGGCACATTCTGCTGTAATAATAATAATCATCCAAGCAAATTGTGCCCGCAACATTAGTGTTGATATTCTATGGTGCGATCCCTGTGAGAGCCACCGACTCCAAGAGAGCTAATGTGCGGCTTGTGTTCGTTCAGGCGAGTAGCAGAACAACAAGGCAATGGTGTACCTGCTGGCTTCATTCATACCAGGTCTCATCTCATCTCTCATCTCATTATCTGAAACCGCTTAATCCTATATAGGGTCATGGTGAAGCCAGAGCCTATCCCGGAAACACAGGGCGTAAGGCAGGAATACACCCGACGACGGGACGCCGGTCCATCGCCGGGCATTGCGGGACAATTTTTAGTCTCCGAGCCAATCAACCTATCCAGGAGCATGCTTTTGGACTGTGGGAGGAAACCGGAGTACCCGGCGAAAACCCACGCGGACACGGGGAGAGCATGCAAACTCCACACAGAAAGGCACCGGAGCCGAGAGACTCGAACCCGGGACCTTCTTGCTGTGAGGCGTCAGCGCTAACCACTGCGCCACCGCGCCGCCCTTCATACCAGGTCGAGTCCTGATGTTGCTGCCTGAAATAATAGACCACGCTTTGCAGCTCTCTTTGAACAGAAACGATGGTGCGGTCATCTTGATCAGCAAATGATGCTGGGGTTTTTCTGTTGTGCGTTTGCTGTCCAAAGCCAACTTTTCTATGTTTCGAGGTCGTTATTCCGGTATAGAAGCTGGACTTTTGTTGGTTCGACTTAAATCTGTGTTAAACTTGTGAATAAAAACAACTTCCCCGATGTCTGGTTGGGACCGGAAGTTTGATTTCAATTGTCCTGATTTTGGAACTCACTTGCCAAATCGATCTGGTGAGAGATACAGCTGCTGTTCATTCTACATGATCATCTGTGTGCAATGTTCACTGTGAAAAGGCGTCCACATGGGTCGCCTCTCCGAGTAAGGCCCGCTATTCTGACCGCCCCACAACACACGAGCTCGTGAGAAAATTCACAACCAAAGGCCCTGTGTGGGGGAATCGATCCCAGATGAATACAATCTCAGTAACATAACCTGCGACCGAGTTCGATTTCCGCTCATGGCTAACACCAGTCATGATTATCTAAAGCAGTCCTTGGCCTCCCCGAGGTCGACTCAGTCTCAGCTGAGTACCTGGTGCGATGTCTAAAACTCATCACTCGGGAGACAACAGTAACCGGGTATGGAACTGGCCACTCACCCTTCTGTGTGCTCTGCCACCCTTCCTAATTACTTGATAACAGCAGTCTCTGGAGGCTATACGGGGGATTTTTGTCTCTATTATGTGTGAGTGCACAGGCACTGCTCCGATATCGCGCGTTCTCACTGCGCGATGTCGACTGTACCCGCTTATCGTAAGCGCCTCGAGCGCGGAACGTGGCTACGTGGCCGTGTTCTTGCGGATGTCGCGCCAACCACCTCCTTCCTTGCTGAGCGCTCTCAGGCGGCGCGTGGATGCAATGGTTCTTGACGTGCCATTCTCTCCGCAGCTCTGTGAAGCGCTTTGTAACCCTCGGATGAAAAGCGCTCTATAAATGCAATTATTATTATTATTGGTGCGCGCAAGGACGCACGGTGGCGGCGCGGTGGCGCAGAGAGTGGCGCCGCCGCCTCATAGCAAGGACCCCCCGAATTCCATTCCTGGCTCGGGTGCCTTTCTGTGACGAGTTTGCCTTTTGTCCCTATACTTGGGGTTTCTCCAAGTACTCCGGTATTCTTCCACAGTCCAAAAATACGCTGGCTCGGGGAATTGTCCTGGCTGAATTGCCCCCCACTCACAAAGATGTTGTAACTCTTACTCCTCCGCGTTGGAAAAATGTTAAGAAAAGAGGTACATGGCTTATTGCTCCTTCCACATGAAGAAAAAAACGAACTTACTAGTGGTAGGCGGCGTGTACGCACTCTGTACTGTACAGTACTGTATTTTGATTTGTCGGTGACATCCTTGCAATCATGAGTAGCAATGAAATACCTGTGATTAAAAATAAAAGAAAATCCGTTTTGCTAGACATAAATCGTACGTGTTGGAGTGATATGAGAACGGGGAAAGTAACGGACAGAGGCCTAGTGTTTTGTGAATGTACTCTCTTGACAATTCATGTAACTTGGGATCACACAAATGGGCCCCTACAGCTAAACAGCTGTAGACGAGGTGAACAAGAGCGCCTTCTTCACAACCTTGCGCTATACGAACAGCGCGAATATCAAACGTACTAAGTTGTTATTTTCGTTTCACTGGCGCATGCATCATGAGAGATGCCGCGTGATGAACGTCATGATAAACGCCATACAAGTCCAGTTATAAACCTCGCCAAGCAGTGTAGACAAAAATGGTCACTGCTAAGCCGGCTCTGGTCAGTGTTGAACCTACGTGTGATGAGTAATATTACAAGGAATGACAACTACAGGATATCAACCTGTCACGGCACTATGCTGCAGTGAGTAGCGCTGCTGCCTCACAACAAGAAGTCCGAGATTCAATTCCCAGTCCTGGTGCATTTCTCTGTGGTGTTTTCATGTTTTCCTTGTGTTCACTTGGGTTTGTGTCGGGTACTCTAATTTCCTCCCACAGTCCAAAGACACACTGAAACTGCCTAGGTTAATTGACCTGTTAATTAAATTGCGATATGAGGAACATGATGAGAAACATTCTGAGTAGTCGCATCTTTTACTGGACTTCAGTGATGGCACCACCTAATACTCATAATCCCTAGTCCAAGCCAGCACAGCAGCATCCAGTGAGAGATCATGCCTTGGCTGTAACTGTTTCTCTGTATCCCACAACGGCTATGCTGTATGCGAACAATGGTAAAGGGCAGAACCCGATGATCCGTGTTGACTGCTTTTTGTAATGAGTCCCGGAGATGACTGAGACATCAGCCCGGACCTGCCTCTGTCCACAGGCAGTCCTTTACTGCTGAAACTACGTTCAGCGGGGAAGCCCAAATGACGACGTGACGAGCTCGTTAGCGATGAGAACAATTTCTCGACGGCTGTAAATATCGCGCTAAAGAACGCAGAGTCAACAGCCCTGTGTCAGGCAACTTGACCTGCTATGGGGCGATGGCATCCTGCCAAACATTACTACACAAGTACAGCCCAGCAAAACATGCCACGGCGCCACATATCCCTTTATTAATGGTCTGTGTACGAGACGGAACCTGGTAGAGTTTACACGAATGGACAGCGAGCACCGAGCCCCAGCACAGTCCTCGCAGCACGCTGCTGATAACACTGAGAGGAATGCGCCTAGGTGTGCGGCGAGCGTTTCACTATTTGCTTGGGCATGCGAGCGGTGACTGCGGGTTCAGTGTATTTGACGTGGAGAGCCATGTGCGAGGGTGTTGCTCGGGCTTTGGTAAAGGTCTAAGGCGGTCGCGCGATGCCTCAGGGAGGGAGGCACGTAGGTCAGCGCATCCGGGGTTAAAGCTCGCCACTGTTGGCCGCGAACGTTCTCAAAAGCTGTGGGCCTGGTGAGCTCAGACTTCACTTTGAGATGGGACATGCGTGCATCCTTGTGAGCTCACCGGGCAACTGTCACTAATGGGAAGATGTGCTGATTCTGATGAGCAACGCAATAGGCAGATTCCAACAAATTAAAAACAGACCAAACATTCCTTGATCTTTATTTAGCCTATAACACTGCACTGTAGAGATCGCTCCTGCTGAAACTCTCCACTGCAACCCCACCTGTAAAGCTCCCATCAATCTCATTGTCGGCGTGCTTAGTGACCGAAGGTGTCTCGTCCACTTGACAAATAACACTGGCAGCTTGCAGGACGGTGAATAATGGATTGGCCATAGGGCTCGGTCCTGACCCCATCAATATAAATTGTTCACATCAGTGACATTCATCCAAACCAGATCAGGTAAAGCCATCGATACGAACCGCATAGTGCTTGCAAGGCAATACTCCTCTCTTGAGCTGGGAAAACGGATACTTGAACGAGACCTCCACATGCTGCAGTGTCATGTCAATAATGTGTGCTTGAAGCCAAATATTGTCAAGACCATTATCTCTGCATACGACCTCAACAACTCAAGGGCCACTAAATCTATCAATGTGAGATTGTGATATTTATTTCATACACGACTGTAAACTGAGGTGCCAAGGAGTCACAATTAGGTTGGGTGCTCAGTTACTACCCATGTCCCAAGTGAACGTCATAGAGAAGCTCGTAGAGGCATCATGGAGAATGAAGGCTTGAGCTCTCTGGAAGCCGACGCAATTCAGAAACACATTATGGACAGTTTACAGACGTAGGCAACCAAGGGGCTGTTTAACTTGCAATTACGACTGCAATTCAGATATAAACAGATTGTCCGGTTGTCTCAATGAGGGAGACATTATCATGAAATGTCTCTAAATCAGACACATACTTGTGTCCCACTCATGCTGGGATGGTGATGTTGCATTCAGTTTTAAGAGCGTTTCAAACCGTCCAATGATGCAAACCAGGGACACGGGAACAAGGGGATAACAGCGATGCGTGGACAAAGAGACAGGCGACACTGAGAATCGTAAGCACTCATCACTGATGGTCCATCCAACAGAGCGGACACTAGTACCAGCTAAAGCGGTAACATTTTAGTCGTATCATATTGTATTCATATTGCTAATAATGGTGAATGACTGATAAACTCACTCGTTTCCAGTAGTTTTTACATAACTCACTGTATTAATCACAAATAGAAATTGTAAACACAAGCGCTGTGTGCCACATCAGCTGGTGCCGATAAGTGAGACGTGTGGCCTCGGCTATCGGGACAAGGAGACACCACAAGCGACGGCTGTACCTGTCAAGTGCCGCGCTGGTGCACACGCTGCGCGCCAGCCCCCGCAGCCCTGCATCCTGCAGCGACGCCACGCAGTGGGCGTTAGCGGCGATCACGGCCAGCGAGTCGGACGGAGTCACGTAAAATCCACCGCGGCCCAGGATCATGCACCGGCTCTGAGCAGAGGACAACAGTTGCTCGCTCGACGTCCAGCAATGCGAATCCGTGCTGCAGACACTACGTGGACGTGCCCATGGCTCCAACTGGCTTCGAGTCATGGCTCGGGGGCCTTCCTGTGTGGAGTTTGCATGTTCTCCCCGTGTCTGCGTTCGTTTGTCGCCGGGTACTCTGATTTCCTCCTACAGTTGAAAGACACGCTGCCTAAGTTAATTGACATGACTAAATTGCCCCCGGTGCACTATGATGGACTGGCATTCTATGCTGAGTATAGTCTAAAAAATGCTTACCTCTCCTCGCTGGACAACTGCTAAAAAGAGCTGCATACTTGCAATTAAACTGTTTTGATGTTTTTGTTATTGTGTCTGACATGCCATTCTCCCTACAGCTTAGATTTGTAACAAAAACCAAAACAACCCCAAAACATTTATTGTTGTAACGATGTAGGTTTTCACGGCTCGATGCATGATGATTACTTCGAAAAGCTGCTCTCTCGGGACAGCCGCATCGTTCGCGAGGAAGCGAGTTACGCTTCCTCGCGTCGTTCGCTTCCTCGCGAACGACGCGGCTGTCCCGAGAGAGCAGCTTTTCGAAGCAATCATAATGTTATTGTTGTTGATTTGCCATTTATACGTTGTTGTTTCTGATATGCAGTTCTCTCTGCAGCTCTGTGCAGCGCATTGTGACCCCCAGGTGAAAAGTGCTTGAATAGTGCAATTATTATTATACTCAACAGTTCCTTTTAGCTTAAATAAAAACTGAATGAAGATACATTAAATCTGTCCCTGGATTTTTCCTGAAAATAAACGCACACAGCATGATGATGGCTGTTACTATCCGTGTCAAGATCGACCAATGTGGCAGAAGCTCGTGAAGGATGCTAGTTGGCCGTTGGAGGCAGTCACCCACCAGCAATAACGGAGGGCAGAGGAGCAACGCTCACCGAGTGGAACACCAGGTGGCTAAAACGCAGCGAGGTGGCACACTGGGGAGCACAGCTTGTGCAAGTGGCTGTCATCTCAATCAACCCATAACCCATAACTGTCCCATGACCTCCTACCAGCAGCAATCTTTACACAATTCACGCAGCCTTAAAGTGAACTAAATATTACACTGTCGCTGTGGAGACGGCACCGTCGCTTAGTGGCCAATGCCGGCTGTCATGGTCGCTTGTACGCACGTGCGTGGCTCACCCCATCGTCACTCAGCGCGGCTCCCAGGCCATGCTCGCCATTTTGCATGGCCTCCACCAGATCCCGTGCGTAAGCCAGGCCAGGCTGAGGTTGCTGTCCACCAAAGTCCTCCAGGGACACGCAGTTCATGGCTGAGCTGGCCGGAGCGCCCAGCACCTCACAAATGACACGTTTCACGTAGGGACCCATCACTGTCTCACGTGCATGAGGAGGTCACAGGATTTTCGTCAGCAACAATGACTCGTGTTTGTGCTGAAGGGTCTGTTCTTCCTGCAGTGTAGTGGTTAGCGCACTGCTGCGTTACGAGCCCAGCGATCCGAATTGGATTTCCAGTCACAGCCAATATCGTTAATGATTTTCTGAACCGGTTCTGAACCCTCCCAGGTCTACTAAGCCTCAAAATTAGAACCTGGTGCAGTGGGTAAAAATCACCACTAGGAAGATTAAGGTGGCCCAACGTACTGCTGACTACATACTCCCTTATGTGATATGCCAGTATTTATAGGTGCTCGCTAACATCACATTACCCTACAGTCTGTTAAGTCTACAAGGTGATCTTTGTCTTTGATGCTCCTGTAATGTGGTGATATTTGATCTACGTGTTACTATTGAGTGAGGCCACGTGGTGATAGTATCATGCTAAAATTATTGTCATTAGCCTCAAACACCTGACAAGATTGCCACGTTGACCCCCGTACCCCCCTGACCTCATTGCCCTCTGACCTCCGTGCATGGCGTCGACGCGGATGCTGAGTTGCTCCGGTCCCGACAGGAAGTCCCTGATAGCTTCGAAGTCAAAGGTGCTCCTGAGCATGGCCACATATGCGTCGACGCTGTCCACCACCTCCACTGCCCAAGAGAGGTGCATGGGTCATGGTGATGTACGCGGCGGATGTTCTCATCGCAAACGGTGATGGAAAGAATGGAGCTATCATATCACATGGGTCTTATGGTGCACGGACCCTACAGCTGGACAACAGCAGAGCTGCGGTCGTAAATTCTATAGGCATCTTAATGATTACCTTGATTTACCCAGAAATCCCTCACTGAGTCTCAAAGAGCCCTGCATTTCAATGTTTGGCCAATTCAATTACAGACTATTTTACATGTTTGCTGCCCATCATAGCCTAAAGATGTGCACAGTTGGTGCCAGATGCCCTGTCAATGACCTACATGTTGGTGAAGTTGGAACACAAAGCAGATCATTCCCAAGTTAATGTGCTAGCTGTTGATATAGCAATGCAAGTGCTGAGATGTTTTGAGTGTTGATAACGTGGGGCGTGTCGAGGCTGTGGTGAGCTGAGACATTTATTAGAGGGGTGATACAAAATGATGAATATAGCCACGGTAGGTGGTGAGTCCATGGTGAGTGTAAATAATGGTAAGTCTGTGCAGTGAGTGTTGAGATAGTGTGGAGAGGGGTGAGACCACTATGAATGTGTCACCGCAGAAGGGTTTGAACTTGTTCTCCAGGTCAAACTCCTGCAGACCCAGATTTGTAAGATCCACCTCCAGCCCCGGGCAGATGGAGACCTCCTGCAGCATGCTGCTCACCTGGTGCATCCGCTCCCTTACTTCCAGTGGAGCCGGTCCTGGGACCACGGTGACCAATTCATAAACAAAGATCCCCCATATAGCCTTAACAGCCTGTAGGGTCAAGTGCTGTTAGCGAGCACCCATGAAGGCTGGCACGGCACACAGGTAAGTCAGTCAGTTTGTATTTAAGCTGGAAGGTTTTGTTGAGCTATGGAGCTCTTTTTGACAGTTGTCCAGCGGGGAGGGGTGAGCAAGTTACAACATCTCAAGGCACTGGGGGCATTTAGTTCGAACAAGTAACCTAGGTAGCATGTCTTTGGACTGTGGGAGGAAACCGGAAAACCAGGAAAAACCCTGCAGACATGGGAAAAACATGCAAACTGCATACAAAAAGGCACCAAAACCAGAAATCGAGCCAGGGCGCTTATTACTCTGAGTCGGTAGCGCTTCTCACTCTGCCACCGTCAGGAGGTGGGTAACCAGCACCATTCCCGGTCCCCTTTATGTGTACACAGCTGAACCAGTCACAGCAGACCCGGGACTGGTTAAAACAACCATCACTGTGTGTTGCTCTTGAGTCGCAGGGTTTGTAGTGTAGTACGTTAACAACTGCACAATGCCATCACCCTTCGTGTCAACCAAGACACGACACCTGATTATGCTCAACATAATCTACAGCGAAACGTCGAGCAAAATTCAGAATTTGCTCGCATTATCAATTTTTGTGAAGAAAAATAATTAAAAGCAACTGACACATTTGCCGACTTGATGGCGTCTATTGAGCTGTGATGATCTCTATTGAGCGATGATGATCTCTAGAGAAGCGCTTGCTCTATAATCACCTCCGTTAGCCACGATGAACTCGATGCCGAAGAACCCTTCCGGTCCCCCGGGGAGGCCCCCGGCCGTGAGCACCACGGCCGCCATCGCCTTGAGCTGGCGCACCAAGTGAGACGCGGCGGGAGTGGACAGCAGGCCGCGCTGCCCCACCACCACGCGCGCCACCTGCACCGACGTGGCACCACCACAGCGCTGTCACATCCACCAACCCATCCCATCGACACAACAAGCAGCATCATCACTCCACCTGCGCCACCAAGGTACCACAGCAGTGTTAACACTGCTAGCCTTAAGAGCATGTATGCAAAGATTAAATTCCCCCGTAATGTTTTAAAGACTTTGGAGTGAGTGCTGTTCGCGAGCACCTATTGAGGTCGGTACGGTGCAACAAAGGTTCAATGGCCAGCACCACGCCCGACCGCCTTTGTATCCCTAGTGGCGATGTTTACTCATCGCACTACGTACTCGTATGAGCCTGGGTTGACTCAGAGGCGGTACATAAACCGGTTCCGTAAATAGTCACGAGTATTCGCTTTGAGCCGCAATCGAACTCAGGTGGCCGGGTTCGTAGTGCAGCGCGCTAACCGCTACACTACCCCACAAATGGGACTCACACACACATACACATGTCCCTACGGACCAATATTCATTCACACAGACCCGAGCTCACACGCAATAACACATACTCATGTCCGGACACACACTCATGCTCCCACACAACAGCAAACATTCCCAGGATAGCATTAAGAGACTGTAGGGTAAAGCGCGTTAGCGAGTGCCTATGAATGGGGTGGGTGACCAGCGTATGCTGGTCACTAATGTCCTCCGAGTGGTACTTTTATATACTGCACTAGGTACTCAGAAAATCGTCACTGGTGTTGACCATGAGCGGGATTCGAACTTGAGTATCCAGGTTTGCAGCCCAGCGCGCTAACCACTGAGCTACCGCTCCCCACACACACACCCATGCCTACAGACCCCATGCTCACCCATACACCCAGGCCCACATCCATACCATGCCCACATCCATACCATGCCCACCCACACACCCATGCCCACCCACACACACATGCCCACCCACACACACATGCCCACCCACAAATCCACGCC
>JAZEWT010000019.1:469051-486569 GCA_036362905.1 Mordacia mordax | reverse complement strand
CACCCTCACACCCATGCCCACCCACAAACCCATGCCCACCCACAACCCCATGCCCACCCACACACCCATGCCCACGCTCCGCACCCCGTTGGCCGCCGCCGTCTGTATGAAGATTCTCGCCGCCGCGGAGCTATGTTGGCGCCCGTCGGTGCCCAGCACGAGGGCGCAGCCGGGGCGCGGCGCGCGCAGCCCTGCGCCGGCGCTCAGGGCCCCCTGAGCCGCGCGCTCCGTCACCAGCGGCAGCCACTCCATCTCCGCCGTGCGCCACCGCAGCGGCCCCGGGCCCGGCCAGCGGTCAAGGGGAGCCGCGGGGATCGTGAGCACCGGCAGGGGGGTCCTGCTCTCCATGGACCCCTAATCCACCTCGCTCGCTGCTCCTGACCCCGTGCTGCTACTGACGATTACCAGCTGCGGTTCAACCCCCCAGCTCTGCCTGGCTCACTGATGATGATGATGCTCTGATGGCTAATAACCTTCTACAACTCCTCCTTGATGCGCCCCGACGCTGCTGGCTCGCTACCTCTCCTCGCTTCTCCGATGTTGCTTCCCGCGTCTCCTCTGCTTCGTCCCCGCTGTGCTCTGCCCAATGCGCCCCGGTGCTCCCAATTAGGCTCCCCTGGTCTTTCCCGATGCGCCTCTGTAGACGCCCCGCTGCGCCCTGCTTCTCGCGGATCCCGCTCAAATACAGGGCTCCCGATGCATTACTCCAGGATCCCCCTACTCCACCCCGTCCCTGTTGTTCGCCTCCATCCTCGCCTCAGCTCCTCCCCTAGCTCTCCATCGCCCCTCATCCCTCCTCCTCCATTCTACAATTTTCCTTCTGCCTTCAACCCACCTCCTCTATTCTCACCTCCCCATCTATTCCTCCTCTCCTCCCCCCTCACCCCAACTGCCCCCCTCGAACCCGACCCGGCTGGGACTTGACTCCCGCCCCAGGGTCCCTTAGCCCGACCCCTGTGACAAAGGGATGACAATGTTTCCCGTCCGGCTCCACACTCCGCCAACACGCCTCGTGACCCCGACACTTCATCACATTCCTGTTGAGTTAGAGTATCAAACACAGGCCACCTCAAGACGTTTACTTTAGCGACGCAACGAGTAAACGCTGGAGCCTCACAGCATGAAGGTCCCTCGGATTGGATTCCCGCGGCTCAGGTGCCTTTCCGTGTGGTGTTTGCGTATTCTCTCCTTCTCTCTCAGTGTCAGCATGGGGTTTCGCCCAGTACTTCGGTTTCCCCACACTGTCTTAAGACACGCTGGCCTGATGAGTATTTTGCCCCCAAAACGTGCCCCGCCATGTATTGGCGTCACATATTGGTTATAGCCCGCCTTGCGCCCTCTATCTGTCGGGATAGGCTGTACAAGGATTAAGAGGGTCCTGAATCGACACCCTGTACGCGTGAGTTTTTCCTAGGTATTCCGGTTTCCTCTCACAGTCTAAATATATCCTGCCGAGGTATATTTTTCAGTACTCTAGATAGGCGTCACAGTGTTAGAGATTGAAGTATCAGTGTTAAAGATGAGTCTCAGTGTAAGAGATAGGAGGCACAGTATTAGAGATAGGAATGGAATCACTGTTAGAGATGGTAATCTCAGTGTTCGAGATAGGAGTCAGTGTTAAAAGATGGAAGTCACAGTGTTAGAGATAGGAGTCACAGTGTTAAAGATAGGATTCGCGGTCTTAGAGGTAGGAGTCTCAGTGTTAAAGATAGAGGTCACTGTTCGAGATGGGAGTCACAGTATTAGAGATGGGAGTCACGGTGTTTGAGATGGGAGTAACAGTGTTCGAGATGGGAGTCACAGTGTTAGAGATGGGAGTAACAGCTTTAGAGATGGGAGTCACAATGTTAGACACTAAAATTTAGAGAAGAGTAAAACAGAGATAAGCGATTAAAATTTTCAGGCGCACAGAATATTTAAAATGCGATGTAAAAAACACTTTCGTTTTAATGAAGAGACCGTTGCAAACCACCACACAAGTATTGAGTTTACGCCTCAATACACGAAATCAAGTGATTGTAGAAATCTGGTTGTGCCTTTTTATAGCCGTTGTGGTACCTAGCCTCGACCGTGCCAGGCCACGTGCAGGTAGTGAGTGCGTTAGGCTTCCCCCCCCTCCCCCGTATCCATGCAAGTGGCCAGTGAGCCACAGGGGCCGATGAGGTAATGTGTTTGCCACCCACGCTGGGTGGCTGATGAGTAACCAGGGTGGCAGTTAAAGCGAGTGCGTAAGTGGTTATAAGCTGGTGTGAGCAGGGCTGGAGAGAGACCTGACCTGGGAACTGTTGGAGGAGGCTGCGTGAAAATGCAGGGTAGCGCTGATGTATGGTGGAAGGGTAGCAGACCGGTGTGGGCTGCTACCCAGTCGTGTGCTGCTGTGGTGGAAATTAAAGCATTGAAAACATCAAGAAGGTCTCTGCATCAGCTATCGTCGCTGGTATCTTGTCGCTGACTGGGTGAGTGCATCGCTGAGTGACACTGAACCGCTATGCCGCCGCTGAAGAACCCCTGGCAGCCAACGCCACATGGCCTAACGCGCAAGTTGAACCCACAGGTGCCTGGCAGGGATTACGACTGAGGTCGACTCCCTTGGAGGGTTCCCCGCCGAAACACCACACCGTAAATGTTTAAAATCCGAAAGTGGGGCAGCACCGTGGTGCACTGAGTAGCACTGTCGCCTCACAGAAAGTCCAGGGTTCGATCCCTGGCTCGGATGCCTTTCCGTGTGGAGTCTGCATGTTCTCCCCATTCCCGTGTGGGTTTTCTCTGGGTACTCCGGCTTTCTCCCACCGTCCAAAGACACGCTGCTGCCTAGGTTAATTAGCTGAGTAAATTGCAACCCCCCCCCCCCCCATAAGTATGCCCTACGATGTACTGGAGTCACATCCTAGGTATTCCCATGCCGAGCGCCCTGTCGGCCGGGATAAGCTCTGGCCCTCCGCAACCTTGTAGAGGATTAAGCGGGTATTGATAATGAACGAATCCGAAAGCGACGTTTAAACTAGCCAAAAGTGCTGATACCTTGTAAGTGGTTTACATTGAGCTATAAACGCTAATCGCAAAATCAAGTGCACAGTTCCTTTACAAGCATTTCATTCAGCTTGACGGATCACGCCGAATGGCCATATACGGGTGTTTGTTAAGCGTTTCTACCTCGAGATACAAGAAACGCCTTCGAATTTCTCCAGGAATGCGCTTCTCTTGCAAGGCGGATGTCTGGCACTTTTCACGCACCGTTCTCTCCGCCTCCGCGAGGCAACACGTGCTGCAGCATAATCCTTGTCCGACGTTTCATTCCCGAGCAAAAGGCCAAGGAGAAAAGCTGCTGCCAACGCTGAGCATATTGTGATGACGTAGGTTTTCACGGCTCGATGCATGATTGCTTCGAACAGCTGCTCTCGGGACAGCCGCGTCGATGGCTCTCTTCTCCTCGCGACGTTTCGCCTCAGGCGCCTGAGGATGCCTCTAACGTGAGGCCAAACGTCGCGAGGAGAGCCATCGACGCGGCTGTCCCGAGAGAGCAGCTTTTCGAAGCTGAGCATATTTACAAAAAAAGGCTCACCCGCACGTGGTTAAGATCTTGAGTCGTAGGCAGGCGGCTGGAATCGTTGCATTCGTCTCGGCAAGCTCTTCACACTATGCCCACTTTCAGCAGCCAGGGTTCAAGAGCTGTTAATTATAACAGGAAACTGCCTTTTTTTTTAGTTCAGTTTAAATGTAAGCACTCTAGTTTGGGACATTCCAGAGATGACAATATTTGCATAGTGGTCTCACAGGACCCAGTGACGAGGGATCGTTAGGATTTTACCATACGACTTTCAAATTGCTAGCTAAAAATGCGAAAACCCGCATCGGTTGTCAAGGTTGTTTTCTGTTTGGTTCAATGGCGCCTTGCAGGAGTGTCACACCTCAAAACAAATACACCCGCCACATGCAGCTCGACGAGCTCTGAGTCTTCACATTTTATCTAAAGTTGATTGTCCTATGAAAACGTGGTTTCTGGCGGGGCACCCCATGGCATTTTTTCATTTTAGGGACAGCTCCTTGGTCACGTCACTGGGCTAAATGCATGGTGTGTATCTCACTGTGGCCAGTTTACAAAGCTGCGGTCAGATAAATTACATACACCCTCCAGCGATCACATCAGCCGCTTTATTCTTGTTGGCTTCCAATACAATATCTGGTGTCTACAATTATTCTTGTAACCTTTAAGATCCTTAATGATTGAGCACTACCCTATCTTCGTGCATGTGTTCCCTGAGGTCTGAGGATCACCTTTTTGTTCCGAAGCCCAGACGCTGCCGTATGGGGGATTGGCCGTTTGTCTGCAAAGCTCCCAGACTTTGGAATACTCGGTCGACATAGAGTTGTGAACCTACTTTAACTGGGGTCTTTAAGTTTCGACTCAACACCTTCCTACTCAGGACAGATTTGCTTGATTTTACGATTAAGTTCTTGACATCCATTTCATCATTGGTATTTCAAGATAATGTGTAATGTTACAAGCATTGTGTTCATTTATGGTCGTCATTTATACTGCGCCGTGATAGGTCCTCGGACGAAGGGCGCTATTCAGGTCCTAATTACGATTATTAACGCCTACTATGAAGTAGACGCAGAGCTAACAAAGATTTTGGGACTACAACTGATAATATCTGCACGTTTTTAACGTGCTTCTGCTGGGCCTTGTCAGTGCCCCATGATGCAGCAGCAGCAGTATATAACCCAAGTTGCAAGCAATTCTACGTTTGGTCAAACAAGAGCATTGCAAGGCAACAAACCACGAACATTTTATACTTTGACAGTAGAGAATCTGACTTCTTTGGCAATTCACTGTAAGAATCTGAATGTGACATTTATAACAACTGATGTCCATTCACACTGATCTGGTGGCAAAGGTGTCATCAACACATTCAACTAGCCATGCGATTTAACGCTGATAAGAATATACAAACGCAAGTCCACACTGACTTAATCTACACCTTAACCAAGAGTGGTTCCTGCCACTCCTCCTCGGCCTGCCGCACTTGTTCGTCGGTGAGCCTGACCAGCTGATGGTAGCGCAGCTCGTGCAGCTGCTCGTTATGCTGCGAGTGCAAATCGTTGTGTGCGATGACATGCTCGGCAGAGGACTGCTGCACAAACTCCTCATCATTGATGTCATAGTCAAGCATCTTCTTGTAAAGCATCCACCAACGTCTTCCAAATCCAACATCCAGCACGCGCGATGGGAACTCCACCCACCTGCGCAAAGGAACAAAGATTAATGATCACACGAAATGTCTGCTTTTACATTTGCAAGAGTATGCAAAAGGAAATCTCAAACATACATTCAAAAGTTTCACACTACATTACAAATCCGATGATCTCAGTTAAATTCCTGGCCATGGCAAACAGATGTAACAATGGCTAACAGATGTAATAATTATCTTACCCAGTTATAGGCTCCCTAGGTTGATGCAGCCTTATATAAGTGGTCAGGTGACAATACGGTTAAGTGAAGTACCGCAGGTTTGCAATCTCCTCAGCACAGTTCAGTACAGCGGAATGCCTACATGCCAATGCATTGTTACGTTAGTTCTAAATGTAATGTCCTAAAAACATGCGTACTGTGGACAGTACGTACGTGTTATATAATATTTGCATTTCCAAATATACCACTTATAAAAGTACCATGATGGCGTGGCACACTCTGTAGGTAGTCTGGTGACCAAGGGTGCTAACGCTAGGTCAGGGGACTCAGCCAGTACAGCTGTACCTACGATTAAACCAGTTCATCGTGAGCTGATGACTTTTTAGCTGTGTTACCGACGAATGTAAAAAATAAAACCTATCAGAATACATTTATTTTTCACCTAAAGTAAGCTTCTTCTAGCTCAAAGAATCACAATTATTGCGTCAAATGTCACTTTCTTTGCAAGGCATTACTAGGATATACACCTCGTGTAACTACATTCATCTAATGCAGACATCAGATGTAATAATAATAGTCATAAAATGTAAAATTAGTTTAGAACTGAACATTCTTTGTCTTATAAAACGATACGGGCAGTGCAATGGAAATTTAATTTGGGACCTTCGTGTTTAACTTGGAATGGTCTGGCCTGCCAGCATACCAGGCTAGCAAGTAGCTAGGACGAAGACTGGAACTAGCTCATAATTGGAAACAGCAGTGGCACGGTACAGCGGTATGGCCCACCTGGGCATGAGATGCTCGCACTTGGCAGCAAATATCTGGCACTCGGGTGCATAGGGGCTTGAGTAGACCACGGAGCAGAGCAAGAGGTTGCGGCAGCGCAGAGTGCCAGCCTCACGGTGCTTCAGCAAGGCCTGCGCCAGCATTTAGCCAGTAGAGAAAACAATACGTGTTCAACTAGGCTCACTGAAACACCCCTGGAATATCGAATCGATCTCGCAAGTGCTTATTGTTAAATAACTTAAAAAAATAACAATAACTGATCATGTGAATTTAAAAAATAGAGTGAAGCAGGATCGTGCCTCAAGTGCTTGGACAGGTGACCACCACGAATACCAGGTGTAGGCTCTTCTGGGGCTATGTGGCCGGCAGTAGAGGGCCGTGCTGCAATATAAAGCGCTGTACTATACATCTCTACTCCTGCATCTAAACTCCTCCCCCCCATCCTGTCATAAGCGTACACTCATCAGCATAGCCAAGAATAGTCAAAGAATTTGCACAAAAAGATGTGTGTGTTTTTTTATTTAATAACCCCCAAAATGTACAAAGTGTGGATAGGCCTTCATCCAGCAGTGGCTGTAAATGTACGGCATACACTCTTTTAAAATGTTTTTGGTATTAATTACAATCTCTGTGCACCAAGATAAAAACAATATACACAATAAAATGGCTGAGTGACTAGGGGAATAATGTCCATTTCAGTATTCAACCTTGTTTTTAAAATCTGGGTTTCCACCATCCATGAATTAAACGGTGTCCTTAGTGCAGTGAGTTGCTCGTCCCTGATCGGTCATAAACAAAAATACATATATCCTATCATGTTTCTTATTTTAATTCATAATTTGGAATACTCTACTGATGATGAGACATTTAGCCTAATATTTGACAAGTAAACCTTACAGGGCATAACAATGCACTTTCCATGGTAGAATATGATAGGCCCAAACCTATAGATAGGGACTGTTCACAGGACTACAAGAGTGATGTATGGACATTCTCTAACTTACAACATATTGAAGATGACAAGATAGCAACCGAGAACATGTGCCTAGGTATCCCAGTAGTCACATGCCTGTCATAGTACAGAGCCACCAGAGTTTGCACATGGGTTCACACAGGGTCACTTAAAGCGAGTAACCCAATGTCATCTGAAGCCGTACGGTTACGTCACAGGATCACCACGTTAAGGGAGACTAGAGAACTGAAGGAGACGTCATTGGCATGACATGTGGAAGGCACGTGCCTGCACGTGGCCGTCTGCAGTGGGGTTGCGCTCTGATGGCGAGAGAAGCAGCAGCTCCCCGCTCGACTCCAGCAGCGCCACGTTGAAGGAGTCCTCGTCCGGCGCCGTCCTTGCCGAGGCTACGGCCCCGGCCGCGAGCGCTGTATAGAACGCAGCACGCACGGGCCGCTCCCACGCACCCACCACCACGTCCTTGCAGGCGTCGCGATAGTCGCTCAGCAGGCTTTTACACCACAGACCTGGTTGGTGAGATGGGTGAATGCAGTCATGACTTTGTCTTTCATGCAAATGTAAGTCAAAGTACTATTTTTTTAAATCTTACCTTAAGCCCATTATCGCATTAGCCATTTTTCATAACTCTGCTCAGGTCAAGAAACAAATAAAATGTATCTAATGCCACTTAAATAGTGGTGTTTGTTGTTATTGACAGTGTTTAGCGCATTTAAGGAAACTGCATTGGCTGGCGGACAATTTGACGCTGTCTTGGGTTTTGAAGGCCATTAGTTTAATAATAATAATAATAGCATTTATACAGCACTTTTCACCCGAGGGTCACAAAGCGCTTCACAGAGCTGCGGAGAGAATGGCACGTCAACAACAATGGCACCAGAACGCAAAATCAATAGCAACAACATTTTTTGCGTTGTTTATTTTTAAATACACAGCGTTGCAGAACAACAAGCAAAACATGATCAGACCTTCCACTATAATCTAAAAATGAAACATTATCAGTGAAGAGGATTCTAGCAGCCGCATTCTGCACACGTTGGAGACGATTGATCAGGTAGGCAGGGGTGCCAGGGAGCAGTACATTGCAGTAATCGATTCGTGGGAGATGAAGATGTGTATTAGCTTCTCAGCATCAGCAGGTGGCAGGATTTTACGCAGT
This sequence comes from Mordacia mordax, assembly GCA_036362905.1. Taxonomy (NCBI): domain Eukaryota; kingdom Metazoa; phylum Chordata; class Hyperoartia; order Petromyzontiformes; family Petromyzontidae; genus Mordacia; species Mordacia mordax. The sequence continues at coordinate 478,241 of JAZEWT010000019.1, read as the reverse complement.
CTGGCTATATTTCTGAGATGGAAATAGGCTACCTTCGTCACCTTGTTGATGTGTGTCTCAAAAGTGAGTGAGGAATCAAAAGTCACTAGACTCCGGACTGCCTTAGCAACTTCAATGGTCTGGTCGTAAAGCATCAATTGGAAAGAAGCAGTGCACACAAGCAGCACATTGATCACTTACCGTTCATGCAAACACTCCACGATCAATCACCTTAGCGCTAGTCACGTGAGCTTCAAATTAAACGCAGAACCCTGGTTTCCAATCCAAGCAGCCACCTATGACTAAAACCAGTTTCTCAATAATAGCCAACCGATCATTTCAGCCGCGGTTATCAACGCAAACTAAAGTGCTTCCGAAGTCAGAAGGATCAGACTTCAGACTTTAAATCTAATAAAAACAATTATTCAGCCGCAGCGCGTTGACAGCAGTGCACGATCGCAAATAACAAGTGAGCAAACACTGACAAATGCTGTCGAGTCGACTAACGCTCGACAGTCGGCTGCCATCGTCAAAACGATATTTGCGGCTGCGCTCGCTAGGGAGGTCGATGCACGCGTCACTCGACGCCTTCGCCGGCACGGGGCCGAGAGAACGGTACACGTCATTGTGGGCGGCAATGTTCCGAGATCTGAGATGCAATCTGCGTAAACGTCGCCATGTACTCGTAACACTTATATTAATTATTCATGAAAGCGGCGCCCTGCTCAAACAAATGATGCGCTGCTTATCTTGGTTGGCTGAGACAAGGCACGTTGGGTTTTGCTTTAATATCATCGCTGCCGAGTACACGTCCAAAGGCCCAACCAAAAAACATTATTAAAGTTGATTGCTTAGAAAAGCTGCTCTCTCGGGACAGCCGCGTCGATGGCTCTCTCCTCTCTCTCTCGGGACAACCGACGCGGCTGTCCCGAGAGAGCAGCTTTTCGAAGCAATCATCATGCATCGAGCCGTGAAAACCTACATCATTACATTATTAAAGTTGTAATCAGCGTTAACTCATTTCTTGAATTGAGCGAGATTATCGTAAGTGCTTTGGAAGAGCGATGACAAATGGTTGGATTTCCAAAGTAGAGCAGTGCATTGGGAGGTGCAGAAGAGATTTGTTGCAACCTGCAATTGGTGAGTGTTTTAAAGCGCCTTTCACTCGAGGATCACAAAGCTCTTCACAGAGGTATGGAGAGAATTCCATATCAACATCATTAGAGTAGATCACTTAAGCAATATAATGACTATAAATAAATGAAGGACATTAAATAAAAACTAAAAATTAGAATGTGTTCAGTTCTCCTTAGCTGCAGTGTCTCAGCTGGTAGAATTTTGGGACGATGTTGCTGTCGGGGCAGCGTTGTAAGAAGGCGAGATTACTGAACATAGTTTTTCTCTTGCTGCGGAATTTGATAAAATTCTTCGCATTCTACTTCGTGCAAGCATGGAACTACTACGAGCAACCTTCGCGGAAACAAGACTTCAACTCGACGACACTGGTTTGCGAGAAAGACAACGGAACCCTTATATTTGGAACCCTTTGCACTGTTCATGGAAGGGAGTGGTGCGGAATGAGAAAGACTTCACGACATATAAACTGTACAGCCACAAAAAGAACTCACTCACAGGATACTTCAGATGCCTCCAACGTGGGAGTGAAATGTCACTGAGAGGAGCGATCGACATGGCTATCCTGAAAGAGCAGCTTTTGGAAGCAATCATGCATCGAGCCGTGAAAACTTACATAAGTGTCTAGTGATTACTGAAGAACGTCTTTTTTTTGTTAAAATCACTCCATGAATTGCAACCTGACACCAACCTTATCATGGTGAGCCCAGATCTCGGTAACCTAAAGTCTAGCAGAGTCCTGCTACGATCTCCTTTGGTGAACAAGTTTGGGCGGGGGGGGGGCGGTTGGGGATGGTTGTAGACAAATAATGATCCGAAGATCCCTCGACTAAAGGAGTGGAGCTTAAAAAAATCTATTGCAATACCAGTCAACCTGGGTCATCTTGGACAGCGACCATTTAAACAGCTTCTCTACCCAACCTAACACACTCGTCGCCGGCGGAAGGAGTGTCCGCGGGTTGCCAATCGACAAGGGGCCCCGGCCAGACAGCACCCACAAATGCGGCCCACTGTTGGGTCGCTACCCACCGAGCATGATCTACAAGTGACAAGATACTGCTAAGACGGTGTTTAAGACGATTCGCGCAAATGCAGTCGGCAGGGATCTATCAATTCCGGCACGGCTCACGGGCGGATCTCGCATGCGCCTTGCTCTCTCCAAAACGCAACTACAGCACAGGACGTGAGGGAGACCTCGAGGGGACCTACGACCGGTTCAGAAGTCATCTGTCGCCAGTGACAAACATGACAGGAAACACGAGATCATGGGTGTTTGGTGGCACAGCGCACGTCGGGTGACACCGCCCCGGTGCTGCGTTACCGATCCTGGAGTTGAGGAATCTCTGCGTGCGGGAGAGCGACGGGGCGCCGGATCCCACGCTCAGCGCACGCCGCACCACGCGCGCCGCCATCATGTCGCGCGCTACGCGACACGACACTAACACGCGACCCTATGCAGGGGCCATCTTAGGTGGGTGTTGTCTATAATGGCTCTATAACCATTGGTTCTAACGTCATAAAACAGCGACGGGTGGCTGCTATCCCTGTGTGAACGCGCGCCTGTAACGACGTCGCCGCGGCCGATCGCAGCCCCCCCCCCCACGAGGATCTTCTCAGTAACGTGGAAGGAAAAACGGCCATCTTACCTGGGGAAGGGGGCGATGAGCGACGACTTGCAATGGGTGTGGTTTACAGTCGAATGGGCGGGCTACGCACGAGGAGGGCGTGGTTATGCTAATCGGGCCGGACTGACAGAGGAAGGGACGGCACGACACCATTACGCGTTTTTCACTGGCACACCCGAGCCGCGCCGGCGCTGGGCCTTCACGGTTCGGGTGATTTTCCACCGGACTTTTTTCTCGAATCGAAACGGAGCAAAACCATTAAATGCTCACTCAACCATACACCTGACTCTGACTCGGCGTCAAGCAAGGCCCCCGGGAGAAATTGAAAATTCGAGTAATACTTTGGTTGCCAGTGAGCACGGCAGCAGCTCACCGCAGAGAGATGGAGAGCAACATGGCGTGCAGCGAGCTGGAGGAGAAGAAACAGGCTTGGGATGCTGAGGAAATCGAGGCTCTGGTCTCTCTCTGGGCTGACGAGAGCGTGCAGTCAGAGCTGGAGTCGTCGGTGAGGAATGAGAAAGTTTACGCCAGGATATCGGCCAACTTAAAAGAAATCGGCATAAACCGCAGCCTCAAGCAGTGCAGGGAGAAAGCAAAGAAACTGAAGCACGAGTACAAGACGCTGAAGAGACACAACGAGCGGAGCGGAGCAGCGGAGCAGAAGAAAAGCAAATATTACCACCTGATGGACTCGGTGCTGGGAGAGAGAGCGAGCTGCAAGGCTGCGGCAAGGTCCAGCGTGCAGAATGCTGCGACCCTTGAGGGAGCATTGGATTCTCCACAAGGTGAGCTCGTCAATGAACAGAACGAGATTCGATTAGGCTTGTCAGCACAGCAGTATCACGACATGCACCATACGTTGTGGGGTTTTTTTGAAAGAACATGCAATTCAATGACACAGCTAAAGGCTCATCCCTGCAATTCAACGCTCAGGCCACTGCTGGCAGAAGGGCCTTCACTGGAGGGAGCTTCAGAGAGACAATTTAACAAGGTTTTCGGTCGACTCTTCCACGCTGGGTCAGGCATGTTGGAAGAGGAGTTACCCACGCGTTTCCTCACCACGCTACCATCGCACCTGAGCGCGGTACAGCAGTCGTGGTGCTGCGGTACCCATTCATACAGCCCGAGGAATAACAAACACACAACTTGCTATCATTTACCCAGCCACGCCAGGAGATCGAACAAGCCTCTTCGTGATCGCAAGCACAGTTTGCTATTATACACCCGTCAGCATTCAGTTAAATTTAATCGCATTTCCAATATGGGTACAAGTGAATGAATCATGCTCCCATGCACCTTGCGCCTGTCTTAACGTACAACATGAGAATAATTGTTCAACATAATAAATGAGTAGTATAACATCGCCACCATCACTTACCCGTCCTGACCGATTCATTATAAAACCTGACACAGATATGTCTCGGTGATGGATACGAGTATGTGAAGTGAGCTGCGTTTTGTATGTTTGTGTACGTATTAGTAAATACTCGAATGACAAATGCTCTTTAAAGCTGCTCTTTCAGAGGCCCCTCTCTCCTTCGTGAATGAGCGAGGATGAACGCCCGACAGGCTATCCAGAAAAATACATTCTCAAGAGCATTTCTAATAAAATCCTGCCGTCAAACCTACATCAGTACTATGTCTTTAGACACGTCTTGTCTTACTTTGATTATCTATTTTGTACACTTTAGAGATCGCGTCGTTTGTCCACAGCGCTTCCTATGGACAACCTGGGCCCTCATCTGTGACAAATTCAAATGTGACAGCTCTCAGGACCACGGAGGGTAAGCGTATACACAAGTTGCGTATATAACAAGGCTTTTTCCATGTGTTACTGACTTTACAGTTGCATTCTTATCGCAGTCATAGTAAAGGTGCAGCCCTGTAACTACTTGGTTATGCCACTGCTGGCAAGAAGGGCCTCTGCTGGGGAGCACCATTAGCTTCTGGAGAGTATTTTTGACTGACTCTAACATCCTGGTAAAACACCGCATGAGGTCGTCATGCCCAATGTTTAAACTGCCACGCCAGGAGGTCGCATCAGTGACCTCCGATTTACAAACTATTGCAGCAATTTATCCCACAGAGCAGAAAATTAAACTGAAACTTTTATGTTACTCTCCCGCATTGCCAGTTATTTTTGCCGCATCAATACAGTTTTTTTTTAAGTAAACACGTTTGTTCATCCACCATTAAGCTTGGATGTATTTTTTTCTTCCAGGAAGAAAGCGAAAACGAACAGATGCATCAAATTCTGTCTCGGAATTTGCTAAATGCATGCGAGATTCTGATGAAAGGTTCATGGAATTTTTGCGCCAAGAAATGCGGGCCGACCGAGAAATGAAAGAGAGGCAAATGTTTTTGGACCGGGAACAAAACAAACTTGAAGCGGAAGCATCGGCATCATTAAACAGAGATCTTGTGTCATTCCTTGGACAATTAGGACAAGCACTGTTGCCGAGGAACTCAAGAGATCTTCCTTTGGATTAACGACAGAAGTTTGATATATACAGTATTGTTGGAATGGATATAGTTACTTTATGTAAAGTCACGTTCTATAATGTATTTTTTTTGTCAAATAAAGGGTTGTTTATGCATTGCAAAGCCATAAGTATTTTTATTCCTTTGTTGCAAACTATTTTCCTGAAATGAATCATTTGAGTTTAGCATTTCTGACCATGTGCGATGCAGGTTGTCTTAATCCTACAATCACATGCACTGAAAAACATCCACAAAATAGAGAGCGTTACTAAAATAAAAATCATCTCATCGTCAGAAACCGCTTAGTCCTGTATAGGGTCACGGTGAGCTAGAGCCTATCCCGGCAGACAGGGGGCAAAGCAGGGATATACCCACGATGGGACACCAGTCCATCACCGGGCACTGCGGGCAATTTTAGTCTTCAAGCCAATTAACCTATGCAGCAGCATGTTTTTTGGCTTGTGGGAGGAAACCGGAGTACCCGACAAAAACCCACGTGGATACGGGGAGAACATGCGAACTCTGCACAGAAAGGCACCCGAGCCGAGATTCGAACCCGGGACCTTGCTGTGAGGCGACAGCGCTACCCACTGGGACACCATGCCACCCTAAAATAACACTAGTTCGTGTAATTGGAACACCAAACAAGTGTACATGATAAATACAACAGAAAGAATACTAATGAGACCCTGGTGAAAAGTGACAACATGAGGTCAATACAAAGTGTAGACATTACCGCTGTCCTTTAATCTAAAATAACTCCGACGAATTCGAAACCAGGGCGGCATGGTGGCCCAGTGGGTAGCGCTGTCGCCTCACAACAAAAGGTCCCGGGTTCGAATCTCGGCTCGGGTGCCTTTCTGTGTGGAGTTTGCATGTTCTACATACTTCCGTGTGGATTTTCTCTGGACATTCCGGTTTCCTCCCCCAGTCCAAAAAACATGCTGCTGCATAGGTTAATTGGCTTGCAGACTAAATTGCCCTCAGTGCCCGGTGATGGACTGGCGTCCCACCGTGGGGATACCTCTGCCTTGCGGCCTGTGTTTGCCGGGATAGGCTCCGGCTCACCGCTCTCTCGTCCGCGGCTCCTGTCATCCTCAGTTAGGGCCCCTCACGCCCTCCTCTCCACTGGTTTCCCATCACCAGCAGAGCCAGCTACAAGATCTGCCTTTCCCAGCTCGTAGAAGAACGTTCTCTGCACCGAATAGCAGGGCTTTAGGAGACATTTGAAGAAGAGAATGAATGAGTTTCCGGCCTTCAGGAGACACTTTGAAGGCCAATTACCATGTATAGGCACCACTACCCTCTCACCTGGCTTTAGGGGCACGGAGACTCGCACCTTAGAGTCACGTAGTTGTTACCCAAGTCCGTGAAGTGCGTATATAATTGGATAATAATTTTATATGTATACAAGACGGTGATGTAAAGCATGCTTAACATAGAAACGCACCGGGCTCTCTGCTGCTCTGTGAAGCGCTTTATGACCCTCGGGTGAAAAGCGCTGTATAAATGCAATTATTATTATAGACGGCACTGCCTTTTGGTCACAGCAGGGTAAGATAAATGGTATTTTTTTACATCTGGTCAGTTTGTGTTTCTAAGTTCTGTTTAAACAGGTTACACATGATAGTGCTGCGTTATATAACCTATAACCCAAAATTCAACATCTCTCATCTCATCTCATTATCTGAAACCGCTGAATCCTATATAGGGTCACGGTGAGCCGGAGCCTATCCCGGAAACACAGGGCGTAAGGCAGGAATACACCCGACGACGGGACGCCAGTCCACCGCCGGAAATTCAACATCTTAAACCACGTATTTGTAGAGGCAGTGGTCGCCGGTTTGATTCTGGCGCGGCAGGGGAGTGCAGGTACAGTACATCGTGTCACGCATGGGAATTTCATTCCTAAAGTGAAAATCATAGTGGGAACCTACTAGAATTTCATAGTCTTCAATTTGGTTCTTTTACATTTCACAGGTGAACATTTTTTCAAGATGAACAATTTTCTGGGGAGGATCTCGAGGCCCCGGGTTGCCTTCCCATCGTGATTGTATTTCCCACCCCTGGGTTGAGCCTCAGGTAAGACTCTAACTCATTTAGTTAGAGTATAAACACAAAACGATTTAAATGATTTGGGCCATTTTCAACAGGTGCGTCGCGACCGCCACCCAGTGGTCCATGGAGATGATGCCCAAGAGAGCGTTGAGGTGCCCCTTGGCTGTACGATTAGGCGTGAATTCGGCACTCACACCAACGCAGCACTGAACAATATTGGTACTGCCCTGGCCGGCCATGAGGCTCCTTGGTGTTGGGCCTTATTAACATCACCGTGACCTGCGACGCGGTGTTGACCGCCTTCTTCTCCTCCCGCATGTGCGCTGCTGTCCTCGTTTCACCTCCCTACCGGACCTCGCTTGTGCCCTGTTGTAGTTCGTGAGCCAGGTACCGGCGGCGTGCGGGCGGCAGCAGTTAGGATGGCCGAGCGGTCGAAAGCGCTGCGTTCAGGTTGCAGACTCCCTTGGAGGCGTGTGTTCAAATCCCACTTCTGACAGCGGTCGTTTTCATTGTTTAAAGGTCATAGAGTTCATGCGATTGCTGTATTTTAGATAAATGTCATCTGTTCTGTAAAATACAAATGTAAATAATCATTCAATTTTTGTACAGCATGCAGAGATAACCACCATCAGAACGATGTGAACGGTTTTGATTGATCAAACCGACAACCACAAGGGTATATCTAAGCATTACACCGGTTCGTTCCAGACCAGCGATAACACATGCTTCACGTAGTACGACGCACAAGGCAGACACTTGGTCTGTACTTTGTTGTTACCACTTGTGGGATTATAAATCGCAGGAATTGTGCTGGTAAACAAACTTTTTAAACATTTAACGTTTGCGTTCATTGTGTCTAGCGCCATCTACCGCTCCAATGTGGAACTTCTCGAAACAGACACCCCAAGTGGTTACACAAAGGTGGATTTTGAAAAAAGAAACTTAACTGGGAACGCACCTGGGTTTGCGCTACCCATTGGAGCGGGGGACTATGAGCCCCCACGCCCCTCCAAAGAGTTTTTGAGAAATAATTTATGTATTCATGAAAGATTGAAGAAAAGTATGTTAAAAAAACTGCCTAATATTAAAATTGGCCCAAACGTGAATTGGTAGAATTGAAAAGTGATAACACCTGCTGAGGAATCTGACCAGAACGTTGAAAACTGTGACAAAACCCCAATTTTTTCAAACTGCATCAGGGCTTCCGGGTCTGTCCCGGCAAAACCGGGACATGTGGTAACCTTCTGGGTGAATAGACTTCAGTGTCTAGACTCTAGAAGGTCTAGATAGTAGAGTGGAGCGAAAGATTTTTTCCCCTTCTATTTACTGCATTGGATATTTCATGTTTCTGGATGACTGACATAGAAGTCGAATGTTTAAAAGTTGAAGAAATGAACATACAAAAAACTTCAGACCAAAAAGTGATAGCTAACTATGCAGATCAACTGTTCGCCACATACAGCGTTGTGTTATGGTGACTCTTCTTACAAACCCCCGGTAAAAGTTTACAATATCACGCATGTAGATAGTGTCGTGTCCAGCCTCGCGCGTGACCGACCAGGTGCGTTACGCGTGCACGTGCGAAAAGTTGCGAGGGTTACGTATTAGGGGTAACTAAAGGTAACTATAACGCATACACTCATTGGGATTAGTCCGCGAGATGGGCGTGACGGTGGCTGTCGCCACCGTCACGCCCATCTCGAACCCACGCCTCCAGTGGAGACTGCGACCTGAACGCAGCACCTTAGACCGCTCGGCCATCCTGACTGTTGCCTTTTCTCATCGACAAGCCATACAAGACAAGTGGAGAAGACACAAACTCAACACAAGACAAGTGCCCGTAGGGGAAAATCAGCTGCCTCAGGCAGCACTTTCTTTCTGTGAGGCGCAGATTTTAACCCAATGCGAGTGTG
>JAZEWT010000019.1:414988-439866 GCA_036362905.1 Mordacia mordax | reverse complement strand
GGTGTATTCCTGCCTTACGCCCTATGTTTCCGGGATAGGCTCCGGCTTCACCGTGACCCTATAGAGGATTAAGCGGTTTCAGATAATGAGATGAGATGAGACTTCTTGCTGTGAGGCGACAGCGATACCCACTGCGCCACTATTCCGCCCATAATTACAATTATATTTAATAAAGTTGACATTGTGCTAATGTAGATTTTCATGGCTTGATGCATAACGAATGCTTCCAAAACCTGATCTTCCAAGATAGCCATGTCGAGCACTCCTCCTTTCTCTTGTGCGACATTTCACCTCCCACGATGGAGGCATCCTCAGGTGTATTGTGACCGAGTGCTAAATGAGACTGTGCTGGGTCATCTATGTCGTCAAGCTTTCTCTCCTTCCGGGCTCTTCCCTCCACCACTTCCATTGTCTTTCTCGCAATATTTAAATCCAAAATAACTGAATCCGACCCAACCCCTGATTTACCATAAATTTGAATTTATATTTCATGAATGCATGCCGAGACGTTCACAGAGTCTTTGGAGAGTGTTTGTGCTAGACTCAAGTTTGTGTGATAGTCTCTTACCAATGTCTCATCTCTCTCATTATCTGAAACCGCTTAATCCTATATAGGGTCACGGTGAGCCGGAGCCTATCCCGGAAACACAGGGCGTAAGGCAGGAATACACCCGACGACGGGACGCCAGTCCATCGCCGGGCATTGCGGGACAATTTTAGTCTGCGAGCCAATCAACCTATCCAGGAGCATGCTTTTGGACTGTGGGAGGAAAACGGAGTACCCGGAGAAAACCCACGCGGACACGGGGAGAGCATGCAAACTCCACACAGAAAGGCACCCGAGCCGAGAGATTCGAACCCGGGACCTTCTTGCTGTGAGGCGTCAGCGCTAACCACTGGGCCACCGCGCCGCCCCTTACCAATGTCATTGAGTTGATGTCTGCACACTTTTTGTTAAAAGTATTATTTCCACTGTTATCTGTAGTTCATTTTAGGGATTTTTACAGTTATTATTAAAGCTGGCTACCACGCTTGGCTGAGTTCTATTCTCATTTGTGTGCGATTCATGTTGTTTGCTGTCTTGTGACTCTATTAATTCACGGATTCATCTTGGGCCTTTGTGGTAGACTGCAGCCAGTACACACATCTTTTCAAAATCCATTGTCTGTTGTCTGTCTACAGTGTGGGCTGCTGTTGCCGATTTCTCCATGTGCAGCAAACGCACTGCAGCCCCTTGATCTCTCTTCATAGTGGTGATCGTTTTGCCGGTTTGACTATCAACTTCTTCATAATTGCTGCATGGAATGCAATACATACCTTCTGTCTGCAACAGTAGTCGGTCTTTGGGTGATTTGAGCACATTCTATACCTTCTGATGGGCTGTGAAGATGGTTTTTATGTTGTATTTATAGAGATATTCACTGATTTTGTCTGTGGCACCCTTGACATGTCAGGAAGGCATGGGTTTTGATGTCTTTGTCCTTACTTTCTTGGTTGTGCTGTTGTGGTTTTATGTTTATGATGAGTTGGATCTCTGTTTTCCCATCCATTTTACAAAAAAAAAACCTGTGCCGACATCAACTCAATGACTTTTGTAAGAGACTGTACCACACACACCTGAGCCTAGCAAAAACACTCACCAAAGACCTGCAAACAATTCGGCAGGCATTCATAAAATGTACATTCAAGTTAATGGTAAATTAAGGGTGGGGTCAGATTAAGTTAACATTTGATTCAAATATCGTGATAAGTATTCACAGAATAGCTCTCATTGCTCTTAAGAGCTGTTTTTGCGAGGCAGCTGTGTCCGGCGTTCTTCCACTTTCCTTCACTCATGCTCTTTCCTTCGTGACGTTTCACCTCCCACATTCAAGGCACCATAGAATACTCAACAAGCATTCCTGAGAGAACAGCTTTTAAGATAGTTTCTCATACATCAAGCTGTGAAAACCTATATCGCTAAAAATGTTAATTCCCAATATGCAATGTGACAGGGGATGTGAAAACAAATGAGTTAACACACACACGGGGAGAAGTATCGCCCGCTTATCAAGTTCGTGCTCCGCACCGCGTCACGAATGGCGATTGCTGCGCGTCACAGAAGTTCGCAGGTGTAGGGACACGTAAGGTGTGACGGCAGAGTTCATGGTCACGCGTCCACTTTTTTTCCCATCCCACCCACCGTGTGGTTCGCACCTGGCCTCCCCACTCTCTCAAGGGGTAGTCCTGTAGGGTACACCACCGCTGGCAAATAAATCACTCTCGCCACTTGCACATTGGCAGCGGTGACGCGGGGTCGGCAGGTAGTCGCGGTTTATTTGCTGTACCAGTGACACGATAGTGCACAGGTGTGTGTGTACAAGTGCGCGTGTGCTTGTACACATGCGCACACACGCACACATGCGTGTGTGCACATCTGTGTGCCTCAGTGGTTCTGTGGTGACTGTGTTCAACGGCATCCACAGTGGCCACGGGGGCGCTAGGTGGGTGCGGGGGGCTGGTAAACTCCCACCAGAAATGTCATTACCATAAACCACGAGTCAGCGAAGAACCTAAGCTTGTGCAGGAGGCCCCGGGGGAACAGGCGTTTGTGACGCCTCCTGGCAAAACCTCATTTGGTGAAGCTGGGAGACTCACTGCCCACACTTAGCCTTCAGAAACTACAGAAAACTGCTAAATAATAGGGAGTGGCTCTTCTTCTGAGTAACAGAATGAAAGGGATATGGGAGTGTAATGGTGAGGTGTGGGAACCTATGAGTCCCAGGCTACTGTGGGCTTGCCTCCCTATAAATGCAATGGTGGTGGTGGCTTATGAGATTGAGTCATACTGCAAGGGAACTTTAATGCCCGATTGGGTCATGATGGAGACACCTGGACTGAAGTGATTGGAAGTCATGGGCCAGATCAACTCAACAACAATGGTAGGAGGCTGTTAGATTTCTGTGTAGCCCATTGGCTTGTAATTACCAACACGCTGTTTCACCATTTGTGCATCCACATGCCGGGTCCAAGTAAGAACATCTGCTGAACTACATAGTGGCAAAACATTTCCTTGACACCAGGACCTATCGTGGAGCTGATCTGCTCTCTGACTATCGGCTTGTCATCTGCAAGATGCACGTGCCATTCTTCCACGGCGGGGGTGGACGTCCACCTAGGACTCCATTCAAACCCACAGTAGCCTGTTCTCGACTATCTGATGAAAGCTCTGAGTGAGAATTTTATCATTGTTTGCAGCTGGGGTTGGCATCGTCTTCCCTCCTTATGCCGAGGGGAAATGGGTGAGGTTTCGGGCTGTTACTCATGAAGCTGAAATGGCTGCACTGGGTACAAGGTCCAGACTTCCCCAGAAATCCTGGCTGATGGAAGAGGTCTTCCAGCTAGCTGAGAGAAAGCCCCAGGCCTGCTCTCACTGTCCACAACATCCCACGCCCAAGAATGAGGAGGTTTAATGCAGCCTTCGCTCGGAGGTTCAGAGCTGTGCAGAGCTGCGAGGATGAACTACCTTCCATTGTAAAATTCGGTCAGCTGAGTCCCCTGCGCATCTTCAAAGCCCATATCAAGACTCCCTTGTTCCATAAGCCCTTGAAGTCCTCTGGCTAGGACTGTTAATGCTGCTCACTCTTATATGCTTAGATGATGGCATGCTGTTTACCTGTGCCTGCTCAGGAACACTTTTTCCTTCCTTTACTTGTTCAACAATTATTTTATCTGTTATTTTATGGCCTTCAATGATTTATAGCCATTGTTTTACTATGATTGATCTACTCTGATGTTGTTGTTACTAACATACCATTCACTCTACAGCTCTAGCAGCACTTTATGACCCTTGGGTGAAAGGCACTTTAGAAATGCAAATATTATTATCATTATAATTAGTTTGGAGGACAGGACGGGTTCAGCAGGATTGAAAGGATGCCCTAGTGGTTCCCCTGTTTAAGAAGAAGGCCCGCACCAATTGTGATAACTACAGGGGCATCTCACTCCTCAGTGTGCTAGGAAAGGTCCCGTCAAGGATCATTCAATATCGCTTTGCTAGGCACGCTAAGTAGAGGATTGCGTTTGGAATTCTAATGTGGTTTCAAGACAGAGTGGTTCTGCACAGACGCCATGTTCCTTTGCTACAGCAGAGGTGTAAGGAATTCCAACAGGGTCTGCATCTCTGCTTTATTGACTTGGTCAAGGCCTACCATGCCATCCGTAGGCCAGGGCTGTGGGTCCCTGACTCTGCTCACAATCATTAAGGACCTTCATGAAGGCGGGAAAGCCCCGGTAAAGCTAAGTGGTCCAGAGTCAAAGCCATTCCCTGTTCACCTTCGGGTGCGACAGGGATGCCCTCTGGCTCCCACATTATTTAACTTTTTTTTAACCACATACTTCGAGAAGCTTTCCATGGATGTACCAGATGAATTTCAATCTGGTACAGGTACAACGGGAGGCGGGTCAATGCCAAGAGTGTGGTTAAGGGATGGCTCTCTATTTACCAATCATGCTATGCATGCCAATGATTTGGTGATTGCCACTAACTCTGAGCAGGTGTCGGGGGCTCTGTTGTTTAACCTGGAGCGTGCCACAGAGAAGTGGGGTCTTATCATCAGCCTCACCAAAACCAAGCACCTGCCTGGGTATTTTATGCCAACAAACACTCCACCTTCTCAGCTCTCTATGAGTTATGGGGCAGATATGGAGAGAGTGGATACATTTCCATGCTTTACTAGGCCTGTTCCGGTTTGGCAGCGGAGGCCTCGCTCTGAATCAGTTAGGTGACATTCTCTTTTCATCGGCTGCGTAACGTTGTGTGGAAGCTGCCTGGCCTGTTGCTTCACAAGAAACCTTGGGTCTTCTCAGCTTCAATCATGTCCTCTATTGTCCATGCTTGCAAAACGTGGACCCCTTTGGCAAAACATCTGCAACAATTTGAAACTTTCTGGCTGGCATGACTGCGATCCATCCTGAGCTTGATTAGATTGGATTGTGTGAGGAGTTCACAAATTCAGGAAAGATCTGGACAGGGTCCCATAGGTCGGCTCCTCTGGCTGCGAGACTGCGGTGGCCGGGTCATGTAGTCCACATGCTCAGCCACAACAGACCCAGCATCTCCTGTTTGGCCGGATAGAGGGGGCTAAATGAGCATGCACAGACTGTCGAAGAGATGGACCGATGTGGCACAGGAGGACCTGGAGTTGAGTGAACGTCGTAAAGACTGGTACCAATGTGGTGTCAAGATCGACCTCAGTGGATTAGGAATTTGAAGGACACTATGGGGCAGTTGGAAGTAGTCACCCTCCAACAACAACAGAGGGTAGAGGAGCAACGCTCACAACATTGAGCAGAGCACCAGGCAGCTAAAACACAGCAAGTTGGCATAGTAGGGAGCACAGGTGGTACATCTGCCAGGCATTTCAGTAAGGCAACCCCTAACACCTGGGTCTGTCCCTATACCTCGTCAGTGAGGCTTCAACACTTCACGTGGCTTCAGAGTGCATAGGGCCTGGCACAGGTGCTGTGGTGACATCACCGCCACTTAGTGGCGAATGGCGGATGTTGTTATGTATGCTCCCGCTCATGACTAATAATCGTAGTGAATATCTGAACCAGTTCTGGGGATCCCTTAGGTTGCCTCAAATGAGTACCTGATGCAGGGTGTAAACACCGCCATTAGGTCATGATGTGCTATGCTGGCCTTCACAATTGCTCACTAACAGCGGTCGACCAAACAGTCTGTTAAGGCTACAAAGGGATATTTGTGGAAAAGTAGGGAGAGATGCAGCTCAGCAGTTAGTTCACTGCACTACGTTTCTCACTCATGGCCAAGACCACTGACAAATATAATAATTGGCTTTAAAATGAGTACCAGTTGCACAATTTAAAGTATCAGTGATGAGGAGACAAAGGTGGCTGGGTATGATGTTAGTCACTGCCACTGACTAGTGGGCCTTGTCGGACCAAATAGATATATAGATGTTTATTATTACAGCAGAATGTACCTAGTGAGCTTGGAAACTCGAGATGTGATATTTCTGCGACACAATAAACGTCTGAATTGACTAACATTACAACGCATAAAACCAAAAAGCAGATAAACTTACTCACACAAAATACCATGGGTACTTTTTGCCAGTATACATATATAAGATTACAACAGGTTTTACCGTATCTGGCGATTATGCAGGTGTTAAGATCTTAACACCTTTTTAATTGCCAGGCAATTATGCAGGTGTTAAGATCCCAAACACCTAAATAGACATATTTGACAATGTGTCCAGTTTGCAAAAGCCACACATACTAGTGGCAAAGTATGCAAACAGGTAGCTTTGATAACCTATGAATTGTCCTTCAACTGACCGACCTTCACATGGCAGTGGCTTCCTTTTGAGCCTATTTGCCAGTGTCAGTCATTGCCAAAAGGCAGTCAGCTCTGGACAATTCAGTATCAATGCTTTATAGCTTACGTGGGGCTGTTAACGCTATGGGTACTTTTTTGCCAGTATACATATACAAGATTACAATAGGTTTTACCGTATCTGGCGATTATGCAGGTGTTAAGATCCCAAACACCAAAATAGACACATTTTACAATGTGTCCAGTTTGCAAAAGCGACACATACTAGTGGCAAAGTATGCAAACAGGTAGCTTTGATAACCTATGCATTGTCCTTCAACTGACCGACCTTCACCTGGCAGTGGCTTCCTTTTGAGCCTATTTGCCGGTGTCAGTCGTTGCCAAAAGGCAGTCAGCTCAGGACAATGCAGTATCAATGCTTTATAGCTTAGGTGGGGCTGTTAACGCTATGGGTACTTTTTTGCCAGTATACATATATAAGATTACAAAAGGCTTTACCGTATCTGGCGATTATGCAGGTGTTAAGATCTTAACACACCTGCACACACACAAAATAGATGCTCACCCAACAGCACTTGCCATATTCTTCTCTTTAAAGGCTACACGGGGATCTTTGCCTTTGCTGGGCACAAGCAGAGCTAGCTGTGAACGCGTGAACGGGTGCAATTAACCGGCCCATCCCATCTCCTTCAAGCCAATTTCCCCGGAGTGGCTGGCACTGATAAGGATGCTTATCTGACTTTAAACAAATTGACTGGAACTTATCAACGGCTGTGGCTGAATCAATTATGAACCCGCTGAGGCTGAGGACAAAATGAATGTCTGCTTTGAGCTGGGGGAAAAAATGGAAAGAAAACGTTTTCCAAACAGAAAATCTCTGTTTTCTCAGCCTGTCTCACGACCCAGCATGCGGCACGGCGGCCCGAATTCTTGAAAATGTTTTCACAAACTCTGCAAAGTCCCAAACGTCACGTGAAGATTCTACAGCATCCAACCGTGACCCAGGGGTGAGTAGACAAGGCCTAATAACCAGAAAATGGAACCAAATACATTATCTGCTCTGTTTGGACAAAGCAGAAACCAAGTTAGCGGCCCCGTCAGTGGGAACGGTGGAGCAGGCCGAATGGACGGCCGAGCGGCGCCGAGCGATCGCCGACCCCCTCCGCGCGCTCGGGCCTCTTAGCGAGGCCCGAGCGCTCTGCTCCGAATTAAGATGCCAGATTTTCGGGGGGTGATCCAATGGTTGACTAAACTCCACGATGTTAATGAAGCTGTGCAGCCGGAGAAAAGACATTGTTTTTGCATCACACACACGCCATTGGTGATTACGATTGTGGCCAGCTACCAGAAACCTGACGCTACGTTTATGAAAACACAAAATTCGTGGCAATTAGCAGTGCAATGACCAGGGCCTCGAGGGTGACCATTTTGTGTAGCCGTGCGGAGGTTCCTATCGTGTTACCTAATCAGCCACGAACACAACCGCCCTCCCTGTCTCCCTACCACTGCCACCCGCCCCACTCCCTGCAGGTACCCAAACAGAATGGCTACAGCAGACACTTCCAGACTCCCAACTCTACAAACTCCTATTCTGGTCATTATTGAATGAGCTCTACCACGTTCCACCCAGTGTCCCGGTTTACAGCGATCACGGTTGATGAGCAGGTATAGGCCGTGACACACAAGTCTAGCTCTACACAGCCTGGATCCCCGGTCTACCGTGCTCCGTGGAGTGGCCGACGGCTTGAGCGCCGAACAGCACGAGTTGACTTCCCGCATCACCAGCCTTGGAGCAAATTCGGGTGCAGGTCCTGTCTACGACCGTCACTCGAGCGCCCGAGCACGGCAGCACCAGCACCATGACCACCGGCTGGAGGTGCCAGGGAGCCCGGGGGGGTATGGGTGCCGCGGAGGGAAAAGTGGGGGGCATGGCGTTGGGGGCGGTGAGCAGGCCAGCACGAGCAGGGCCGACAGCGAGCTCTAACAAACGCTGATTTACGAGCTCACAGCAGGCTCCCCCCGCCACGGACGAAGATGAAAAAAACCCAATGTAAAAACGCAGCGGGAGTTTGGCGAGTAAACAGCCGCACGTGGGACCCGCGAGATGCACGAAGGACAGCGCGTGGCGACAGCAGCGCCACGGCCGGTGGGATGGGCCGCTTGAGAATGCGGGGATTACGGCGGTCGGATGGTGGCTGCCATAGAAAATGTAGTTTTCATTCCGCCTGGACCGGCCACTCGTGGAGGTTGGCACGTGGGGTTGCATGGGGTTACGGGGGGTTGCGGGGGTTAAAGGTCTCTCCAGCTCTGTCTGGTTTAACGTCATCAAAAAGAAAAAAATAACGCACGTGCAACATCACACACATACACAAAGAGATCCCTCGTATAGCATTTACAGAATGTAGTGCTGTTAGCGAAAAGCATCTATGAAGGCTGGCATGGCACATGAAGGTGTGGGTTGCCAGCATCACGCCTGGTCATCTTTCTGTTAAGGTTTATGCATAGCACTAGGTATTAAGTTTAGTCTGACTTAGTAGAGGCGAAGGACTCATTCAGATAAGCCTCACTGGTGTTAGCTGTTAGTGGGAATCGAACTGCTGGGTTGGCAGCAGGGCAGGCTCAGTGACAGCCACAGACATTCACACACAAAACATACACACGCGACTGCTCTCACACACACTCACCCGTACACAGTCACACTTATATGGTCACACACAATTACAAGTCACACACACACACACACCTACTCACACACGCGCACATACACAATGTCAAACGCATTGTCACACAGTCACTCATGCGCACAGGGGTTCACACGCACACACGCGCACACAAGCAGGCACGCGCGCACACATGCACAGCTACGCACGTACACACGTGCGCACAAGAACGGGCATATGCACGCGCACACGCACACACAGGTGCACACACGTACAGGAGCGGCATTGGCTCAGGGGCCGCAAGCCCCACCGGCAGAGCGGCGGGGCTCACGCCCGGCTGCATGAAGCAGTAGCAGTGGATTAAGAGAAGCAGGAGGAGGAGGAGGGGGGGCCAGTGCGTTCTTGCGGTTCAGGTGATTAAGTGCCGTCCGCATCAGCCGGGTTCCTCCCCGCGCCCCCACGAAGGAGCGATCCGCATTCCAACGTAATAGGTATTTTTTTAGTTTTCATCTCAAAATAACCGATCGCGTTACCTGAGAACTGTCGCTCACAGCCGAGCTCGCCAAAGCCTTTTTCCTTCCTCTGCGCGTAAAAAATAAATAATTTCATGGGGCGCTGCCGCATTGTCGCAGCGCGGAAAAAAAAGTTTCCACTGAAAATGGAAAATGTTTACACAGATTCGCAAGCGGCCCGAGACCAAGCAGGAGTTTGATCGCACAATCGCACCGCTCCGCGGTCTGTGGCGGCCGGGCCCTGCCGCCTCCTCGCCGCAGCGCTCGCCTTTCACTGCTCGCCGTTTAAAAGCAAGCGCGCTCGGCCGGGCGGAACGGTGTCCCGCCCGCGGGGGGCCGCGCGCTGTCCCGTCGCAACGTCCCCGCCGCTCTTTCTACTCGCCAGCTGCGATGAGCGGCAGGGGCTGTTTTTCTTTCTGTCGATCATGGGCCGCTGTCGCAAATTCGCACCGGGCGGCGAGGAAGAGAGCGAGCGGCCTGGCCCCGGCTGAGGTCCGACGATGACAGCGTCGCTCAGCTGCACCCGCAGCAGTGGCGGCAGCACCATGGCATTAAAACGGCTCCTAGCAGCAGGAGCCATGCCGCACACGATCCCCCAGCGGTCGATCTCACACGCGGGGAGAGAAGCCTTCCTACATGGGAGCAGGGGTCTCTCGGACGACGGGAGCCGAGCACATCAGAGCCGACAAGTGGGAGCCTCGCCCGGCCGGCACGCGAGATTTAGAGCGACTGGTCTGCGACGGCCGGCATATGGGATCACTCCCCGCATTGCTAAACACTGCCGAGCATCTTTCAAACAACAAGCAAAGCACAAAGGTAAACACCACGTGCGAACCCTTCGCACTTGTACAAAGGTGACCCGCTGGGCCCAGAGCTCCTGCTTGGTCGCCCTCCACCAACAATGTCCCGCGTGACCTCCCACACCGCTGCCGTCGCCCGCGTCCCCGCGCCCGACCGGGTCTCGCGGAGTTTTCCGCGCGGGGCCACGGCGTGTGGGCTGAAAGGGCGCCGAGGTCACCTCACTCGAATGGCTTGCGAGCACTCGCACCATGGAGCGTGCGGCATTGTGTTTGCTGGGAACACCTGAGAGCGCCGTTCTCACAGGCCGCACTCGCTCGCCCGGGCCTACGAGTGAAGCGCTCTATCTCTCACTTTCTCGGGCTCTCCCTCTCTAGGTACGCGAGGTGCAAAATAATCCAGTCTGGTTTCGTGCGGCGCCTCAATGCACCTGCATGGCACGGCGCCGCGTGCAACCACGGCGAGCGTTTACGGGCAGACGTAGCCATAGCAGTGAAGAGAGAGGAGGATTCTGAGCTGGAGCTTTCACAGAGGCAAGGACCTGACAGCACAGATGGCTGGGACCACGGAGTTTCCGGCCATGGGGGCAGCAGAGCAGAGCGAGTGACCTTTCATTGAGCAAAGGTTGACAGAAAGCCTGGGTTACTGGAGCAGAGTGCGTGGAGTGGAGTGGCCCGAGATGAGAGGTAGGAGAGTGCATGGAAGGGAGTAGAGTGAGATGGGAGGGGAAGTGCGTGGTGGGGAGAAGAGTGAGATGAAAGGGGAGGAGTAGGGGTGTGCAGCGGATATTGAAGGTGCTGAGAGCGACGTTAAAATTACTTGGATTGTGAGCCAATGGAGGGATCAGCATATTCCGGTCATGAGGTTGTGTTTACGGCTGTGGATGGGAAGCCTTGTAGGGGCTTCATGGATCATCTATAGGTTCATGATGTGGGTAGATGAGGGACGTAGGAAGACTGTGTGACTGCATCCCACCCACCACTCCGCGTTTTCTCGCAGCCCTTTCGGGACCTCTGGTTGAAATGTGCTACAATATGAATGTAATAAATAACTATTATTATTATTAGAAAGACACATGGAGAGAAGCGGAGCATCACCCACTGCTGCTCACTGTGCACTCTGGAGGTGAAGTTTATTTGGTTTGTCGCTCAAGGTGGAGTCTATCCCGACTGTGAGACAGCCAGAGGAAGATGGATGAAGTCTCGTTCTGCTGTCTAATAGGTGGATCCCCTCCTTCTCTCTCATCATTCTCCCTATCTGAGGTTCTGGCTTGGCTGTGGCTGTCAGATATACTAGTGACGCCAACTCCATTCTTGCTCGCCCACCCACCCACCCACCCGCTCGCCCACCCACCCACTCGCCCACCCGCCCGCTCGCCCGCATGGCCTCTTACCATCTTCTCGCTGTACACGACGCTACGCAGCCAGCGGAAGTCGTGTGGCTTGAATCCGGCGAACACGAACAGCGAGTCAGCCTCGTACTTGCGCGGGTCCTGGATGGCGCCTTCGGGGTAAGTGATGCGCATGGTGGTGCGGGCACCGACGTCGCGCTCAAACCCGCGCACCGGCGCGTTGTTCAGCCTGCGGGCAGGCGGCGGAACAACATAGCGTAGTGGTGAGGACAACGGTGGTCGTAGTGGTGGCGACAGGGCCAACCATGCTGGAGGCGGAGTCCGTGGTGGGTAGTGGAGGAGGTGCCCGCGATTGGGGTGGCGGTGAAGGTGTTATGGGGCGCAGCGGTGTAGTAGTAGTCGTAGTGCACTGCACTACACACCTGGTGACCCGAGTTCTATTCCCGCTCATGTCCAACACAAGTGACGTTTTCTAACCCAGTTCTGGGCCTCCCCTAGGTCGACTGAGCATCAAACGAGTACCTGGTGGAGTGTGTAACCATCATCACTCAGAACAAAAAGGTGGTCGGGCGTGGTGCTGGCCACCCGCCTCCTTGTGCTGGCTTTCATAGCTGCTACTTGCTAACAGCACTCAACCCTACAGTCTGTTAAGGCTATATGGGGGAACTTTATCTTTGGTGTTGTGGTCCAAGTGGTGACAGCAGTGAGTGGGGGTGTCCGTAGTGGCGGTCACGGTGGGGCAGCAGCCTGGGATGAACATTTTAGTGACTCCGTGACGTGCGCCATTGTGAAGCCGCTTAGAGCTCTATCGAACCACGACTCGTCACGCAATCGACGCCCGCTTAGCACGCCGGTGAGCCCCCAGCTGCGGCGAGGACCGCGGGCGGTGCGCGTAGTAGCCCACCTGATGATGAAGTCATACTCGTCGATTCGGGCCCCCAGCGACTTGTTGAAGAGAATGCCGCCGCTTCCTACGATCACGCAGCGCCTGCACGCGCTGCACCGCCGCACCGGGGGTGGGGGGGAACGCGGGTCAGCGTGAGAACTTGCACGGCGCGAGAAGAGTCAGGAGTGCTCAGCAGCAGCGTGACGCTGGCGTATGGCACAAATACGTCGGTGATGCCACGGCGTGGACTCGCGGGAAAGACACGCGATATCTCGGCGCATGGTGGCCTTAGTAACCTGGAGGGAGGTGCGGCAATGCGGGGGGTGCGGGGGGCGTGGAGACCGGCGGACTCTATTGGGGGGCCGCCATACCCACGTGCATTGGGCCAATCTCGAAAAAAACCCAGCGGGTGTGGTTGCGCACTAAAATTTTCACTTGGCTCCGAGTTTGGTGGTTTCAAGTTCTTTATAAAAAATCCCGGGGAGTCTGAGGATTGTTAACATCGCTCCGCCGCACTCCAACTGCACCGGCCTCAGAAGTTGTCGCCAAGAACGTGTCAGCGGCCAATCCCATGATTGTTAGCAGCAGATGTGCACTGCCATCACGCCAACGGGCACGTCCAGCCCACCAGTACATGGCGCAGCGGCCCTCCCAGACCCACCGGCCGGCGCTTTACTCACCTCTGCAAGTGTTGCGGCAGGTCTGACTCTTTAGTTTTCACCAAGATTTCGTTGATGATCTTTTCTGCAATGACAAGTAAGGGTCGTGGTTAGGAACTCCGTGAGCCAGCCTCTCACTGGGCCTCACGATCTCGTTTGTCGCTTCGCGCTGACATCCGTCGCGCAGGGAAGCGTGCGAGCAGGGGAGAGGAGGACATGAGCGACCCACGAGCTCTCAACATCACGTGTGTGCGTCACCATCCAATACATCGTTCCATCGGCTCACATCACCAGACGTGGCTAATTTACGAACCGGGGAGGGTACGTGGAGAGTCGCGATGTGGGGGGAAAATCGTGTGGAATTGAGAGGTGGGGTGAGGGATGGCACGTCTTTACCACAAAGCCTTGTCCTGAATAACAGAACTCAACAACGTCTCGGTGCGATTCTCACCCCTCCCTCCTGATTCTCCCAATCCACCCACACACCCGCCTGGCTGCCAGCACGACCCTGGCTGCCAGCACGACCCTTATCTCCAGTCTCCACGGTCGATTTTCACACCCGCGCCCCAAAACAAACTCTCCATATCGCGCAGTGCAACCCGAACGCCGGGGGCCATCACAAAAGCCGCCTGCGCAATTGAGTGCCAATACTCGCGCCAACCTTGCAAAGCTCCATAACCTCTCCAGCCGTGGCCGCCCCATCCCGCGGCGGCTATCACCCCGTGCCACCCTAAGCGTGGCAGAAGCCCCCAGCGACCAACAAACGCATGGGGTTTACGCGAATAATTTTTGGCGCCCAGTTTGACACACGGACACCGGCTCCATTGAGTGATCCTAAACGTCCGAGCCCAAACATCCATGCACCCATGCATGGGCTGGGTGCCATGTCGGGCATTTTAGGGGCAGCAGCAGCAACAGAAAATAGGGGTTACAGATGAAGAAATCTGCGTGGACCATAAGAAGCATGAGGAGTTGGAAGTAAGTCGGGGGGAGCGGGGAGCGCGGACAGAGCAGAGGACAACGTAAAACGGCCGAATGCGGTTGATGATAGATGAGAACCGGGATTCTCGAGAAGTCAGGTGAGGAGGAATGTGGCAGTGATAGCACGCCGCCACGGCTCGGCCCTATTGAGTGGGCAGGTAGTCGTCCACACGGGAGGGAGAGGAAGTGGGAAGGGGAGGGGTAGTGGGAAGGAGATGGGAGCACGTGTGGTCGGACTAGCTTTCCATGGGCGAGACCGAAGATAACAAATTGAGCGGAGCGCCCACAGCACAGGCCGCGAGTTTCGGCTATGTGGCTGCCAGCTGATGGAAAGAGATCGACGACGGCCAAATGTATAAAAACAGACGATTAAGAAAGGTACGTCCAAATCAAAGTTCACGAGATCGTGTGAAACCGCTGCCGGCAGGGAATCCGTGCAGGCTTCAGCTCTGAAAAATGGGCCGTGATATTAAATAGAAGAGGGAAACGATCCGAGACCCACCGTGCCAGTCTCCCGACCCCGAGAAAGTGCTAATTCGTCTTACTGATGACTGTCAAAACAAGGGATTTTTTTTAGTGATGTACTTGGCATTCCAATAAATATCTGTCTAACTGATAACTGTCAAAACAAGATGTGTCAGCGGCGTACATGGCCGTGCCATGAAACACACCGCGCGGCAAGCAGGAGCCCAGGGTGTCATTTTTCAAGCCGGGCCTGCCGAGTATTTTTCTTGGTGGTTATGATTTTAAGGAAAAAAAAATTAAAACCTGTCCCGTTCCGAGACCTAAAGCAAACACGGCATTGCGGTGGCTCCACGTGGAGCGGCGGGCCCGTGGTGACGTCATCACCACGGCGCCACTGCTCATCGCACGGCGAAGGCCACCGGGGGCCTCCACTGGGGATGTCTCCCAGCCATGTTCATCTGAAGTGTCCACCAGGGGTATCTACAAAAGCTATGTATCAGGGGTGTCCACCAAAGGCATCCACCGTGGGCATCCACTCGAGCAGTTCACCAGGGGCGGCCATCAGGTGTCCACCATACATGTCCACCATGGGTATCAACCAGGGTTGTCCACCATACAAAACCACTAGGGGTATCCACCAGCAATTTTCATCTGGGATGTCCACCATGGATGTCCACCAGGGGAATTTTGTCTTGGGATTCCACCAAAGGCATCCAACAGAAGTGTCCACCACAGGCATCCACTAATCACAATCTCAAGCGATCCTTGACCTGCCCCGTCTCCGTGATAGGTTTACTGGCCGTAGGTGACTGGGCCACTGTGCGTGGGGCCGCAAGGCCGCCACACCCTCACGCCGGCTCTGCCGGGCTCATGCCACCATCACGGGGACATCATCACGGGGCCATCATCAGTGAGCCATCACTATAGATCGTACGTGTAGGTATCTGGGCCTGTGAGCAGCAAAAACGATTTAAAACAAAAACCGCTTCAATCACATCCACAGCCGCAGCAACAACAGCTGCCATTGGACATGACCACAACCCTCACCACATACATAGTAGTCATCCTCGACATAATAATAATAATTGCATTTATATAGCGCTTTTCACCCGAGGGTCACAAAGCGCTGCACAGGGCTGTGGATAGAACGGCACGTCAACAACAATGACACCATAATGGAAAATCAGCAACAATATACACATCGTTGCAGAACAACATGTAAAATATGATCAGACTTTCAACTAAAATTTAAAAATGCAAAATTATAAAAAATTATAATAACACATATACTGGGAAATGCTTGAATGTAACATTTATCGTATAATAATAATTTCATTTCTGCAGTGCTGATCACCAAAGGGTCACAAAGCGCTGCACAGAGCCGTGGAGAGAACGGCACAGCAACAACCAACGAGATAAGAATGGCTAATCAGCAATAACGTTTTTTTAGAGAATTTTTTTTTACAAATTCGAGCTGTGGAGAGAATGGCATGTCAACATCAGGACACCCCAACTGGAGGTCGAAAAGTAGCAACAAACTATAGAGGGACGAAAAATAAGCGATTAAAAAAATATAATTTTGCCACAAACATGGATAGAACAAATGCATCCCAAGCAAGCCATCATCCCGGCACGACAACACTGAGCCGCAAAAATCAACCTAGAGAGCTGCACATCTGTGAACGGCAGGAGGAATGGATAAGAGTCACAGTGTTCAAGATGATAGTCACAGTGTTAGAGATGGGAGTCACAGTGTTAAAAATATGAATTACAATGTAAGAGATAGTAACCGTGTAAGAGATAGGAGTCACAATATTAGAGATGGGAGTCTCAGCGTCAGAGATAGGAGTCTCAGTGTTAGAGATAGGAGTCACAGTGTTAGAGATAGTAGGCACAGTGTTAAGAGATGGCAGTCAGAGTGTGAGAGATGGCAGTCTCATTGTTAGAGATTGGAGTCTCAGTATTATACCACTGAGAATTAAAGACGAGTAAAAAAACAAAGTTCAGTGATTATAATTGTTTCACACACAGAATGATATGCAAAACGCGCTTCAAAAACAATTGCAGTTTAACTTAAGGGACTGTTGCAAATTGCTACACGAGACAAAGAGAGAATGGCAATACATGAAGTTAAATGAATGATTTAGACAAATTAGTATCATGAAAAGAATAAAATAATTATGCTGCGAATCGAGTGAGGTACAGATAGTGAATCAGGCGAGTGGAGAGATGCAGTTGAAGCCATTGCTCTTGTCTTGCAACACGTGTCAAGGCCTCAGATGTTCTAGTCGAATAGGCCTCAATGGTTTTAGCGTAAAAATATATTGATTAAAGACTAATAATTATCAGTACAATTAGAGGAAATAGAAATAAAACCAAGGAAAGGATAATAAAGTGATTTAGGCTGCTTCAAATACACTACAAAATAGTTATTCATCTGTCATTTTTCAGAGCAGCAGCCAAATGCTGCCATCTTCCCCGACTGATGACCAAGATATGTATAATACATATAATACAGGGCAAGTAAGCGCAAATTTAATCTGAACAAAATAAAGCCTTTATGATCGACTTAAGCTTTACATCCCACTAATCAATGCTTACTCTTTTGAAACGCTTACACTATTTCAGCTTTAAATTCCCAGTTTTATCGTTCGTAGGTATGAGCGTTCGTATGGTGAGATCTACCTGTACAGTGATGAGCAGACAAATTTGTACCAACCACAAGTATATTTTTACATCTCCCATCAGTCACACGGCCTTCCTTCTGGGAGCATCTCAGCAGCATTGCATCAACACAAGCAAATTCTGGACTGGTTCCAACACTCAGAGGTCAGGCCTGATTGAAGAAGTGCTGGAGAACCGCCAGACACTTGGAGGCAGTGAGGACTCCAGCCATTAGATACGGTTTCTAGTTTGAGAAACAACTCTATCATAATATTCAACACACAGTAATCATTAAATACAAATGCCTGATTCTTGGCCTAGTCTCATAGTCCAGTGGCCAACGTTGCCGCCATGTTTGTTATTTGTTTTTCCAAAACAAGGGGGTAGGGGAGGGAGGAGGCTTCACAGTGCAGTGCATTAACAACTGCGCCACCACTTTGCTCCTCATTGTTTAGAAACAGATACAATATTGCATCACCTTAATAATATACACATATACTCTACAATGTATATTAATGTTGTAGCAGGTTTACAAAATGCAAATATATATATATTTTTAAAAATGGGAGGGAGGGACCAACCTTGCCCACGGAGACCAAATGGTGGGGAGAAGTCTCGGAGTCTCCCCCACCTCTTGAAACTCCTGTCCAGGAACATGGGCGCCATGCGGACAAACCTGGAGCACAGACACGGGGTCACGTGATGCAGACACGGGGCCACGTGATGCAGGCATGGGGTCACGTGACACACGGGGTCACGTGACACACGGGGTCACGTGACACATGGGGTCACGTGTCAAGTGGAGTCACTTTACACATGGGGTCACTTTACACACTGAGAGGAATCTCACATGACACACAAAGAGCAACACACGTGACAGCTTCCCATGACACAAAGGCACGACTTCACGTGACGCAGTCTTTGCGTGACACGGATTAGCTCTCCTGAGAATCACATGAGAATTACATGACAAGGTGTCAATGACAGACAGGATATAATGTGACACCCAGACTGGATTCCGTGTAACGCAGACCCCTGTGATGCGGGCGGCACGCTCGCACGATACACACGGTCTCGTGTGACAAGCGGCTCTCCTGCCACGTGGAACACAAAGGCCCGCTTCGTTCCTACACCCTCCCCCCACTGGTGGCCTCAGTCTCCCGGTGCCGTCGCTCAGCACGAGCAGTGCCGGCGCGAGGATTGACAGCGAGGCAGGTGTGCGAATGCACTGCGCGATTGTCACATATTCCTGTACCGTCACCGCCGCTGCCGCAGCAACAGCCCGATCAGTGTCGGGTTTTACAATCGCGCCATTTGGCTCGAACCGCTCTCGTTGAGCGCATATGGCACGGTGACAGGTGCTCGCGGCGACGGCTGCGGCGAGGATGACCGCTCCGTGGAGTAATAAACACAGCAGCAGATCTCCGCGGGGGAACGAGATCGAATCGAGCGCGCGACATCCCGAGTCAACAGCTCGAGGAGCGGGTACGGGAGCCATGGGCGACCGTGCCCAGCACAGATACAAAGCGACAGGCGGTGGCCACAGCCAGGCCCACCGCCAGGCTGCACCAGCGGCGAATCAAATGCCCACCGGACCTGAGAGGGCATTTCAAACAGAGCTCCGGCCTGACGTCGCTCGTATTTACGGCAGGAGGGTGTACAAGCCACTCAACGTAGCCAATGTGAGAAGGGGGGGGTTCCTGCAAATGCGCTTGCACAAGTCGTCACGCCGCCGTCTGTCGTGTCCGGCCTCTGTTCACTTCCCAAATGCAATGGCACTCATTCCGAGACAAATTCTCCCGGTTAAAACAACGGCGCTGGCACGTGCAGCGCACCTATACGCGACCACCTGGCCTGGGCAACACAGCACGTAAACCCAGCTAGGGCCGGCCTCGCTCGTTAGACCCCTGCACGGACGCACGAGGCCACGTTCCCGCCGTCACCGGCGTGGCCTGCGGCACCCGCGATCCCATCTCACAATTATCTCATTATCTCTCTGGCGTTACGACGGCTCACGGCCGAAATCCGACGGCCAGCATCGAGCGCCGGAGCGATAACCCTTCCCTGCGGCCGCTCGCTCGGTTCGCCTCACCCCATTATTATTGTAAAACTGTCCACCTTTGACCGTGGCACTGATTGGACTCCACCCTTGAGACCCAATCTGCAGGGTGGTGCTGGAGGCAGCATGGACGAGGGTCCCTTAAGCTGATTAGAAACGTGATTTATTCGGCTGTGTTTAATTACCGCAATGCAGGTATGAGGAGGGGGGGGTGGGGAATGGAGGAAGGAGCCGCGGCAGGAGAAGGATAAGCGAGGGAGGATGGGGGGGTAGGGGGGAGGAGAAGGAGGGGGCAAGGAGGAGGGGGAGGGGCGAAGGAGGCCCATGTTTAACGTTGCGCACGACGCTGGGCTCCTGAGGGAGCCAGGGCCCCGTGGCTGACAAACCCCGAGCGGCGACGACGCTACCCTGGATGCCACAAACCCCGCTGGGAGATCTTGTTGGCCATGCAGGGCATGTCTGCCGGGAACTTGCGAGCATCTGTCAACACGTGTGAAGGCCGTGACTGAAAGCTTTGGCGATTCGACATCCCTAGCTGAAGAAGATTAAGATGTCGGTGATAAGGCCGCCATGCTCTGCCGTGCTGATTAGCACAACACGGGCAGGTAGCGCATGGGCCAAGGGGTGGGGGGAGAGGGCAGCAGGGAATCTGGACAGATGGGGGAAGGCGGGGGGTGGGTGGGGGTGAGGGTGGCACAGACCCTAATGCGGTGGTGCAGGCCAGGAATAGCCGCACGCTGTGAGACAAGGCGCTGTCACACGTCCCTTGACCTCCTCTAGCATCGACACGTGCGCCATCGCACGAGAGGACACAAAGACAAAGATCCCTCATATAGGCTCAACAGACCGTACGGTCAAGTACTGTTAGTTAACACCTACTGAAGGTTTGCGCAGCTAGAGGCGAAAACCAGGCCCAGCCGCATTCGTCTTCCTAGTGTAAATGTTTACACACCACAGCAGGTATTCATTTGAGGCTGAGTCGACCTAGGGGATGCCCAGGACCGGTTCAGAATATTGTCACTGGTGTTGTCCGTGAGCAGAATTCGAACTTGGGTGGCCGGGTTTGTAGCCCAGCGCGCTAACCGCTGAGCCACTACTCCACAAACAGACACACGTGCACACGCGCACTCACACACACACGAGTACACATATGCAAAGACAAAGATCCCCCGTATAGCCTTAACAAACTGTAGGGCTAAGTGCCGTTAGCGAGCACCTATGAAGGTCAACACAGCACACGAGAGGGTGCGTAACGAGCACCACGCCCGGCCTCCTTTGTCTCCATAGTGGCAATATTTTCACATTGCACCAGGTACTCATTTGAGGCTGAGTCGACCTAGGAGATGCCTGAGACGGGTTCAGAAAATCGATACTGTTGTGCGTGAGCGGGATTCGAACTAGGGTCGCCGGGTTTGTAGCCCAGCGTGCTAACCGCTGGGTCATCACTGCCCCCCTACACACGTGCACACGGACACATGCATACGTGTACACATAAACATGGACACACACGTGGACACACACACACGCACTCACATGCACATGCATAGACATCCGCAGACACACATGAGCACACACATGCAAAGACAAAGATCCCCCGTATAGCTTTAACAAACTGTAGGGTCAAGTGCCGATAGCGAGCACCGATGAAAGTCAACACAGCACACGAGTGGGCAACGAGCACCACGCTCGGCAGCCTTTGTCTCTCTGGTGGCAATATTTTCACATTGCACCAGGTACTCATTTGTGGCTGAGTCGACCTAGGGGAGGCTCAGGACCGTTTCAGAAAATCGTCACTGGTGTTGGCTATGAACGGGATTCGAACTCAGGTCGCCGGGTTTGTAAGCCAGCGCGCTAACCGCTGGGTCAGCGCTCCAGACACACGCATGTACACGCAGACACAGCACACACGCAGACACACACGTGAACACACACCCCCCTTCTCGATGCAGAACAGCACTTGTGATTCAACAGGGTGGTCCACATGTCTTGTGACCCCAATTAAATTCTGTAATATTGTATATTTCTGTTTACCTAGGGGTACGTAAAGTAAGCAACACAATGGCACCGCCGTTCACGTCGAATGAGAGGTTTGTAATTCCAGATATCAAGAAAAAAATACATAAAACAGTCCTCAGTCCTGTACAATGCCCCAGTGAGCTGTAGCCTATCTCGGCAGATGCAGGGCGCAAGGCAGAGCTAAACCCAGTCCATCGCAGGGCACTGACGGTAATTTAAGCAGTAGACCAATTAACCTTGCTAGCATGTCTTTGAACTGTGAGAGGAAACCGGAGCATCAGGTGAAAACCCCTTGCGGCCACGGAGAGAACGCGCAAACTCCACGCAGCACCCGAGCAGGGACCCGAGCTAGGATTCGAACCCGGGTTCCTTATCACTGGTGCAGCTCAGCAAGTGCCTGCTTACTCCACTCATTTGTGAGTAGCAGCCCCTCTCGTTGATAGCGATATACATTTATATTAATCTTTTAAAATTTGTCACACAGCGGCGACTTTCACCCGGAGGTTCCAATTTGCCGCAAGAAATCTACAGAGATGAGAGATGGGGAAGGGGCAGCAACGCAGTCAGTCAGCGCCAAGCTGCTACACACCACATCCCTATATATTATGCGGGGATTGGTCATCATCACATCTTGATGCAATGGACAGCTCACTGTGCTACGAACACAGCGACACATGTTCGATTGCTGGTCATGCCCTTTACGATTTGGAGACTATTTGAACATCGAAATCGACTCAACCATAAATGGCTATTTGATACATTGTATAAATAATTCAGCAATAGGGAGACAAAGGCGGCTGGCCGAGCGTAGTACTGGCAACTTCCTACTGCACCGTGTGCTGTGCCGGCCTTCAATAGCGCTCACTAATCGCACTTGCCCCAACAATCTGTTAAGGGAGCTTTGTCTCCGTTTGACCTCTGAGTGACTTAGCCACTCTGTCCTCAAGCAGAGGTCCAATTAAAACTGCACGAGCAGCTAAACCAGTACTGGTTCAGGGCTCTCAATGCGGTGTGGGCAATCCACCTCCTCGCTGCACCACCTCCTCACTCCATTACCGCTCGCCATTCCACCCTTCGGTGTGCATCACGGCACGTGGTCCAGTAACCTTTGCCACAGTCAAGGCCGATCACAATGCCGACCCCGTGCGGTTCCAACGCCGGAGTCCACGGCGATCACGAGCCCAAAAGAACCACATCATCATCATCACAGAGCTCAAAATAGCGTTGAGACGGCACTTGCGGGAAAATCTTCCCCCGACAAATTGGTACTGGTGTTATCGACGCTGGAGGGTGGGCTTAACAGGGGGAGTCAAACCCCCCTAACCTAGACTCGAACTCACAAGGTTCCGAGAGTGAGCCACTCGCTCCACCACTGATCAACCGCCCGGCTGATCCGATAAATCTATGAAACTTCCTGGTGGGAAGGAACACCCAGTGTCTAAACCAAAGGCCCTCTCGCCCCCTCCTCGTGAGCAGCCTGAGCCCAACCTCGACAGAATAGGAGAGTGGTTCGAGGTGGGAGGTCACGAGTCTGGCTCGCTCGCTCCAGGGAACAGCGGGCACGCCGAGGGGGCAGCCGGCGCTGCCCAGCGAAGCTCGACGAAGCCGCTGCCCCGGCGTGCCGCGCGTGACCCCGCTAGGGGCCGCACCGTCGTTGATGGAGGGAACGCGACGGGCACCGACGGCGCAGCCTCGCTCACCCGCTCGTCTTCTTCTGTTATGAAGGGTGAAGGGATTTGGAGGCTTAGGCTTAAACGCGACGCTGTCTGCGCTGCCTTCAAGGCGCAAGCTTTAGGAGCTGAACCGGCAAAATCCTTCTGTGGCTAAAATAAACAAATAACGAGCAGCTGTGAGAAGAGTGTGTGCACATGCTACGTGAACGCATGCATCGTGCAACACAGCATGCAAAGTCATGTACGCACGTGTGTGTGAGCCACGCGTACATGCATGTGACGTGGCATGCACAATGCATGTGCGGGATACTCGCTCACTCACCGGCTCCTCATCGCTCCTCTATCGCTACTATTATGGTTACTGCAGATTCCTCCACCAAAGTTAAGGACTCAGATCTACCAGACACTATCTCCTCCACATTGGCTTCACCACCACACTGCAGGTCACAATACTCACTCACTCACCCATTCACTCCCTGTCCGATTCACCCGCTCACCCACCACGGGTCACCTCACTTCTCTCTCTACTCCTTCCCTCTCACTGCTTTGGAATTCCTTCCTCCCTGCATTGTCATCTGCTC
Organism: Mordacia mordax; assembly: GCA_036362905.1. NCBI lineage: Eukaryota > Metazoa > Chordata > Hyperoartia > Petromyzontiformes > Petromyzontidae > Mordacia > Mordacia mordax. The sequence continues at coordinate 416,218 of JAZEWT010000019.1, read as the reverse complement.
TATTCCCCTCCCAAGCTTTCATAGAAACAACCTCGCTTAACTCAACACACGTGTTACACATTATCTTTCACTTTGATAACAGTGCTGTTTGTCGCTGGCCACTTGACGGGTCCTGCGTGTTGGCACACAGCCCAGGGCGGCCGTGAGCGGCCGTCGTCTGGAATACCCGCGGCGGCCGCCACCACGCCACTCGTAACCAATTCCAAGGGGATTCTTTGTCGTTTTTCTCTTCTCCCGACGTTTTTTGTTGTTGTGGATTTTTTCTCGGGGTCTGGAATTAAAAAACCTCTTGTGCAATTCGAAAGCGGTGCTGGCTGCTCTGGCGCCTGGGCACAGCGGTGGTGGCGGTAAAGGAAGGCGATTCCTCGCTTGCGGATGGAAGGTGTAAAAAGATATTCTACAGAGGATCAGATATAGGAAGGAGCCATCGTTTTGCCGATTTATTTTGTTAATATTCTCTGCAAAACCTCAAATGATTATCTTGCATTGTCTACGACTACAGAGATTTGTGTCAACCTCGGCTCAAAGTCTGAGACAGCCCTTGTCTATGAATATCTCATCTCATCTCATTATCTGAAACCGCTTAATCCTATATAGGGTCACGGTGAGCCGGAACCTATCCCGGAAACACAGGGCGCAAGGCAGGAATACACCCGACGACGGGACGCCAGTCCATCGCCGGCCTATTAATATATCGTGTAAATTTAATAGCATTGGTTCAAGTGACGCCCGACTTTATAATGAGACACTGAATTTTAAAACCAGTAACCAACAATGCTGCTAAAATTATGCACTCCCAGAAGGCCGTGTGGCTGGCTGATGGGAAAAGTAAAGAAACACTTTCAATCGCTGATGCAGAGAAGACATGGCGATGGTGGCAGTAGTGGCGAAATGGCAATACTGCTAGCGGCAGTCAATGTGGCGGTGGTGACAGTGGAGATGGTCGTGGAGATGGCGGTTGTGACAGTCGCCACGGTGCTGATAGTGGTGGCAGTGGTTACGTGCGCATCGTCACTCACTTGGGGAAGATCGCCGTCATCTGGTTGGGCGTGTGACTGGCGCGGCACACTGGCTCCGAGCCATTCGTTCCCCGCACATCCTCTGTAGCCCTGTACGGTGGAGGGTAGAGGGAATTCCGCGGGGCGGGGGAGGGAGACCGGTCAGGGGTAATGTCCAGGCAGGATCAGCGAACCGAGGTGTCAGGGGTCAGGAGGACAGGCAGGGTGATGG
>JAZEWT010000019.1:332343-347146 GCA_036362905.1 Mordacia mordax | reverse complement strand
AGTAAGGAGGTGGAGTAGGGGGGTGCAGTAGGGGGTGGAGTTGGGGGGCTCTCCGAGTGGGAGGGATGTTCTAGTTCTCTGCCAGGGTCCCCAGCCCCGCTCAGTGACGGCCGGGCGGGCTGCGCGCTGATCCCGCACGGAGACAAAACGGTTTCCACTGTTATGATGATGACTCCATCCGGGAGACCGTGAGCGGGAGTCGAACCTAGGTGACGCGGTCTGTAGGTGCAATGAGACGCACAGTGACACGGACACGCGCGCAGCTCCACATACGCTCTGCGCGTATTCCCTGTACTCAATGTCATTATTATTATTGTTTAGCAGAAGCCCTCATCCACGGTGACTTCATTACAGAGGCGTAGCGAGGAAAGCACAAAGAGGCGAGGGGAGGGCAGCCACGCAGCCAACCGGCACCAACACCTGCCACACGCTGCGTTCTATCCATTATCTGTACAACGTGGACTGCTAAACGTTGTTGTTGACATGCCGTTTTATCCACAGCTCTGTGTAACGCTTTGTGGCCCTCGGGCGAAAAGCGATTCAGAAGTGAGAATATTATTACTATGATGTTATCGGCCAATTAATGAGTATGTTTTTAGTTGTGGGAGGAAACCGGAGAACCTGGCAGAAACCCACGCACAAGGAGAGAGAACACATCAACACCACACTGTTTGGGAATCCAAGAACTGAGTGCTACGTACACTGACAACTGCGATGTCCTGCACCCGAGCGAGTGCAGGCCGCTGCGCGGGTCTCCTACGTGAATTGGAGATGAAAGACACGAGGCCGCGGTAGCGCGCGTTCAGCCACCACGCACACCATGGATCGGTAGCCAACGCATTGAGATACCGAGAGATACGTGGAGACCATTGGAGCTACATAGAGATACACTGAGCTACATAAAAAAAACTTGAGACCCATATAGAGCAACCCATTGAGATACAGATACATCGATACTCATAGTGGCCTATAGAGTTTGAGGGAAGCCCAGAGATACGTGGAGACTCGTAAACAGAGACACCCATAGAGGTGCACAGTGTGGGGTGCCACACAGTGTGGGTGGCAGTGCCACGCAGTGTGGGTGGCAGTGCCACGCAGTGTGGTGGCAGTGCCACCCACACTGTGTAACACTGTGGACCACACAGTAACCACTGCAGTCCGCGCTCCATCACCAGAGGATCGGCGACGCCCTCCTGATTCGGTCGCCTCCCGCTCAGACCTCGTGCGTGACACCAGCGTCTCTCACCTGGGCGCCTGGTAACCCGGAGTGGCCGCTACGGGCCGTACGGCCGCAGCTCCATCAACGCGTCCGTGAGCCGCGACTCCAGTCGAGGAGTCGCGCTCATTGCGGCTCAGTAGCAGCAGCACGGATATCGGGGTCCGCGAGTCGCCACTCTCCCCTCCTCTCTGCGCGGCAAGATCCGTTCGCAACTCTCCGACCGGCGACTCTCCACCGGCCACGGGCCTCCCTCGCTCTCTCCCGCTCAGCTGGGTAGCTTCTCCCTCTCTCTTTCCTTCTTAGCTCGGTAGCTCCTCTGCCCTTCTCAGCACGGTAGCTCCTCTGTCCCTCTCCGTCGGACCGTGGCCCCTCGATTGTGGTCACCAGGCGCCGTCCTGCGGCCCGCACGGAGTCGCCAGCTGTCTCCGCGGGTTCTACGCGGCTCCCGGGGCATCCAGGTCCAGCAGTGTCTTCCACGAGGAGACGGAGCTAGGACACGGAGCGAGACGCCGTGCGGACAGCGAGACGGGGACTGAGTCGCAGCAACAGCAGCAGGAGAAGGACGCGGTACCCGTGTGGGGGGGGGGGGAGGCGACTCAGCCCCCGTCCACAAAGGGGCAGGGCGCAGAGCACGCACAGACAAAGGTGCCCCGTATAACTGTGCAGACTGTTGGGGCAAGTGCCGTTGTTAGCGAGTACCCTATGTAAGGCGAGCAGAGCGCACGATGGAGGTGGTTAGAACTCTGCCTTGCTGCCTCTGTCTTCCGAGTGTTGCTATTTACATACCGCACCCCCCATTTAACGATGAGTCGACCTAGGGGAGGCCCAGGGCCATTGCACGTACAATACGAGTATAATTATTTCTCGCTTGTCAACATTCCTCCTGTTTTGCTGATGAACCGACTCAATTGTCACGTGTGCTTATGACGTGACAGTTGGGTGTGATTTGCTGTGTCGGGTGGCTGTGGTTACAATAAGATACCACCGGGTATCATTGTAGTTAACCGAAGAAAAACTAGACTGTCAGTGTGAGACTCTGGGTGACAATGACAGTAGGCACGGATCACCACCATGGGGTAGGTGTGCTTTACAACTGTGCCCGGCCGTCTTTATATCCCCGAGCGTACGTTTACGCACCACGACGGTGCTCGCTGGAGACTGAGTAGACCTGCTTCAGAGACAGGAATAGTTGCCAGATATTTCTCACCGATGGTGGCCTTGAGTGGAGATCACACTCCGTAGCAGAAACGAGTTAACCACTGCGACACCGCTCCCCGCACACACGCTCACCCTCGCGTACAAACGGCAGAACACGTACGCACACACAGGCGTACACAATAAACACACGGACACACGCACCACACGCACACATACACACACGCGTATTTAACAGGGCCACACATTCGCACATGTACACAAAAGAAAATACAAATATCCCCTGTATAATCCTTAACAGGCTATAGGGTCAAGTGCTGTTAGCGAGCACCTATGAAGGTCGATACGTCATACAAATAGGTGGGGGGCTAGCACCACGTTAGGCCGCCTTTGTTTCCTTAATGGCGATGTTCATACAACAGGTACTCATTTGAGGCTAAGTAAATCTCGGCGAGGCTAAAGGCAAATAAAAAGGGCCGGTTCAGAAAAATCAGAAAATCGTCACTGATGTTGAGCAGGAGTTGAACTCGGGTTGTAGCGCAGCACGCTAACTTCTACACTACCGCTCTCCACACAGACATATGCATTCGATGTTAATGGATTATAAACTGCGTTTTTTTTTTAAACCCCGAGTCTGCTTACTGACTAACTGGGTTTTCGTTGGGTACTTCGTTTGCCTTCCACCGTCCAAAGACATGATGCTGCGTAGGTTAATCGGCCTGCTGAAAAAAATTGCCCCCGGTGCCCTGCGAGGCACTTGCGTCATATCCTGGGTATTGCCCTGCCTTGGGCCCTGTGTCTGCCGGGATAAACTCCCCCCCCCCCCTCGAAACCTTGTACAGGTTGAAGCGGGTATGTATAAATATGTTGCTGAAGGCTCTGTTACTGATTGCCTGATAATCATGTTCCCGCTGTCTGCCAGAGCCCAATCTTTAACCCTCGACAGTCACTCCTCTCCGGCCAAAATCTCTATCATCCACCCCGTCTCTTCGTGGAGGTTAGGGGGCTATAAAGAAGGTCTATTGCCCGAAACGTCCGCTATTATATATTTAGGGTTGCGTTTACGCCTCCACATTTTGGTGCGTTGTATCGTATCGCAGTGTGTTTGTGTTGAACGCTAAATGTTTATATCCGAGTTGCTCATCCAGTCCGTGGACTGCTTTGGTGAGGTTCTGTCCGATGCCTGATGGATGGGTCGCCGGTAAGTCTTAGTGGCGCCACGAGTTCTGCACCGAGGAAGTGTCGCGCGACCTGTTGTCGCACAGCGATGAGGTTCGGATCTTCCCTTTGTCCAGAAGAAGGTGGTTCTTGTATCTACTCCCTGAGCCAGTTCGAATCCGGTTCCGAGTGCGCCACTGTTCTGGGTTGACGCGCAGTCCGGGCGGTTCTACCGCTGGGTCTCGAACCGGACCCTGGTTGGAGAAATCAGCCGCCTGGCACAGTGTTGCTGCTGCTGCTGAGAGGGTACGCGGTCAGAGCCGCTTCTCCATATCCGCCACCCTAACGCGGCATCGGAAACCCATGCGTTGCGCGCTCTCAGTTTTTACACCAGGCACGCACAAAGACAACGATCCCTCGTATAGCCTTCAACAGACTGTTGGGGCAAGTGCTGTTATGTACACACAGCTACAAAAGACAAACGGAAACGCTTACGGGTCCAGTCACTTGGGTAAATACTGCGAGCGGCCCCTATTTAGGCCGGCATTGTGGGTAAATAATGTGAGCGGCCCCTATTAAGGCCGCCAAAGCGCGGCGGCCACTGCCATCGCCTTTCCCTGGTCTTCATGTTTACTCACCGCGTCAAGCTAGCGGAGGACCAGAGCAGTTTCAGATACAACTTTGCACTGAGGCTAATCGATGCGTGTCTCTTACCCATACAACAAGCACCGTCAATCGCCACTGAGTGTCGGTAGCATCGCCTCGGCGTTTGTGCCAAGCTAGGTACACTTTGAGGCTGTCAAGTGAACTAATGAGCGTTTGTTACTGGTTGATGGAACAGACCTAGGTGTTATGTGTTCACTGAGATGCACCACCTGTTCCCCATCGTCAGCTCGCGTCGTTTCATACACCCTCCACTCGTTGTGAGCGTCGCCCCCCGCGTCCTCCGTTGTTGGAGGGCGACTGCCTACAACTGTCCTATAGCGTCCTTCACGATCCTCCACCACAAAGGCCGATCTTGATACGACCGGTTCAACTCATCGGAAAATCTTCTCTGCTCCACATCCTTCTGTGCCATATCGGTCCATCTATATTCTAGCCCGTGCTGCGCCCGTGTATCACTCTCTGTCCGGCCAAACAGAAGCTGCTTATGCGTGCAGTGGCTGGGCATGTGGGCTACATGACCCAGTCACCGCAGCTTCGCCTGCCGGAGGAGCTCACCGATGGGACTTCCTGGTAAAATCCAGGATAGATCGTAGACATTCCAACCAGAAGGTTTCGATTCGGCGCAATGTTCTGGCAGGGGGGTGATGTCTCGCAGGCATAAAGAGAGGACATCACTGCAGCTGAGAAGACCCAAAGCTTCGTGTGGAGCGACAGGCCAGGCGTTAAGCAGCCGATGAAAAGATAATGCCGCCCGCCTGATTCGGAGTGAGACCTCCGCTGTCAAACTGGAACCCGCCATAAGCACACTGCCGAAGTATAGAAACTTCTCTACTCTCTCCACAACTACCTCATCACTCATGCAGAGCGGAGGGGGTGGAGTGTTCACTGGCATACAAACGCCAGGCAAATGCTTGGTTTCCGTCGGGCTGATGGTAAACCCCACCTCTTTGTGGCATGTTACTGGTTCAACAGCAGAGCCATCAACTGCTCAAGGTGAGCAGCAGTTACCAAATACACACATACACGGACACACAAACACACACACCAACACGCATACACCAACACACACACACCCATACACCAACACACACACACACCAACACACTAGGAACACAAGGTCCACAGAGCCGTATTTTATTTACAAGAGTAGGCTGCGCCGTGAGCTGGCAGAAGTACGTGGTTCGCACGTGGTCAGCAGATCGTCGGGCTTGTTAATAGTCGCTAAATAAATAGTCGGGAAACGAATATCACCACATGTCGCCCAACGTAAAGACAGCGAACGCGTCACTGCGAACACTCCCAACCAGCGTGGGGCGGAGGGGGTAGGGGGGTCAGACCTCGGCGTCGCTCACTCCTTTGCTCGGACACCAACCCCGGTGCTTGGACTCGGCTGTGTTGTCACCATGAGAGAGAGGAGTTGGACCTGGGCCGTGCCACGCGAGGTGTTGGCGCGCAGCTGCGTGCACCACTCAAATGGTCCGTGGTAGCGTGATGGGTTATGATGTAGAATGTGTGACAGGGTGAGTGCTGCGGGCGGCGCGGTGGCCCAGTGGTTAGCGCTGACGCCTCACAGCAAGGTCCCGGGTTCGAATCTCTCGGCTCGGGGGCCTTTCTGTGTGGAGTTTGCATGCTCTCCCCGTGTCCGCGTGGGTTTTCGCCGGGCACTCCGTTTTCCTCCCACAGTCCAAAAGCATGCTCCTGGATAGGTTGATTGGCTCGCAGACTAAAATTGTCCCGCAATGCCCGGCGGTGGACTGGCGGTCCCGTCGTCGGGTGTATTCCTGCCTTACGCCCTGTGTTCCGGGATGGGCTCCGGCTCACCGTGACCCTATATAGGATTAAGCGGTTTCAGATAATGAGATGAGATGGGTGTGTGCTGCGCGGTGTGACGGTGCGAGCTATAGATTGGGGCTGCCGGCGTGCGCACGTGGACCGCGTCAAGGTGCCATCCCAATCGATCTCCACCGAAACGCCTCCAGGTTTCCGCGGCGCGGAGACGAGAGACCCAGGGGCAGCGGTCAGGTGGCGCGAGTGCGTCACAGCAGGTGACGTCCGTGGCTCAGCGCGGGCCCGCGCGACCCCGCGCGGCCCCATGTAGCCTCGCGTGGGCCCCCCGCGGCGCCCGGTCGCCACACTCCGAGGGCGCGCGTCCCGATCGCGAGCTAAGCTCTGTGAAGCGCGGACGCTACCCTCTATGTTCACTGTTATTGATGTTTCGTCAGTTACCGCAAAAAACTCTGTTTTACCAAATAACTGATCAAGCAGATAAATATAAAAAAGTTCAAATAGCGGCGTCGAGTTTTTCCTGCTCCTTCGTTTCGTCTCCCAGGTTGAAGGCATCATCAGACATACTCCACGGTGCATCGAAGGTGGGAGGCAAAACGTCGCAGAGGATCACTAGACACGGCTTTCTCAAAAGAGCACATATGCAGTGATAGACATCTTTTCAAGATGGCTTTCAAGAAACTTTCAGAACGTGTGGTGCGGCGCCTTGTTTCAAATGCCACTGCCAAGTGAGATCACTAGCATGTGAAAACTGCGACGCCAGCCACACGTTATGAAACAGCTCTGAGCTCAATACTTCAACGCGAGAGGACAACCCGGGACAAGGTCTGCTTCACGGCTCGGTGCGAGTGTTCGGGAGACTCCGCTACAGCGAAGAACGGTTGAATTTAAACCCCCAGGAGCTTGTCGAGTGCTATGCCCCCCCGCGCCTCCGCCCCCATAGACGCGGGTCCTCACCCAAAGCTCGGGTCCCCTCCCCGCACGCAGCCAGGCAGGGACTGCAGGGAAAAAAAACCATGTCGGGAAAATCCGTGTGACGCTCGCTCCAGTCTCGACCACCGCGCGCCACGCCTGCGGATCAGCGCCCTACTGATGATGAAGAACACGGCACTGCCGACCCACTCGTTTTATTATAGCCACTCCACTTGTCCTTATTTTTCGTGGGCCATCAGCCGATCTGGAACCGTTCCCTACCACAGTAAGAGTTGATTATATGCGCAGCTAATATAAGCGAAGTTCTGACATCCTGACAATGTGCTCGCGGGGAGAAGATGCAGCATCGAATACAAATCCTGTTGTGTGCACCCGGGATACTGTTCAACCGCCACACTGCAGGTTACAGGATCCCACTCACGCGCTCAACTACACACCACAATGCAGTTCACACCTGCTTACCCAGGCACTTATTCACTCACCCACTAACTCACCACACTACTAATTCATTCATCCACCGCACTGTAGGTCACAATAACCCACTCCCTAACTCATTCAACCACTCATCCACCCACTTATCCACGCACCCACCCACTCGCCTACTCATGTACCCACCAACCACACTGCAGATCACAACGACCCCCTCACCACACCACGGACCAAAAACACTTCTTTCTCCTTCCCACCCACCGAGCAACTGTGGAATTCTCTTCGACCGTCTCTCTTATTCCATGCTCCTACAATAACCATGCTCAATAAAACAAACTGACTGTATTAACACTTACAACGTAGTGCTGTTTGTTGCTGGTCTCTATTAGTTTGGGCCTTTGATTAGCACCTGTCAAAGACAGCAAAGCACAATCGAGCCATTGTTCCCAAGTGCTGTGCTCACAGCCTCTGCTCTCCGCGCAGCACCACCCAGTCTCCCAATTACCGGCGGCGATTTGTCAACCTACAGGTGGTGCAACTGCATCGGGGCCCTGAGGTTAAAGGCCCCCCCGCGACAGTCTTTGCTCTCCTCAGCCGCAACAGCCCCCCACGACAGCGCGATTGCAAATATCAATGTATATTTGAGACTGTGTATTCAGAATGTGGCATACAGCGGACAGTTCCCCTTACGTAAGGGTTTCATTCTGGAAGTTCTTACGGAAAGCAAATTTTGCGTAAGTGGGAAGTCACTCGTAGTGTTATATTTTTGCGGTGTTAGTTTTATGGTTGGCATTTCCTACCATTCCTACGCACCACTTAGCTATTATTAACACATTTCTATTACAATACTGTATAGTATTGTATGTAATACTGTACACTGAACAATACATGTACTGTATATATACTGTATACAGTACTGTAAACTGTACGTATGTATACTGGCGGAAGCAATCATACATATTGGAAGGGGGGGCCCAATTATTCGTGTTTGCAGCGGGGCCCGATGGACAGGCGCGGATAACGGGATTCACCACTGATGGCGCGCTCTGCTCCGCGGCTGATTGCTGGCGCTTTGACAATGATAATTCGTAACGCGCGGCGCCAATGCCACGCGGCGCCAATGCCGATGAAGAGTCGTTAATAACGAGGATTGTGTGTGGGAGTAACCCGAGAACCAAAAGGAAACCCACGCAGAACTTGGGGAGAGAACACACAAACTCGACACAGAAAGGCGCCTTGAATGGGAATCGAACTGCCTCCGGCAAGAATTTCCTTCTGAGGCGCAGTGAGCTTCCAATCATTATGGGGGTGATAGCCTGTACTTGGTGGTGACGGGGTCTCGACAGTGGCGAGGGCTGCGAGTCGTTAATCAGCCGCTGCTTCGACAACAGCTGCATGGATGCGTGGAGCAGCGGCCGAAGCAGAGCGATTGCAGACGTAGGGAGATGGAGAAACTGAATTGCTGCAGCACCTGGGAGGAGGTAGAGCTGTGGGACGCGATTGAGAGGTGGCAACAAGCAGTGACAGATGCGAGATGAAGATGGAAGAGCTCGGTAATAACCGACATTGCCGCCTCCTCCTCACTGGTATCTCTCTTCCCAGAGTTAGTCATGGAGATGTCTGGGCGACCAGGCCTCTGTTTCTAGATTATCTGCGAGCTACTCTCTTATGCCATCGTTGTCGTGTGTTCCGAGAGCCTTCTACTGCACGCCTAGGTAATGGGACATCAGCTGCCATTAACCAAAATGTGGCGGTGATATTAGCGCAGCATTTATGCTAGGCTAGGTGTACTCTGAAGCTACGAAAAATGTCAAAGGCCTCGCAGGCAGAAGGTCACGGGACAGACCCAAGAGCTATGGTTTTGTGGAGTTAAGCGTTTTTCGGGACTGGACAGTGCGATTGCGAGACCAGTGATTCATCGAGACCAGTGATTCATCGAACTCGTGTTGTTGACTTATGTAATCCCGTGTTGGCGAGCTCCTATTGCGTACCCATTGTCCCGTGGTATGTGCATGATGTGGGGGGAACGGCGGTGATTGGTGGGGAGAGAGGCGACGGCCAGCAGCAGGGGGGGGAACGGGGCATTTATGAGGAAGGTCTGGCGAGTCTTCAGCCAGTCATCAGGGATCCAGGATGTACTCTGCTGCTCGCTGTTTCGTCACGCTCCGGGCCCGCGTCGCGCTCTGTTCAAGAAAGCATCAAAAGTCAAGAAGTCTCTGCTCGCTGAACGATCGCGGAGTGAACGCTGATCCTCGCCGTGCTGTTATCGCCGAGCCGTCACGAGTCCGTGGTCCAAGTCGTGGTGCCGCAGGTTGACTGAAATGACTGGCAGAGGTACCGCCTGTGCTCCCCACTGTGCCACCTCGCTGGATTTCGGGCGCGCGGTGCTCTGCTCGCTGTTAGCGTTGCTCCTCTGCCCTCCGTTGTTGCTGGGGGGCAACTCCCTCTAAATGGCAAGTAGCGTACTTCAAGGACCTTCTCCACAGAGGTCGATTTTGACACCGCTGGTACTGGCTATCAGCAAGTCCACTCGACTCCAATTCTTCATCAGCGCATCTTCCTATTAGGCGATGCACCCAAGGCAAGGCTGCATCCACCCGGTCACTCAATGGGTGCATCGGACCGGCCTCTCAATCAGTGACAGGTCTGATAGCTTCCACAAGGCATGACAAATCCAATGAAAAGATAATACCGCTTACATTGGCAAACCAGAGCTGGCTGAATGCACCCTGCCCAGGTCTGAAAACACCAACAGCCATTCGCCACTAAGTGGTGGTGATGTCACCACGGCGCCTGAGCCAGGCCATACGCACTTTTAAGCCACGTGAAGTGTCAAAGGCTCGCCGACAAGAGGTATAGGGAGAGACCCAGGTGTTTTGGGTTGCCTGACTGAGATAATTGGCGGATTCACCACCTATGCTCCCGACTGTGCCATTTCACTGTGTTTTAGCCGCCCGGCACTCCGCTCGTTGCGTGAGCATCGCTCCTCTGCCCTCCGTTGTTGTTGGATGGGTACTGCCTTTTACTGACCCGTAGAATCCTTTACGATCCTCATCGACAGGTCGATCTCGACACCGCTGGTACCAGTCTTCAGCAAGCCAACTTTGCTCCAGGTCCTCCCGAGCCATGTCAGTCCATATCTTCTCTAGCCTGTGCCGCGCCCATTTAGCCCTCTATATCCAGCCAAATAGTAACTGCTTAGGCATACTGGGCATATCACAAGCACGTAGGTGGTTTGTTTTAGTCGCGTTAATAGGAAGACCTCATCTCTATGTAACGTACTGTATGTTAAACGTCAAAATCTATAACTTCTTCTCAGTGAGGAACAGTTATGTTATTAGCATATCTAACATGTTTTATCTGTAGATCTTACTCGGCACAAACCATATAGACACCAGTGCTATTGCCATTGAAACCCTCTCAACAATATTAACTCATGTAGGGGCCAGAGGACATCCCTATCACACCAAGGAAAGCGGGGAATAGATCTGACTCCAGGCCACGTAGCTTTACCTGGGCCTGCCTACCGTCATGATGGTCGTTATTGGTCACTTTAATTATCATAATCAGAGGATCTAGGACCTGGAAAGCACCAAGAATAACCTAAAACACATTAGTTTTATATGGCATCGTTGACCTTGAGCATGTCAAGACAACAGATATATAGGTCCTGTTAAAAAAAACCCTCCCTTAGCTGTAGCAGACGGATAGACATGGGACACGGGCAAGGCTGGAGAGTAAGGTGCCTCCCACGGCCCCCTGTTGCCTGGTTCTGTCTAAAGTGTCTCCACGGGGGTAATTGTCTCCACGAGTTATTTTATTCGGGGCTTTGATGCCTGAGCGGGGTAATTATGCCAGCACTTGGGTGGCAGTGACTTGAGGACATGAGCCAGATAAGCTAAATAAAAAGAGAGGCTACTCGATATCTGTGCTCTCCATGTGTTGGTAATCACCAACACAAATATTCCACCACCAACACATCCACAGAATATCTTGGGTTCACGCCAGGTCTAAGTAAAAACATCTCCGAGATTGTCCTGTAGTGGCAGCACAGTGAATGTGCCACTGACACTAGCTGAACCCACAGTCGATGTGATCCGTGCACCGATCATCGGCTCATCGTCTAATACGCACCAACCATTCCCCCACTGTGGGGGTGGTGGATGTCCACATTGCGCCCTTTAAAAACCCACGATAGCCTGGTCCCAGCGAGCAGTTGAAAGTTGTAAGCAAACATTTCATTCTTGCTTACAGTTGGGTTTGGCATCTAGTTGCCTTCTCCCAATGCTGAGATGGCAGTGGACACGGTGATTCAAAGCTGAGGCTCATGCGGCCACTACCAGTGGACTGAGCACACGATGCAGACCTCCCTCGAAATCCCTGGTGACGGAATAGGTGTTTTCAGCGAGCCGAGACAAAAAGCAGCACTGCCATTCTGTACAACATCCGTCACTTCGCGCACAAACACAAGCGCCTGTACTACAGCAAGGGACCCTGATGGCAACAAGTGCCAGGAGGTGAACATTGGTCGATGACCTGCGACCTCTAATGACCTTAACACAACTTTAAAACACGATGACTCGGTACATACCGACGATGAGGCTGCGTGGCCTTCAAAGCAATCATACCGTTACAGTGCATACGCGCACACACGGCAGTGAGCACGCAGAAAGGATATACTGTAGCATTCCAAATTAGAGTAAAATCTGTCACACTGGTGCCAACACAAATGCTAACGCCGAAGGTCGTAATACTGACAATGCCACAGCAAATTAAAGAATTCACGAAATTTGTAAACTGCCCGTGTCTCAAACCCACGCGTCCACGTGCAATATTGCCGGGCGAACACGGCGAAACCCGGCGAAGCTCGGAGTCAGTGGCTTTACCATCGCTGTCCTTCCTCGCAGTGCAGCATCTGTAGATTGAGGGCAAGCAGTGGGCACCGCATGGCCACCAATGACTCGGTAACACTGTTAGTGTTCTGCTCGGGGGGGGGGGGCGGCGACCACCCTAATACGCATGCGAGCTTCAGAAACACTCGACCTGTACCCGTGTGGATGATATTCTCGTTAAAGATAGTTATTTCCGCGTAAAATTACAAATTCCTAACGAACGTGTGGCTCGGCAGACAGGCTAAAATGTATACAGTTTACGTGGGAACATCTTCTCCGCTGGGACAGCATCGTGAGGGTCGGGGTGGGGGTTAGGATGGGGGGGGGACAGGGGGGGTTGTGGGAAATTATAAGTATTTTTTTGGGAGGGGGGGGCGAATGTCAGGATGATCGGTTTGAACTTAGCTTAAAAAATAATACTAATATTTTAAACAGCACTACGATTTTACATTCCAGCAGGGGCTGCGAGCGGGCGCGACCCACAGCCGCACTCGCCATACAAGGGAATGTCGCCGCTGCCGTCTCGTCAACGGAACCTGCGGCACGGTTATCGATAAAGAACGCGGAGTAACACTGATCGGGCGCCGTGGTCCCTGCCGTCACCGTCGGGGGCCATCGTCATGGACACGGTTTGGAGAGTGCCTCCCGGGACGCGGACGGCCTCCCAAGCCCCCGTCCCTCTTCTGCCGACATCTCGCTTTCCCCCTTCTCCTGGGGCACCCTACCGGTGCGCGCAGGAGTGCCGGACGGCCGGAGGCCGTGCGGGTGTCACGGGGGCGCCGCGGGCTGTATCCATCGCGGGCGCGCCCGCACCGCACCACGTGATATCCTCCGCTCTCCCGCGAGTGGAGCGGTTTCTTTTAATGCTCGGATATCTCCTCGGTCTGCATGGAGCGTTCGTGCGTTTCTGTCGATTTGTTTTTCATTCATGGCGCAGGGGATGGAGTGCAAACCATTTCCTTTCCCAAGCAGCAAGCAGAGAGAGAACTGCAGGGCCACTGCATACATCAGTGTCAAACAAACACAGGGCGCCTGTTTACGTTGTCCCAAATACCTTAAAATGCCTCCTCTCAACTCGCCTTGCCGCCCCTGTCATTGTGCAATCTGGGTCGCCAAGAAAAATTTGGCACTTGTCACAGTTAAACGCAAAACAAAAGTTAGCGGGGTTTGTTTTGCTCTTTAAGTTTTGCTACTTCTTTTGCTTCAGCTAATTTTCCATCTTGCACAAGAGCGAGGAGGAGGAGGTCCGTGGCCATGAGGTCGGGTCCTCCGATGGCTTCTCCCATCGACCCCCCCTCCCCCACGCCCCCTGGGGTCAAATGCCTCCGGTCAGGTCCCTGATGACTCTGCCCCTCACGAGCTTCCGCAGGAAGTCTTTCTCCCTCGCGATGTTGTGAGTCCATGACTACGGGCCGGGGGGGGGGGCAGTGGATGGAGGACAGGGGGAGGGGGGGGGAACAACAGGGGACGATGCTCAGGGTGAGGGGGTGAGAAGTGCGGCACACGCCGAGCAGCGGGAGGCACGGTGAGGATATTTGATAAAAACAGAGGCCCTCGGAGGCCCTCGCGATCGTTTCTGGTTTGTTAAGGATTATATAATTGCTTCGATCTCACGCGGCGACCGTTCGGGTGCTGGTGCTACTTCGGAGGGAGATCGTCAAAAATAAACTGCAAAAAAAAGCTATATTTTATAGTACTTGGGCTGCTTTTCGGCTCCCAAAACCCAAACAGCCGTTTGTTTGTGTTCTAATAGACGTGGCACGAGGGGTAGCGGCACCACACGCTGCCAGGCAGGACCTCTCACAACAACGAAACACTTGAAAACGGCAACACGGAATGTGGAAAGGACAAGGCGTGGCTTATCTGTTGTTAGTGCCCCGTCACAATGTGGAGCTCGTCCCACGAGCAGAAACACCGGGGGGTGTGCTCATACTGACCCATGACAATCCCCTTGGAGTAATCTCTCTGTAGGCCCGAGTCGGGACGGACGAATGCCTGCCAGACCACTCTGCCTGGGAGGGTCAGCCACGAGGCTAAAAGGTGATCGTGTGGGGCACAGAGGCATCCAGCTCTCGCATGTCCGAGTGGCCTCCACGCCTCTACGAGCTGTTTGTAAACATCCTTCAGGTATTTGATTAGAATTCCTCTCCAAGTGCTGCTCTTTCGAGATAGTTAAATCGAGCATTCCTCCTCCCCTCTCTTTCGCGACATTTCAGTTCCTACGTTCGAGGAATCGTCAAGCTTCTTGCACAAAAGCCAGAGTCAGGCTTCGAAGCAAGAAAATTAGGTGTGGTGCTGGCCTTCAGAGAAAACAGCTTCATAGCAAACAGATGTTAAGCCCAGCAACACACCTGACTCAGATTGTCTTCCCAGTGGCGATGTTTACACACTGCACCAGACACTCATTGGTCAGTCAAGCAGTTTTTATCGAAGCTGGAAGGAACCGTTGAGCTATGCAGCTATTTTTAAAAGTTGTCCTGTGCAGAGGAGTAAGCAAGTTACATCTCAGGGTGCCGAGGAAAATTTAGTCAGGATCATCAACTTCGGCAGCAGAATGTTTTTGTAC
>JAZEWT010000019.1:321834-331843 GCA_036362905.1 Mordacia mordax | reverse complement strand
CTCACCCAAATCCACCCACGTCACCTAAATACATCCAGTCATCCAAATCCATCCCATTCACCCAAATCCCCCCACTCACCCAAACTCACCCACTGACCCAAATCCACCCATTCACCCAATGCACCCAATTCACCCAAATCCACCCACTCACCAAAATCTACCCATTCACCCCAATCCACCCACTCACTCAAATACACCCGCTGACACAAATCCACCCACTCATCCAAATCCACCCTCTCCCCCAAATCCACCCGATTCACCCAAATCCACCCACCCACCCAAATTCATGCACTCACCTAAATCCACCCACTCACCCAAATCCACCCAATCACCCAAATCTACCCACTCACCCAAATCCATCCACTTACCCGAATCCATTCACTTCACCAAATCAACCCGCTCATCCAAATCGACCCGCTCACCAAAATTCACCCACTCATTCAAATCCACCCACTCACCCAAATCCACCCATTGACTCAAATCCACCTGCTCACCCAAATATACCAGCTCACCTAAATCCACCACATTCAACAAAATACACCCACTCACCCAAATCCACCCACCAACCCAAATTCACCCACTCACACAAATCCACCCGCTCACCTAAATCCACCCTTTCACCCAAATCCATCCACTTGCCCAAATCAATTCACTTCCCCAAACCCACCCACTCACCCAAATCACCTTTCCATCACACCCCCATTTGCCACCACGACTTGAGCTATCTGCGTCTCCCGCTCTTCCTTGGCAGCGTGATGCCGTGAGGCAAGTCCCTGGGATCGCTCATCCTGCCGGCGGCCAAGGAGTGCCACTGCGGGTGGTGGTAGCCCAATCTGGTGGCACGCGTGCCCTGCTCGCCCGCCGGGTTGTTGCCGGCTTCCCTATGGCGTGGCGCAACCGCGGCCTCCGACAGTGATGAGAAGTGCCTCTCGAGGTCCGCGAAGGCGGGCCGCTCGTCGGAGGTCACCTGCCAGCAGGTGAGCATGGCGCAGTAGACGTTCTGTGGGCAGTCGGGCACGCACGGCATGCGGTAGCCACGCTGCACCGCCTCCAGAGACTCGTGGTTGCTCATCCCTGACGCGGTGCGGGAAGGGGGGGCGTGGTGGTCAGTGCACTGCGAACCCGACCACCCCATTTTGATTCTCGTTCATGGCCACCAACACCAGTAACGATTTTCTGAACCGATCTTGGGCCTTTCCTAGGTCGACTCAGCCTCGAATGAGTACCTGATGTGGTGTGTAAATATCACCACTAGGGAGACAAAGGCAGCAGGTCGTGGTGCTGGTCAACCCACCCCGTCTTGTGCCCTGCTGGACTCCATTGGTGCCTCTCACTAACAGAACTTGACCCAAGAGTCTCTAAGGCTATGCGGGGAAACTTTGTATTGTGCGAACGGCACCTCCTCGCGGTGGCCACACAAGTCTCTGTGCCATCTGAGCTGTGATGCAGATTCTATCAGTAGAGCTCAGTGCTAAGAGGCCCCTTTAAGTCAACGGCCAGAAACCGATCTGACGAGGCCTCCAAGCGAACTGAGTGATCACTGAACCACGTCCAGCCCCCTATACCTAGCCTCAGCAAACGCCTTCCCAAGGTCAGGCCGAAAAAATAGAATTTCTAACGCGAGTAAACTCCGTGATGATTATACGCAGATGCAACGTGTAGGTTTAGAGTTGCTGTTGGTAGTGCAAGTGAATTTGTAGCCAGGTGAGTGAGTAGCCAGGTGAGTGAGTAGCCAGGTGAGTGAATGAGTAGGCAGGTGAGTGAGTAGCCAGGTGAGTGTGTGGGTAGGTATGTGAGTGAGTAGCCAGGTGAGTGAGTAGTTAGATGAGCGAGTGAGTGGATATTCAGGATAGTTAGTGAGTATCTAGGCGAATGTGTGTGCAGGTGAGTGAGTGAAGAGGTGAGTGCGGACCGGGATAGGGCTCCTCGCCGTAGGTGAAGATCTCGTGCAGCAGGACCCCGTAGGACCACACATCCGACTTGCTCGTGAACTTGTTGTAGTTGATCGCTTCTGGCGCTGTCCACTTGATGGGGAAGCGAGAGCCCAGCTTGGCCGTGTAGGTCTCGTCCTGTGTGCCCCCCACGCGTTCACCACGTGCTCACCACTGCTTCACCACGTGCTCACCACGGGTTTACCATGCGTTCACACGCATTCACCACCTATATATACCAGCATAGCACATGAGGGTGTGGGTGGCCAGCACCACGACTGGCTGCCTTTGTCTCCCTAGTGACGATATATACGCACTGTACCGAGTACTCATATGAGGCTGAGTCGACCTAGCGGACACCCAGGACCGCTTCTAAAAATCCTAAATGGTGTTGGCCGTACACAGGAATCGAACTCGGGTCACTGGGTTCGTAGTGCAGCGCTACACTGGCCCTTGTAACTATGCGACCACCACACACACGACCACAACAATCACTCTCTGCATGTATATACAGATGTGCGCACATGTGACCTTCTTTAGAAAGTGGAAAAATGTCCGTACCTGGGCAACATGCTTATGAGCAGCTCTGGTTTGGCAGCGGAGGTCTCACTCCAAATCAGTTTAGTGGCATTATTTTTTCATGCGCTATGTAATGCTGCATGGAAGCTGCCTGGTTTGTCGCTCCACACGAAGCCTCGGAATTCTCTATGCTTACAACCCATTTAGAGGAGCATCTGCGTCGGTTTGAAACATTACGTCTGGAGTGCCTGCGATCCATCCTGGGTTTAACTAGACTACCAGATCAGACTGTGTGAGGAGCTCACAGCCCTTTGAGAGATCCGGCCCCAGTCCCATCATTGGTGAGTTCCTCCAGGTAGGGAATGTGACCCTCACACGTAGGTGCCTTGCCTCACCTTGATGACGCGCGCCAGTCCGAAGTCGGCCACCTTGCAGGTAAGGTTCTCTCCGACCAGGATGTTCCGTGCCGCCAGGTCACGGTGGATGTAGTTCTGGGCCTCCAGGTAGGCCATGCCTGACGCCACCTGCGCCGCCATCTCCAGCAGCTCAGGTATTCCCAGCATACAGTTCATGTGGCCTGCTGACCACAGGAGGGAGTGGCGGGGACTTGTGAGGGGGGCAGGTGTGGTGTGGTGGAATGGGGGCACACCTCCAACCCCGATAGGGCCACCGCTACCTTTGACACAAACCGAGCCACGTTTTTTAGTCGGCACAAAGTCCAATATCTAAACCGCGCAGGATCCCGCACTACCAGGGAGGCAGAGTGTGCGCTACCTTTGCCTTCAATAAACATGGACACACAATAACAACCGCCCCTTGCCACTAGGTGCCAGTGACGTTACCACGGCGCTTGTGCCAGGCCAGGTGCACCTTGAGGCCCTGTGAAGTGTCGAAAGCTCGATGATAGGAGGTCACGGGACAGACCCAGGTGTTATGGGCTTCTTAACTGAGATGACTGCAAGATGCACCACCTCTGCTCCCTATTCTGCCAACTTGCTGTTGTTTTATCCGCCCGGAGCTCTACTCGTTGTTGTGAGCGTTGCTCCTCTGCCCGCTGCTGTTGGAGGGCGACTGCCTCAAACTGCCCCGTAGCGTCCTTCACGAACCTCCTCCATAGACGTCAATCTTGACACCGTTGGTACCAGTCTTCAGTAAGTCCACTTTGCTCCAGGTCCTCCTATGCCACATCAGTCCACCTCTTCTCCAATCAGTGCCGTGCCCGTTAAGCCCCCTCTATCCGACCAAATAAAATTGAGTTACTGGCCCCCTGCATCTATCCACAGTCCCCTTGGTCACTTTGGAGATTTTCAACGCAGCCACAAAAAGTATTTGACAGGGAGCAAGGATTGTCTTTTGTTGAATAACAATTTTAAAAGCTTTTGTTTTTTCAGTACACAAAAAATACCCAGCTGATCATGAGGAAGTGGTGTTTAAAAATATTGTGGGTCAATTTCGGGCATATTAATTTACGAAGCTGACCTAGATTGGGACCAAGATTTCACTGTCAAAACCTGAGGACGATCAGCCAAGCCGATTTCTCTCCGAGCCGTTCAAAGCGCGTTGCTCACACACACTGCATATTGCACGCTGGGAGCACTGTGTGCGTCACGCTGTCACTGTGTGCATCACGCTAACGCTTCGTGGCAAGTATTCTTTCAATGTCGATGGAATTCGTTTGGAAGATGAACGACTCAGAGGCACAGCGAGGAAATTGCAGAGTGGTGGGGGGGGAGGGGGGGAGCCAAGTGGTGGCCGGCCGGTAGCAACATGTTCCAGGAACTGCGTCCGATATATTATGATGATATCGACCAATTAATGAGTTTTTTTTTGCTACGGGAGGAAATCATAGAATCCGGAGAAAACCCACGCAGAACAGGGGGAGAATACACAAACTCCATACACAAAGGCGGGAAACAAACCACCTAGGGCAGGACATTTTTGTGAAAAGACGCGGATGTCACCGCTGCATAGCCCCCCCACCCACCACCCATCCCTCGTGTAAACCTTTCTCGCCCATTTCAAAATGATTCCAGTGGCGCCATAAGGCATCAACCCCAGGGTGAGGACGTACACGATCCCAGAGAGCATGGAGGCGCATCGCGCACCGTGCTCGTGGCCCACAGAAACGGAGGTCACAGAGCTGCTGGTGAGGGGCCCTGTGCGCGAACCACCAAGCTTGACACTTCAGGAAGCACGCATTTCCACGTACCGTCCCACCAGGGATATGCATTTCATAAGATAGTCGAGCCACGCGTTTTGTAATCCTTACTTCCCTAATTTAACCGCTTCATAGATGAGAACCACATTGAGCGAGATAGCCGCTGTGTGATCCTAGTTTCTAGCAGACTGCCCGTCCTACGGGGGATCTTGTTCCAAGCGTGCAACATGTTCTGCTGACGTCATGATTAAGACCAGTTAAGTGGGTGTATGTTACAAAGTTGAAATTTAAAGTTGAAAGAGCGTTCACGTTTCGGAAACGTAATGAATGAGCGGGCAGTAATGTTGAATTAAGACGGAAAGCTTGATGTTGTGCAAATACCCTTTGCGCTCAGGAAGGATTCGAACCTGGCGTCCTCAGTACGGATGTAAACACATACATACAAGCACTTGCTCCAGTTTCAAATCAATTGCTAATCGAGCGAGCGCAGGGAACCGACTTGCGGCATGGATACCGTACAAGCGCAGCTCTGCGCCACCGATGGAAAGGGGACGACTTCTTGCTTCTTCCTCGTTTCCCACACGGAGGTTTAGGACCCAGCACGGTCCCCACCGCCACAGTTGCTGTCGACTCCGATAAGAAACCGCGGCTCGCGAAATCGGACTTTAACTCAGGGCTCACTCCCATCACTCCCACGCACAAGCCGGGCTCGAACTCTCTACCAATGACGTTTTGAAGGTGACTCGTATGAGCCAAGCCTGGGCAGCGGACGTTTCGCTTTAATAGCGGCGATGGGCCTCGCCTCCACTGTTCTGACTTCGCCTGCAACGCGGCTGTGCAGGGTGTGCCACAAACATCTGACGCATTTACAGTTACACACGTTTCCAATGCGTCAGGTATTTCTGGCCCGCCATGTGTTGGTTTCTGATTGCTCACGTGTGAGACTCGACTTATTTGGCATTCGTCTCTTTTTAGAACAAGACTCGTGTAAGTCAGATTTTAGTTGAACTGGGACCGTTGAGCTATGAAGCTGTTTTAATAGTCGTCTAGCTGGAAGGGGTAAGCGAGTTACAATAACGGCAATTTAGTCGGGACAATTTTTTCTAGGCAGCAGCGTGACTGTGGGAGGAATCCGAAGTACAGGTAAAACCCCCCACGGACACGGTAAGAACATGCATACTTCACACAGAAAGGCATCTTAGCCGGGAATCGAACCCAGCGCTTTCTTGCTGTGAGACAGTAATGACCCTCACCACGCCGCGCACAGCCACCTAAGTGCTTACCCTGATCCCATGAACTACGCAGTGCCTCGATTGTCCAAGATCCTCTGATTCTCAGATGCAGCGCAGGTCCTGGGTCCCTGTCTGCAGCTCCTCTACTGCCCCCTGAGCGCCCTCTGCTCCGTGCTCTCTCACCAGACCCGGGCGCCTCCCCCTCTCCCCTCTCCCCCATCCTTCCCTCCTCCCCTCCGTTTAGGTCTTGTGGCACCGTCACCGGAACGCGAGTGGGCATTGCGCTCGCGTGCTTCTCTCTCTTCGGGGTGCGGTGGTGCGGTGGTTAACGTGCTGCTTGACCTATGTTCAATTCCCGGACCGTGTTCGACAGCACTTTACCGCTTACGATTATGTGAGCTGGCGCTAGGCCTCCTTTAGGTAGGTTCGACCTCAAATCGGCTCCTGGTGCAGTGTGTAACCATCACCAGTATGGGAGCCAGGCGCGGTGCTAGCCACCCACCTCCTCGTATGGTGTGCCGGCCTTCATAAGTATTCGCCACCAGTAATAACCCTAAACAGCGTTTAAGGCTATATAATAATAAGGCTATATGGGGGATCTTTGTGTCTACATGTCTCTCTCTGTCTCGGCGTGTCCGAGTGTCCCCGCGTGTTTACATGTCCCTGTGTCCCAACGTGTCCCCGTGTCGCCGCGTCTCCCCGCACATCCCCGCACGTCCCCGCATCCCCGCATGTCCCCACATGTTCCCGTGTCCCCGCGTCTCACCGTGTCCCCCCCGCGTGTCCCCGCGTGTCCCCGCATGCCCCCGTATCCCTGCGTCTCCCCGTATCTCCTCATGTCCCCGTGTGTTCCCGTATCTCCGCGTGACGCCGCGTGCTCCCACATACCCCCGCGTGTCCCCGCGTGTCCCCACATGTTCCCACGTGTCCCCGTGTCTCCGTGTCCCCACGTATCCCCGCATGTCTCCGCGTGTCCCCGCGTCACCCCACGTGTCCCATTCACCACGCATGTCCTCGCGTGTCCCTGCGTCTCCCCGCGTGTCCACGTGTCCCCTTGTCCCCACGTGTCCCCGCGTCTCCCCACGTCTCCTCACGTGTCCCTGCGTCTCCGCGTCTCCTCACGTGTCTCCACGTGTCCCTATGTCCCCGCATGTCCCTGCATGTCCCCGCATCTCCCCGCGTGTCCCGGCATCTCTTCGCGTGTCCCCGTGTCCCCGCGTGTCCCCGCATGTCTCCGCGTGTCCCCGTGTCCCGGCATCTCTTCACGTGTCCCCGCGTGTCCCCGCGTGTCTCCGCGTGTCCCCGCGTGTCCCCGCATGTCCCTGCGTATCTCTGCATGTGCGGGCGTGTGCCGTACCCCGCAGGCAGTGGCGCAGGCTGCCATGCGGCATGAGCTCGGTGACGATGAGGAAGGGTTCGCTGGTGGTGCTCACCGCGTACAGTGACACCAGGTGCGGATGTCTGAACGCCTTCATCAACTGCGCCTCCTCCAAGAAGCTCGCGGCGTCCGCGTGCCCTACGGAGTCGGTCCGTTTTTTTATTATTATTTAAGCTGGAAGGATCCGTTGAGCTGTGAAGCAATTGTTAACAGTTGTCAAGCAAAGAAGGGTAAGTGCGGTCCCAGTGTGGCCCTTGCGAGTCGTGGAAACACCGCTCTCTGGCGCTCTGGGCCCCACTCCGCCTCGTTGCTCTGTCATTAATTTGCTGCGCGTCATTGTGGTGACGTCCTGGTTACTCTTGTGAATGAGCAGAGTCTGGGGCCCCACACAAAATTCAGCGACTCCCCCCCCCCTCCCCAGCACTGAATGTTGCGGTAATCGATTTAGATTTGAACGTTGTATCGACTAATTTTGTTTTTAACATAGTGCCAAGTGGTAAACAAATATTCTTATAGACGTCACTAAGCGATCGTGAAGCTATTGTGGGATCTATTGTGTGCTGATCGATGCTGGGCTCCATCCCATACCTGGCTTCAGGGTCTTGATGGCAACGGGGGTGGAGTGGTTCCACAGGCCCTGCCATACCTCCCCGAACTCCCCCTCTCCCAGCTTCCGCTCGCAGGTCAAGGCTTCGGCCGGGATCTCCCACACATCGTCCGCCCGTCCCTGGGACTCAGGGCCTTCTCTCTCAGACACCTGGGGGACGGAGGGGTGGGCGTGACGCTCAAACTTGACACCTTGGGATGGCATTTGGCACAACAACAACCGCCTTTGTCTTTATGTGGCGGTGATGTCACCACGGCACTTGTGCCAGGCCACATGGACTTTGCGGGCCATGTGACGTGACGATGCCTCGTCGGCAGGTCACAGTAAACACCCAGGCTGACTCACTGATGCGCCACCTATGCTCACTAGTGTGTTTCATCTGCCCGGCGCTCCGCTCATTGTTGTTAGCGTAGCACCTCCGCTGTTATTGGAGGGATGCCCCGTATCGTCCTTCACGAACCTCCTCCACGAAGGTCGATCCTGACAGCTACCGCTACCAGTCTTCGAGCGAGTCCACCCATCTCCACGTCCTCATACAAGGCGTTTTCTCGTCTCTTCTCCACCCCGCGTCCGTTTACCCTCCCCTCTCTACTCGTCCAATCGACCACGAAGCGCGGACGCGGCACACACCGGGCGGCACGGAGCCCCGAGCTGCAAGCAGAGCGGCGACTCGGCGCCGCGCAGGGCCCTCACGAGTGCGGCCACGCTCACGAACCCGCGGCACTCCCTGGACACGAAGAACCCCTCTCGCATCCTCCTCACCCGCACGTGCTTCACCAGATCCCCGTCCCGCACTGCGCCACCGACACCGCACATAGAGTTCCCCCCTCGAGGACAGGCAACGGACCGCAGGGTCAAGTTCTACTCGCGAGTAGCAGCTGTGTGAGAGCGGTCGGCACAGCAGAGTGGCCGCGGCACTACGCCCGGCTGGCGATATTAATACAACGCGCCTTGTGTCAACGTTTGACGCCTAGTCGACCTAGAGGAGGCCCAGGAATTGATCAGAATGTCTGACTGGTGTTGCAGGAATTTAACTCGCTTTGCTGGGTTCGTAGCACAGCGCGCTAACCACCGTCCCACACAGCGCCATCAGCAGGACCACCGCTAAGAACATCTGTAACATCACGTGGTGGACAATCATGATCAGCATCATTACATTCATGACTCAATCATCACTCACCCCGCTCTCACCACACTCACCACTCACTGCTCTCACCACACTCACCACTCACCACTTACTCACACTGCTCTCACCACACTAACTCACATTCACCCCCAGCTCACAACGCTCTCATCATACTCATTCCGCACTCACCCCGCTCTCAGCACACTCACTCACAGTCACCACTCACTCACCCTTCACTCATCCCTCACTGACCACACTCACTCACGCCACTCTCATCACACTCACTCACCCTGCTCTCACCACACTCACCCCTCACTCACACCGCTCTCATCACACTCATTCCCCACTCACCCCGCTCTCACCACACTCACCACTCACCACTCTCTCACCTTGCTCTCACCACACTAACTCACATTCAATCCCCACTCACAACGCTCTCATCATACTCATTCCGCACTCAACCCGTTCTCAGCATACTCACCCACAGTCACCCCTCACTCACCGCACTCACCACTCACTCACCCTGCTCTCAGCACATTCACCACTCACTCACCCCTGACTCGCGCCGCTCTCACCACAGTCACCACTCACTTACCCTGCTCTCACCACACTCACTCACACTCACCCCTCACTCACACCACTCTCATCACACTCATTCCCCACTCACCCCGCTCTCACCACACTCACCACTCACTGCTCTCACCACACTCACCACTCACCACTCACTCACCCTGCTCTCACCACACTACCTCACATTCACCCCCAGCTCACAACGCTCTCATCATACTCATTCCGCACTGACCCCGCTCTCAGCACACTCACTCACAGTCACCCCTCACTCACCCCTCACTCACCCCGCTCTCACCACTTACTCACCCCGCTCTCACAACACTCATTCACCCCACTCTCACTACACTCACCACTCACTCACCCTGCTCTAACCACACTCACTCACATCACCACACTCACTCCCCACTCTCCTCGCTCTCACCACACTCACCCCCACTCATACCGCTCTCACCACACTCACAACCCCACTCTCCTCGCTCTCACCACAC